>WNNJ02000599.1:0-396931 GCA_012934845.2 Pomphorhynchus laevis | reverse complement strand
TTTTTCACAAAATAAATACAAATGTTTATTTGATACTGTTATAAATATGCCATATATTATACTTTATGTATAGATGATTTATAAGAATAGTAGGATTAATATAACTGATTTTATTTTCTTAAGTAAGAAAATAAAATTAGTTTTTTTTTCTTCTTTCTTCTAAAGTAACATATAATAAAGATATATCTTAAGCTATCACTTGTTTAGCTATCGAGGCAATTATTTATAATTTTATTAAATTTCAATAATCGTATACTGTTAAGTATGCGATTATTATATTAAATTATATTAAAAGCATAACACTTGAAAATGAATATTACAGTTGTCGAAAATTTGTGAGTAATAATCTTTAATTTATTTTCTCCCTATGTTTGTACATTATTATACATTAAATGTATCATTAAATAAAGTATATTTAAATTGTCCAATGATAGGGCGTTTAAATTGTTCAGGGCGTTTAAACATCGAGTGGGATAGTAAAAGAAAATTATTGTTAATAAATTTTCGACTATTGCAATAGTCCTTTTCAAGTGTTATGTTTTGATATGACATAGTCCTATCATAGTGCTTTTCTTTTTCTATTCCTCTCGATGTTTAAACGCCCTGAACAATTGTATATTTAAATGTTTATTGCAAGAAAAATTTTATTTATAATTCATAGAGGTAAATTATATTGTAAATAATAAAAATTATAATCAAATACAATCACATGATTTGCAATAATGAATATTTTTTTCCATTTGCATTTCAATGGCAAAGTTAAAAAAATTGTTTCAGTGAACAACGATGTACGAATGCTTTTGTATCGTGTGGTTTCTTCCATTTTACACCTAGGCAATGTTGAATTTACTGATAAAGATGATGCCGTTACAATAGAGGTATTAATTATATATGATATTGATAAAATTTCATCAAACATCAAAGTAATTGACATTAAATTTTTATTTACTTAATAAACATTAAACCCATAATCTTCTTCCAGAAGATTATGTCGTGTCAATCAACTATATTATAAATAGTGTCATTCGACGACAATTAAATCAGCTAACTGAGTCTACGTATTTAATATAATTATAAAATAAACAAAACGTAATAATGCTAAATCAAAATTTAATAATTAAATAATAAAATTAAAAATTGTTTTTAGATTTTCTATAATTTAAATCAAGTTAAAAAAAATAAATTGAAATTTAAAAAGTCATTTTTATGAATTGAGTAATAAATAACAGACGTTGTATCAGAATAAGAATTATAGGTCATCGGCAGGAACTGCTATGCTATCAGGTTTCAGCCCCTAACTCCTCTACCCAACATAGCAGCGGGGCCAAATACATGCTAATGATGTATTTCCTCTGAAATAACTATCTAGTATCTTATTCTAATGCAAAGTATATTATTTATTATCCATAAAAATTTGCCACTTAAGAGTTTAAATTTATTCTTTATATTATTGTGTTGATTTATATATTTTACTATTTTCTGCTTGATGTTATTTTTATAGTAACCTAGTTTAAAATATGTATTTATTAAATTATTTAAATGATTTTGAAGAAAGCCAATATCATTACATATTGTTGCAATTCTTAAAATTTCATTATTTAATGTATTATATTTTATATTATATGGTATGCATGAATGCTCATGCAAAAATATGTTTCTTGTAAATTTAAATATGTCATCTTTACGATATAAATTAATAGTAGTTTTAGTTAATGTTAATTTAATGTTCATATCTAGATATACACCTTCTTTATCATTAATATTGGTTTTGTTAAGAATAAGGCTTTCTGGATAAATGTGACCACTAATTGAATAAAAATTATTAGAATTAAATACACATATATCATTAATGTATCGAAACATATATTTCATATATTTATATTGTTTAGATTTAGTTTTTACACAGTTATGAACAAATTCATATTCTATAAAGCTTAAAAACAAGTCAGCTATAATTGGGCTACTATTACCACCCATTGGAACACCTTTTACTTGTCTAAATATAAATGTCTCTACGTTAAATCATTACAAATTTCATTAAATATGTGATAATATGTTAGAAAAAAATAAATGTTAAGATATGATTTGAATACATTTTGCTAGTATTATGTTTGTAAATGGTAGCTACTTTGTATAATGGTACATTTGTTCACTTTGAGTATTCTCTGATGACCATAAATTAATAACTATTAAAGTTATAGAATCAATGTAATATACTGATATTTACCTGGTTAATCTAGATAAGTTTTTAAATATCTAAACAATATGTAATCTCATTTATGTTCAAATGTGTTCGACTTGAATAAGGCTGACATTATTTTATATTTTCACACATATTTGAACATTTGTTTTGCGTGCTTTATTTTAATAATGCTACAATCCTTTTTGAATAATTCATAAACGTTGAAATATAAAATATCAACATCAGAGAACGTGCACATTTGGACGTGTTTAACAAACGCGTATATAAATCATATTCTGAATTTAAAACAAGAATTATCGAATATTTTAGCACTTAAATTACGAGCTTTCAACGATTTATATATGTTGTGATCACAAACTTCATTAATCATGTCGGTACTTGTAGCATATTACGGTTTGTTTCCATCTAAATGACACAAGTTCATGGCATAAGGCTATGAATTTTAATAGTTGACCATTCGTCTTATTAAAATCGCTGTAGTTCATTTTGGTTAAATCATTACAAATTTCATTAAATATGTGATAATATTAGATGTGAAATCAAAGTGAATGTATTAGCAAACTGCATATATATCTTCAACCGGCATTACTTTGTATCTATATTTGAACAAGAAACTATTCTGTAAACGCGCATTAACTTAGAATTGGTATTCTTCATTTGCGTTTTAGTTATTATTCACAACTTTCATGACGGGAATAAGACAATTTTTATTATTATATCAGTTGGCGTTAAATGCAATTTTTGTGTAGAAGTTCACTGACAAATAGAAAATTTTCCGGATTTCATGGATCAAAATGATTGGGAATTACTTGAGTGATTCCTAATCAGTTACGAGTGAATTTTTAACAAAATAATTAAAAAATCTTAAAAACAAAATAGATTTTAATTTGATAATGTATGTAAACTAAGCTATTATTTAATTGCACGATCAACGACCTATGCATGTACATGTTTTGTGAAGGCCTGTCTTAATACATCACATTAATAGTTGGTTACTTCAACAACAGAGGCTGATCATCATAGAACTTTATTACTATAAATTAATAATGTGGGATTGCAATGTTATTTTAATCAGGATTTTGGATAATTTGAATTAATACGTTTGTTTTGTCAACAAACATGATTTGCTATTAAAATTAAACGTCTAATAAGACGTCCAGTATTCTTTGCTTAAATTCATTTCGTTTATATAGACTGATGATAACAATCTAAATGCCTTCTGTTCTATGTTTTCAATACCAACATCTCAAATGTGTAGGGAATTAACGCGTAATCAGATTACTGTTCAAAACCAGAAAATAGAAACCTGTACAAATGCTGTGAAGGTAATACATAATAACGTGTTTTGCTATCCTTATAACGGAATCCATTTTTTAGCCTGATTATGATAAAATATATTTTTGTTTATTTCTCATATTACAATTATTAATAATTAAATTTAATTATTAATAATTAAAATAATTATTAATATTTGTTAATAATTAAATATGTTGTCAAATTTTACATGAGACTGAGCAAATGGGTTAAATATTGTGACATTCAAAAATGGCCTAACATAAATAACACGTTATTATTAAATAATTTTTTACTACATCTATTTTTTTAAATAAAAAAAATTAGTATAGAACAGTCACAATATTACGTTTCCTCAAATGGGCCTCGAAAAATATATTGCATTGTAATTGTTATGTATTCGTGGATTGTGATCGACCCATCACCTATCTGACGGGATGAATTATGATGCACCCTTCTCACTGGCAAATTTCAACGCGACTCTAACTTTAAGAGATATATTGTCTCGCAGAGTACTCAACTTTTCCTTTACCTTGATATTTTCTTCACCTCTTAAAGATTTAAGTATAGAATGTTCCTCTTCAAAACATCCTTCAGCACTTCTGCATGTCAGAAATGGTTGACAAATTCTGAGTGATCTCGATTATTCCAGTGCTGTGTCAATAGTAAGGTCGCGGATTCCGACCTCAATCAGTAGTTCAGCATCATGCAGATAATATTTTTTTAGAATGAATTGTAGTGAAGGGCATATTTGATTAATGTTTTGGAGTGTTAATGCTCTGTTGACTGTGTTGAAGGTATTATGTGCGTCAATGAGGAGTACACATTACTCTGAAGGCGCTTCGAAGAGACGTCGGATGTTATGAAAAATCTTCTCCGTAGCACATCACATAATTGATCTCCTAATGCCACACATAATTGATCTCCTAATGCCACATAATTGATCAATCAACACATAATTGAACTCCTAATGCCACATCTTGTAAATCTCTAGAGATTGTGTGTACGAGAGCTTTCCCTATAATGCGCCTGGAAACTTTGCCAATACCTATAGGCCTCACCCCTGGCATTTTATCAATAGCGATCAACCTGCAGGGAGTGAAAGCGATCAGAACTTCATTGTTTATCTGTTTGGTGGCAATAAGCGTTGCGAACTTAGCAAGAACATTTGCCAATTTATTAGACGCATAACTAATCAAATCAGATAACTGAGTCTATGGATTTAATATAATTATAAAATAAACAAAACATAATAATGCTAAATCAAAATTTAATAATTAAATAATAAAATTAATAATTGTTTTTAGATTTTCTATAATTTAAATCAAGTTAAAATAAAAAATTGAAATTTAAAATAAAATTCATTTTTATGAATTGACTAATAAATAACAGACGTTGTATCAGAATAAGGATTAGATGCCATCAGAAGGAATTTCTATGCCATAATGTTTCGGCCTCAAACTCCTCTACTAACATATCAGCGGGGCCAAATACGTGTTAAGGACGTATTTCCTCTGATGAAATTTAATTATATTGTATCTTATTTATTTTATTACATATTTCCTCTTATAAAACCATCTAGTATATTATTCTAATACGAAGTATATTATTTATTATCCATCTATAAAAATTTTCCGCTAATGATTTTAAATTTATTTTTAATATTATTGTGTTGATTTAAATATTTTACCACTTTCTGTTTGATGGTATTATTATAGTAACCCAGTTTAAAATATGCATCTATTAAATTATTTAAATGACTATGAAGAAAACCAATATTGTTACAAATTGTTACAATTCTTAAAATTTCATTATTTAATGTATTATATTTTATATTATATGGTATGCATGAATATTCATGCAAAAGTATGTTTAATATAATGTAAAATATAATACATTAAATAATGAAATTTTAAGAATTGCAACAATATGTAATGATATTGGCTTTCTTCAAAATCATTTAACTAATTTAATAACATATTTTAAACTAGGTTACTATAAAAATAACATCAAGCAGAAAATAGTAAAATATATAAATCAACACAATAATATAAAGAATAAATTTAAACTCTTAAGTGGCAAATTTTTATGGATAATAAATAATATACTTTGCATTAGAATAAGATACTAGATAGTTATTTCAGAGGAAATACATCATTAGCATGTATTTGGCCCCGCTGCTATGTTGGGTAGAGGAGTTAGGGGCTGAAACCTGATAGCATAGCAGTTCCTCCTGATGACCTCTAATTCTTATTCTGATACAACGTCTGTTATTTATTAGTCAATTCATAAAAATGACGTTTATTTTAAATTTCAATTTTTTATTTTAACTTGATTTAAATTATAGAAAATCTAAAAACAATTATTAATTTTATTATTTAATTATTAAATTTTGATTTAGCATTATTATGTTTTGTTTAGTTTATAATTATATTAAATACGTAGACTCAGTTAGCTGATTTGATTTGTAAATTTAAATATGTCATCTTTACGATATAAACTAATAGTAGTTTTAATTGATGTTAATTTAATGCTCATATCAAGATATATACTTTCTTTATCATTAATATTGGTTTTTTTAGAATGAGGCTACCTGGATAAATTTGTTCGCTTATTGAATAAAAATTGCTAGAATTAAATACACATACATCATCAATATATCGAAATGTATCGAAATATTAAAGTCGTGTAAAAGTAATATACTAGCAAATAGCTTACCAGTTTAAATAAAATGAGTGATGCACCGATAATTGGAACATACTCTTCGGTCACCTTTCATAAAGATCGGTACCATCACCCCAGTTTGCCTCAGAAAAACGTTCTTTGACAGAAACATCTGCTAGACGCTCGTAGCTCCCTCACACAACGTTGGGTTTACCAGGTTTGTCTAGCATACGATCCTTTCATCGAAGTTTACTAACTACAAGGTAGTGATCGGTTGACAGCTCAGCTTGTCTCTTCACACAAGTGTCCAGAACATAGCGTCGCAGATCAGATGAAACGATTACAAAATCGATCATTGATCTTTGACTGAGAGAATCTTGATGTCATGCGCATCTATGGATCTCCTTATGTTCAAACATGGTGTTGGTTATGCACGAATTGTTACGACAACAAAAGTGCAATAATTCAACACCACTCGCATTCAGATTAGAGAGTCCGTTCCTTCCCAACACTTCCTTCCAATTGCTACTGTCGCTACTAATATGATCATTGAAGTCACCCAATAGAACAAGGGAATCTCCGACAGAGTACTATCAAGCAGAGCCTGAAGATCTTTCACGAAAGCTGCGTATTCCGATATAACGTTGGGAGCATACGCACACACAGCAGTTATCCCCTTTCCTTCTTTGACTATAAGTATCAAGGACGCCAACATTTCGTTCACTGGGTTAAACCTCTTTACCAGGAACGCCAGCAGGGGACTTGTAAGTATCCCTACACCCGCATGCCTTCGCTTACCGTTGGTAACTTTCGAATAGTTAAAGGTACAACCTAGATCCAAAAGTTTAGTTCTAGTTCCAGAATAGTGAAGAGAATTCACTCCGGCTATTTCAAGACCTAAGCGAACCATCTCTTCAACTAATTATGATTCCTTCCCCGCCAGCGAAATGACATTCCACGTTCCTACATGAAAGCTAGTCCGCTCCAGATGTTGATGCCTCATTCGCTGTCTCCGTACGACTGTATGGTCACACGGCACCCGACAATAAAAATTCCTCCGGCCAATGGTGAGTTGACCATTGTTCCTTGCATAAGATTTATATTTTATAAATTTCTTGCTTCTCATTTTCATTGTATTGATTGTTTGTTCGCTATCTCTCTTTCCCGATATCCATTGATGATCCAACATCGCTACTATAAGGAGACAGGTCTCCGAGACTCTCTTCCGCCTTTTCGTCCATTGTCCAATCTGCCGTTAAAGTCATCGGAGTGATTTTTTGTTCGGCTATCTCCTGTTCGCAATATCCGTTGATGATCAAACATCAATACTGCAAGGAAACATGCCTCCGTCACTCTCTTCCGCCTTTTCGTCCATTGTCTAATCCGCCGTTGGAGTCGTCGAAGGAATCTGAGATAGTCTATGAAAGAACTATCTCTACGGCTGATGCAAGCCGTCCAATTATTTTGCCGTTGATCAACGAATGTCGAACATACGTTGCCTAGGCCTCTCCACGAATATGCTAATTGGTAATAGGTGTCAGTTTAAAACTTACTCGACTGGCACCAACATTTTATTTATTAAATATTTTGATAAATCAAAATTATTTAAAAGTAGGGACATCTATATTTAGACAAGTAAAAGGTGTTCCAATGGGTGGTAATAGTAGCCCAATTATAGCTGACTTGTTTTTAAGCTTTATAGAATATGAATTTGTTCATAACTGTGTAAAAACTAAATCTAAACAATATAAATATATGAAATATATGTTTCGATACATTGATGATATATGTGTATTTAATTCTAATAATGTTTACTAAATTAGTGAGCACATTTAGTTAGAAAGCCTTATTCTTAACAAAACCAATATTAATGATAAAGAAGGTGTATATCTAGATATGAACATTAAATTAACATTAACTAAAACTACTATTAATTTATATCGTAAAGATGACATATTTAAATTTACAAGAAACATATTTTTGCATGAGCATTCATGCATACCATATAATATAAAATATAATACATTAAATAATGAAATTTTAAGAATTGCAACAATATGTAATGATATTGGCTTTCTTCAAAATCATTTAAATAATTTAATAGATACATATTTTAAACTAGGTTACTATAAAAATAACATCAAGCAGAAAATAGTAAAATATATAAATCAACACAATAATATAAAGAATAAATTTAAACTCTTAAGTGGCAAATTTTTATGGATGGATAATAAATAATATACTTTGCATTAGAATAAGATACTAGATAGTTATTTCAGAGGAAATACATCATTAGCATGTATTTGGCCCCGCTGCTATGTTGGGTAGAGGAGTTAGGGGCTGAAACCTGATGGCATAGCAGTTCCTTCTGATGACCACTAATCTTTATTCTGATACAACGTCTGTTATTTATTAGTCAATTCATAAAAATGACGTTTATTTTAAATTTCAATTTTTTATTTAAACTTGATTTAAATTCTAAAAAATCTTAAAACAATTATTTATTTTATTATTTAATTATTAAATTTTGATTTAGCGTTATTATGTTTTGTTTATTTTTAATTATATTAAATACGTAGACTCAGTTAGCTGATTTGATTTATTTTATGTTTCTTAGATTCTCTACTTCAATGATAACTTTAGGTCATTCTCTACTTCAATGATAACTTTAGGAAATACATCATTAGCATGTATTTGGCCCCGCTGCTATGTTGGGTAGAGGAGTTAGGGGCCGAAACCTGATAGCATAGCAGTTCCTTCTGATGACCTCTAATTCTTATTCTGATACAACGTCTGTTATTTATTAGTCAATTCATAAAAATGACGTTTATTTTAAATTTTATTTTTTATTTTATTTAATTTTTTTAACTTGATTTAAATTATAGAAAATCTAAAAACAATTTTTAATTTTATTATTTAATTATTAAATTTTGATTTAGCATTATTATGTTTTGTTTATTTTATAATTATATTAAATACGTAGACTCAGTTAGCTGATTTAATTAATCATATCGTCCAATCTTATAACTATCATTGGATTTTTTATATTGAAATATCTTTCAAACTTGCATGAAGTTGTTCTCGAGAAGGTTAGTTAATAGGGTTAATAGCCTGCTGACCTCGTCACAAGTTAAAGGTAGATTTTCCATCATTATAACGTACTCTCATATGTATGTTTATCGGCTGACGCTTATATCCATCAACGACAGCCTCACAAATAATTAAGAAACAATTCTATTTTTGAACAGCTCATTCGTCTTGTTATTACAACATTAAGTTCAACACACCGCTATCTTTCAACATTTGCACTTGCCCAAATGTTTTTACTTCCAAGAACATTCCGAGCTGTTGTTCTATAAATTAATTAATGAAGAGTGAACCCGCTTCATCATCGGGTACCCCTACGTCTTTCGACAACGCGACCTTGTAGCTTTGACGTGTGCATACAGAGGTTTGAACCCCGTACATAGAGTTTGCAATGCACACGCCTCCACCATTCGGCCTTGTAAATTAATTAATATATATAAATTAATTAATATAAATATTAATTTATATTAATTTATATATAAATTAATTAATATTGTTCCTAAAAGCATGGAAGTCTTCGCTGTTCACTAACTTTTATAGAAAAAATGATAATAACGAAGTGACCGCTCATTGTTAGATTCCAAATCCATGGTCATACTGATAAGTTATGAAAATACACATTTTTTGAAATAATCGGTGAGACGTGGTTTCACATGTATCAGCCTACGCTGAAAATATGCGTAAAACAATCGACCATTTGATGGTTAAGGGAGGATCCTCATGGTTATCTCGTTCCCTACTAGAAATTGGCAGACTCGTACCGACAACCAACGTTTATTGATGACATCGCGCGCAACAACACGCTATGCAAAGAAACATCTCATCGCTGCTCTTGAGGCTCAACGGCTTCACTGGAACATTGCCTATCATGCACTAATGAGGTTTACCCCTCCATCAGACATGACTCAATTAGAGACATAATCACAAAAATACTCACCGTAGTTTGCGAGAGTGCTTCAGTCGAACCCATGTTGAATACGGTCGATGCCAACATTTGTTTGAGCCTACAGCGTCGACAACTTACCCAGATAGCATGCTGTTGATTATGCAGTGTCCATACATAGTGAGCTCTTTTGGACAACTGCGTTTTTAACGCATTCGCTCCGTTGATTATCAGCAGATCCACAACTTCATGCTTCGAATACCACGAGCAGCGGAAGTGTTTAAAATACCAAGAGCGCGTGTCGTGGCTAGTGAGATCAAATTTTCCCCGATCGTACTCTCCTGCTTAGGCGAAGAGGGAAAGTTTGCTTCGAGGTTTTTGCGACCCCTCGCCAACAAGCTTGCTGCAATGAAGAATACCACATATGCGCACGAGATAACACGCTTCCGAGAGACTATCGGACTCTAGCTTGTGGCTGCATATCGATGTAAATTCACGGGTCGCGCTTAGTGAATAATAGGCCGGCGTTTGTTAGGCACAGATTAAGAAAAAGTGACGACATATTAAATATGCAATATTTATAAGTTGAATATTTTTATTTTAGTTATTTAAATAACTTTTTATCACTAAAAAATAAAATAGTTATATAATCATTAATTATTTATAATTATTTACTTTTAATTTTAATTTATAAAAAATATAAAATACGTAGACTCAGTTAGCTGGTCTGATTTGTAATAAACTTATGATTAATATAAGCATTGAAAGTATTCACATATAATCATAATTATGATTATAAATACTTGCCTTGAGCTTCAAGTATTTCAATGCCTTTTATACATTCATTAGCTTTGAAATCAAATGATTTCGTTAATAATAATAATTGCACTAAAAATATCAAAATTTAACACCTTTTTATTGCTTGATGTGGATTGCTGTAATATCAATTTAAAATGCTTTTAAATGTTAATAAAGACAAAATATTGATAATCAAAAGTTTGAATATTTTGATTGGAAAAGGTTTCAACAATTGATATTAGTTCGGCTAATCGTTTAACTTTTGCAAACATTCATTCTAAAATGATCTTGTAATGGTATAATATTTGTATTTTTAAGGCTTCATATCTCAGAGATGCATTAGCAAAATATCTATACGAGGCTTGTTTTAAATTCATTGTTGATCTATTAAATAAATCACTTTCATGTAGAAGAACAAATGATAATATTCTAGGAATTCTAGATATTTACGGGTATGAATTTTAGTAAAGTTCACATGGAAGCATTTTAAAACATTTACCTAGACACTTTCATGCAAACAAATTGACTTGTATTAAAAATAAATATACACGAGATTATTTAAACTGCTTACTGCTTATATTGATATCAGTCAGCAAATGTACGATAAAATGGAATTCAATGAAATGTAGCACACTAAAACTGATTTACTATAAAAATAAAAATGAAATATGGACGGAATAAAAAGGTGCAATAAAATAAATGATAATACGAATATGAATAAGATCAGTGTATAATTTAAATTGATTGTATATACAAACAAGTATGATATTCAATAAAGTCAAAATTTCAACAAAAAGTACGATATTTATTAAGTTAATATTTAAATCAGCTATCAAACATTTATAAAATACGCAGACTCAGTTATTTTATATAATTATAACGTTTCTGTTTGAATATATTAGAATTATTTTTAATTTATAAATAATATGTAGATTAATCTTAATCTTAGAAAAATATTAATCTTAGAAAAATATTAAGAAGCATAATTTATCAATAATTAAAAAGTTATATTTTAAAATTTTCAGTATTACTTAATAATAAATAAAATCAATAAAATATGATAAAAATATAAATTTATAACTGTTCTTTTTAAATGTATAATTGATGATCATCTTTACAACCTTAAATTCTAATGATTATCTCAAACAGAATTTTTTACTATCATGTTGCTAATACGATTAATTAGCAAATGCTAAATCAATCATAATTGATTCAAATGCATAATCAAGCATAATCAATCAATATTTACATATTCTCTTTGTTTTAATAACAAAGTCAAATAAGCAATTTCGGGTTTAAATCTGAATTTATTAAAACTATATTTCTATATTTCTATCATTTTACCAAATATTAAATTTTATAATTTTCAAACAATGTAATTTAGGACATGATCAAATATTCAAATACGTGTATCAATTAACATTTACTTACCAAAGTTCTTTTTACCTGACATTATTGTTTCCTACGGACAAAATCTAGGGAAATTTACTTCCCCGGAAATCTTACGTTTGAATGAAATGACAAATAAATAACAGACTTCAAAAGACAAATTGTAAAAAAAATTCAAATGAAAGTCAGGAGTCTTCATTACGTTCTACGTTTGAATGAATTTATGAGTGTTATTTTTATTATTTGATGAATATGGATGCTTTTTGAATACGATGGAAATTTACTTTACAATTTTAGAAATTATTTAATGACAAACAATATTTGTGATATCAAGTCAGTAAAAGCGTTATGTTTTCGTTAACTATAAAATAAACTCTAAAATTGCTAATATCTACTATAACGATTTTTATTTAAGAGTCTGTCGATAGTCTTTATATTAATGAAATTATAATTTATTGTTAATAGATGTCTCAATAATTGTCATTGGATTATAAATAAGGCGAAGAGACATTATTTTACAATTTTGATCAAATATTTCGGTGGCACGTAAAAGCTTTTTGAATCTGTTAAATTATTTGTTAATTGTGTTTTTATGCTGTCACACAATTGAATAATCCTTGCTAATGGTGTGCTACGCGCCGCCGAAATATTTGATCAAAATTGTAAAATAATGTCTCTTCGCCTTATTTATAAATTAATGATGATTGGAGACACCTATTAGCAATAAATTATAATTTCATTAATATAAAGACTATCGACAGACTCGTAAATTAAAATCGTTATAGTCTAATTTTGGAAATCGTCTAATTTCCAAATTAGATGGTCAGACATCGTTTGCTGTTTCTTAGTCTGCAACATAATTATCATGTATATGTAGCTCTACTGAATTCAAATCGTTTACAATAAATTGTTGATTTGTATATTTACAAATGAGCAACTTTGGGTTTTAATCGGAATTTTTAAAATTTCTGTAATTTTAATAAATATGAAATGTTTTATATACTTAATTTTCTCTTAATTTTCAACTTTTTAATTTTTTAAATGTATTTTATTGTTTAATAAGCTTCGAATTCAACGAAATAAATGGTTTTGAACAGTTGTGCATTAACTACGCAAACGACAAGCTACAACGATATTTCTGTGAGGTATTCGTTGTAAGATTCTAGAAATATAACTTTATTTTAAGTAATCTAGCATTTTATTATTGACAATAATTATTTGTGGATACTAGTAATAAGGACTAGAAAATTAGAAAGATTTTTATGAAATTTTAATTAAAAGTGCCTGTTAGAGGTCGCTCATTGTCAGCAAAAGTAAAAAGAAAGTAGTTCTTGAACAATTCTGGCCTGTTCAACTCTTCAAATTTGTCTTAGCTTCAGTAGACTAAAATTTATACGTGCATACTGATTCAGTTATTAAATTTAGTTAAAATGATTTACAATTTCCAGTTATATAAGGGATGTCATGTCATTTCTTTCAAAATATTAGCAACATTTTAATCTTTTAATCTTTTATCATATCAAAATATAAGCAACATTCTAATCTTTTAATCTTTTATCATTCGGGTATATCATGATGCTAATAGATATGTGTAGCATACTACTATAAATATACAAATTTATAAATATCAACATCTTATATAACAATAATTTATTTTTAAAGGTAAAAATAATTTTTTTAAAAGATAAATAAAAGTTACTTTATAAAAGTAACTATTTTACTTTTTATAAAAGTCATAAGAATTTGTTATGCATATGAATTCCAGACAGCCCGACAGCTCGTATGCACATTGAATTTGCTCTCATTAGCGTAATAGCCTATTCACATCTTATTATTTACATATTTGCAGTATCCAACATTTGAGTTCATAGCTATTTTTGCTGCTTTCCTCCTTATAAGATCATAATCTTCCTCTATTTCAAATATATAGTTATTACAGGAACGAAGAAGCAGAAAATATCCTCTGATAAAAAATTCTATATTTCGATAGCGCCTGCTATCATCATCAGGATTACAATCAAATGCTTCACAATTTTTCCCCCGTGTTTTCAACATTTATACAAAAATACAAGCATTGATGTGCTCCGCCTTTATACTTAAAAGAAAAAGAAAATACGAAGAAACAAAACAATCATACACTAAAATTTCACACATTTTAAAAACAACAAAAAGAAAGAAAAAACCATCATAAAACAAAATAAAATTAAAATCATAAAATAAGTGACAAAAAATACAAATTTAATAATAAAAATAATGTGAAAGTAGAGTAATAAATTATAATTTTATCTAAACTAAAACAAAATAATAATACAATTAGAAAAAGAAACAAAAATTGAAAAAATTAAAATAATGGAATATTGGAATAATTAATTATAATTTAATTTAAGGTGTTTTTATGTTAAACTTTGAAAATACTGAATTCCACAAAAGGTACTCCTTTATAATGCGAGATAACAAGTTACTTTCAAATGATAAAATTTTTAACAGAAAATTACCTAAACTTTACAACATTTTTAAGCGTAAACCAGAGTTTAACAAAGATGTCATTATTTATAAAATGAGGCACCGGTGGCCTTTGCTCGCCGCAAACGCGTTTCCATTGTCATTCACCAGGAAAGAATTATAAAGTGAGATAAAATATCTTGTAATGAATGTGATCAGGTATATGTTGGTCAAACGAGTCAAGGTTTGGTTAAGCGTATTAAACAACATAATTATAATGTACGTAAAGGGACCAATTCTAGTGCTGTTGCTCAACATTTTGTGAGTTTGAATCATTCCGTTGATTTTGAAAATGCATATATTTTATCATTTGAAATTAACTTGTTATCTTGCATTATTCAAGAAGCGTATTTTATTAAAAAGAACCTAATTTAATGCTTAATAATAAATCCGATCTCAACCTTTAATTAAATTATAATTAATTATTCCAATATCAAATTATTTTAATGTTTTCAATTCGTTTTTTTTCTAATTGTATTATTATTTTGTTTTGGTTTAGATTAAATTATAATTTATTACTCTGCTTTTACATAATTTTTATTATTAAATTCGTATTTTTTTGTCACCTTTTTATGATTTTAATCTTAATTTGTTTTATGATTCTGGTTTTACTTTCTTTTTGTTGTTTTTAAAGTGTGTGTGGAATTTTAGTGTGTGATTGTTTTGTTTCTTGGTTTTTTATTTTTCTTTAACTATGTTAAAGAAAAAACTAAATTCAATGTTTGAATTTTTGTATAAATGTTGGAAACACGGGGGGGAATTGCAAAACATTTTATTGTAATCCTGATGATGATAGCAGGAGCTATCGAAATATATAATTTTTATCAAATAAAGGATGTTTTCTGCTTCTTCGTTCCTGTAATAACTATACCTTATAAGATCGTTTTCTGCAACACCTGCCGCCGTTTTCAATATCACGCACTCTTTCTTTGTATTTTGCACGTTTACTATGATCGTGATAGGTAAAATTTCTTTCTTATTTCCATGGCTGCATGATTGGTCATTTATGCTAAAAGGACATGCCAAAATATGACCTAACCAATCAGTATACCAGAACAAGAAATATCAGTACGCGCTCCAGCGTCTCTTGTTGTCTTACGTTGAAAGGTTAACGCTGGTGATACCGGTCTAAGCTCTGGCTCTAATGCGACGATGCTACAAGCTTGCCTAAGAATCCTAGATGGTGAATTCCTGATTGCATTGTGGCGTTTCGCATGGGTCAATAAATCCCAAACCTCCGTATCTCGTTGTTAAAGTCAATATCAGGTTGTGAACATATTCACCCGTCTTTAGGCCGATAACTCTTGGAATAAGTTCATCCGTAATATGATTCGATAGTTTAGCGAACCAATCAGGATCACAACGGTATGTTAGCTGCATAAAAATCCATCTAGTTTGTAGCAGGGCCTTTAAAGCCTATTAAGCTACATGCGCATCTTTCTCAGCGACCATCGTTAATTTATTCGACACATCGCATAATATGGAAACTTTATCTTTGATTCTCTCGCTACGATATTCCTCGGTTCCCATTGACGCACCAAGAATTTCCAAACAATATGTGAGCACAGACACTTCAGTATTTGCCAAAACAGCTTTCGCTCAACTATAATTATCTCTGTGAACCAATAGCTTCAACTTGACGTCCTCCGGAAAGTAACAATAGACAGGTTCAATCGTTTGAATGCAATCCCATACTGATCTCAATTCAAGTACATTGCCGACGCAGTTTGAATCATCGGCATATCATCTATGCATAGAGTTGGGTGCTACAGATTGCAACTCCAAAAGCAAGGGAAGTGTGCTAACGGCAAAGGCAGCAATTGCCAGTGGGCCTCCTTGAGTAAAGCCTTTATTGGATATAATGTGGTGATTCTCCACGATGAGTTCTGTTTTCGAGTCATACGTGTTACATAATAAGTATCCCAATGCGGGACAACAAATGTTCTGAAGTGCGGCTGTCCTATTGACTGTATTAAATGCATTCGAAGCATCAATGCCTAGCAATAATTTTTCACTGTCTCGATTGAAGTTTTCTCGTAGGGAACTGTTTTAAGCCACAAACTGATTGCTAGTCTTCCTGTACGATCGTACATATAGCATTGCTTATGAATCTCTTTTTCACCTCTCTAATACCAACTGGTCTTACCCGAGGATTTTTGTTCAGCGGAATCATACGGCTAATTTTAAATGCATATAGCAGTTCATCTTGTACTTTTTCTTTGGTTAACCTTCTGTAATTTAACAAGACATTCAGCCAGGTTATCATATTCAGATTCAAAACTGGTAAGCATCCTAAATTAGGCTCGTTCGTCTACTCATGAAGGACCAACAGCACCCTTGGTAGATGATGCAGCGCTAATTATTGAGCTGGCATCAAGTCATCGAATACTATTGAATGATGCGGCATTGATCTTTCAATCGGACTTTATCACTGTTGCGATTGAAGTTGTCTCGTAAGGAATGAATAGCAATTCAATTTCCTAGAATTGAATATGCTATTTATTTTTCTTTCTTCGCTTAGATTATTAAATCTTGGTTTCACTTAGAATAAGACTATAAGAACTATAGTTTTTCTTTTTTCTTTTCTTAGTTCTTATTTTTGCTCCAATTATCATACTTATGATTTGATATTTCTGAGACCCTATGGCTGGATTATCGAACTCATTATGATTTTGTATTATTTAATTATTTATTATTTAATTATTTAAATTTTGTTTAGCATTATTTTTAATTTATAAATAATATAAAATACGTAGACTCAGTTAACTGATCTTTCTATTTTATCTTCTCTTATCACTCCTCAAACCAAAACTTTATCCACAGCTAAGATTTTGTTTTCGAGTACAATATTTCTTACTCCTTAGCGGATTACCGCTTTTGTTTATTTATCAACAAAGAATAAATTATTATTAAAAAATCATTTAAATGATTTTTAATCACTCAGTTATCTGATCTAAAAATAAGGATACCAATGACTTAATTAAACGAGTTATTTTTAGGTTGGTTTAGGTTGATTTTTGTAACATAAAAATGAATATAAAATTAGACTGTAGTAGATAGCAATACACAAGATAGATTTAAGTATGCAGAATTTAAGTGGAATTCGGACAGCATTCATTGTTTGCTAAAAGCTTCTTATTTTTTTGTTTAATATGACAAACAAACTATACCCGATTCTTTCTGGATACTGTAAATTTTAAAAAGACAGGTGTTATACATTGTTGCCTATCCACAGGTTTAGTCTACGTTCAAGAGTGTTCTTATAAAAACAGGTAAGGTCTGTAAATGTAATAGTAATAGTCTCTCTCTTACAGTTAAACCATATTGACAGCATTTGCTGTTGCAAATGCTGTCATTGCGAGAGGATCCGATTGTGTAAAGCCTTCTCTTGACTTAGAGAAGTGTGGCCCTCCAAACACAAAATTTGTACATTTTGATAACAGTTTGAGTATAAATTTATCTGTAAGCATGTAAATGCAATATTTTTAAAGCAAGTTGGCGATTGACCGTATTAAATGCATTGCTTACGTATATCTAAAAGATACCGTAATTTGCATGTTAATCGAATAGTTCTCTGATCGAGTGAATTGCTGATTCGGCACCACAACGCTGTGCAGCATAATTGATCATTCCCGGCGATATTCGGAAGATCCAAAGAAATAAACGATAGAATAACTTTTGAGATAATTTTACGATTTACTTCACTTATCCCAATTGGCCTAACTGGTATTTTATCAATCAAATCAGCTAACTGAGTCTACGTATTTAATATAATTATAAAATAAACAAAACATAATAATGCTAAATCAAAATTTAATAATTAAATAATAAAATTAATAATTGTTTTTAGATTTTCTATAATTTAAATCAAGTTAAAATAAAAAAAATGAAATTTAAAATAAACGTCATTTTTATGAATTGACTAATAAATAACAGACGTTGTATCAGAATAAGAATTAGAGGTCATCAGGAGGAACTGCTATGCTATCAGGTTTCAGCCCCTAACTCCTCTACCCAACATGGCAGCGGGGCCAAATACATGCTAATGATGTATTTCCCCTGAAATAACTATCTAGTATCTTATTCTAATACAAAGTATATTATTTATTATCCATAAAAATTTGCCACTTAAGAGTTTAAATTTATTCTTTATATTATTGTGTTGATTTAAGAGGTACTAATCTGCTTGCCATCATTCATTTTACAATGGTGATATTGGCATCTTGGCAGACGATTTCTCGTCTGCCAAGATAGTGCCATGGAATGACCCCTGTGAGACTGTCTGTCATTTAACCTAATGTATTTAGAGGGTACTCATTGTGGTTTCAGACCATGTTCTAAGTTGTTGTCATATCTAATGAAAACACTCTAGCTCGGATACTCTGGATATTAAGAATCGATAACCTGTCCCTATAATTCTGTCGATACAATTTCAGACACAATTACAATTTACAAAATTGTAATTTTCAATTGTAAATAAATTATATTGTAATTAAATCAGATTGTTAAGTTCAAGGTTATTATAGAAATTACAAGGTAATTTTCTGAAGATGTTAACAAATGTTAGCAAAATATCAAATAAAATTTTCCTTCTTTCTTTGATGTAGCTACAATAATACTTTATCAATAATGGATCATTATCAACTAATTAAATAAACTATCATCAACTATTAATTTTTTTAAATTAGAAAAATTTTTTTATATTAAATTAGTTTATTATTCGAGTCTACTTGTAAAAATTTTAATTAAACTTTTTATAATAAACATTTTATTAATACTTTTTATAAATTAAAGTATTTTGACAATTGATAAAAATGATTTTAACCTACCTATGATACTAAGTTCAAGATTTATGCTTTTTCAATTTTGATTAAAAATAATATTATGTCCTGATGTTAATCTTAGGAGTATTATCTCTTCAACGACTTAAGTATAATTGATGAACAATTATATTGATTTATTATTTACCAACTTAATACTTGATAAAACATTAAATTTGTTCCTTAATTGAGTTTACCTGTAAACTTTATCTGTTAGTATTCTATGTTATTTTAAATTTATTAATTTTATTTGATAAAAAATTTTAATTAAATTTTTTATAATAAACATTTTATTAATACTTTTTATAAAATTAAATTCTTTTTTAATATACTTTTTACTCTTTCTATATCTGATTAGACAGTAAAACAAGATTAAAATTAAAAACTTTAAAATTAAATTCAATAGTAATTTAAGAGTATTCAATATTTATTGAATTAAAAAATGAGTTATATGTCAATTTAGGTTATTGCCGTATTCATTCCTTTATATTTGATTGTTAAATAAGACTTATTTCAAGCATTTGAGCGTTCCGTAAGACAGTATTTTAATTGAAAATACTAAACATTATTTCATATCAATAAGTTATAAATATTAATTAGTTTGTGATGTTATAAATATTAATATAATTATTTCTTTGTGATGTTATAAATATTAATTATAGCGAAATATCACGAATAATTTATAAATAATTATTGGAGATGGATCAAAGAAAAGAGGATTTTTTTGTTATTTCGCTAACTTCTGTTAGCATATTCAGAAAATTACAATGTGTTTTAAAATGTACATGTTTATATAAAAAGGTTCAAAACGATCACAGCCATTTGTATGGGCAGGTGCTATTATTGTTAGCGATAACCAACTTCTTTCACTGTTGTTTAAATTTTTAACACGATTTCGGCAAATTTTGAACGTACACAAAACGCAATGAAAAATGATGATTCAAAATAGTTTAGAAACAAAACAAAAATAATTACCATAATAGTTTCATTCAAAATAGATAATTTAAAAAAATTAGAAAAATATAAAAATAATAATTAAAAGTACTATAAAAATTAAATAAAGTATAAAATAAAATAGAAAACATCATTTAATTATTTAATAAAAAATTATTGTTTC
Organism: Pomphorhynchus laevis; assembly: GCA_012934845.2. Lineage (NCBI taxonomy): Eukaryota > Metazoa > Acanthocephala > Palaeacanthocephala > Echinorhynchida > Pomphorhynchidae > Pomphorhynchus > Pomphorhynchus laevis. The sequence continues at coordinate 376,175 of WNNJ02000599.1, read as the reverse complement.
CGATATAAATGAGCTTGAAACAGATAATAATATAATTAGAATTCTAAGATGATTGTTTCCGATTTAAATAAACTTAAAACTACAAATAATATAATTAGAATTCTTTGCCAATTAAAAAGGCTTTCTACAAATGTATTAAAACGAATTAGCAAATTGTTTTTGGCCCAGAAAGAGAAAAGAAATACGTATGATTACCATTTATAAATAATTTTTGGAATATTAATTTCAAAAGATTTGTTTCACACAATAAAACATTTAATACTTCAAATATTCTTTTGTATAATAGTAAAATACCGATGTTACATAACATTTTGTAAAATAAACCCCAAGCATGATAATGATGGAGTTTAATCTATAAAATTTCTTGTTTAGAATGCGATAAAATATATGTGGTTCAAACCGGACAACCATTTTAGACTAGATTAAAACAATACAAATACACACTCAAAAAGAACTTAAATAACGCTATTATAGACCACAGTTTAAATTTAGATCACACTATTGATTATAATACTGTTGTTTTAGCAAAAGACACCAATTGTTAAAATAGAAAAATTCTTGAGGCTTATTACATTCATAAAAACTCCAATATTATTATGCCGAATAATAAACCTGACGTAACTTTAAATATTTTAAAAAGATGTTGTAAACGATTCTTTTGTTATGTAATCTTTTCTAATTTTTTACACTTTTATTTCAATTTCTTAAACTATTATTATTTTTCACCATATTATTTTGTGAAAATAATATTTATAATATTTTCTGTTTTTTGTATTTTCAAAACTTGCCGAAGTTGTGCTAGTCAAACTCAAACAGCTATCTTAAACAGTAAACTCAGACAACATATGTTTATCATTATTTATAAAAACACCTGCTCAATGACAATAAAAGCGATCGTTTTAGAATTTTATATATAAAAATAATATATTCTTGAAAACGATTGTATTTTTTCTGATGATGCTAACAGAAATTAGCGAAATATTAAAATTAAAAGTTTTGTTTATTTATCCTGCTCATAAATATATTGTTAAGATTTTGAATAAAGTACTGTTAATTGTTCAATTAGGTTTTGTAGACGTAGTCGTTTTGATTCCTTTATTATATTGATTCATTTATCAACACTACTGCAGCTGTGCTAATTTATTTATCTAGCTCAAAGCCCTGTACAATAATATCTATGTTTGTATTTGACGTAATATACTCACGGAATAAATCTTTCCAAACTATTTATGTTAAGGCTACTGTAAATTTCTGCTGCGACTGTTAATTAAATTGTGGGACATTTTAAATGACTCATTTTCAAGTGTTTTTGAATCTTAATTCTTGCTATTTAACATACGATAGATATTGGTATTTATTATTTATTCTAATTGACATTTTGTTATGGATGATTCTTGATATAAAAAAACATGTTAAATTAAAACATTTATAAAATGAAACAATTTTAATTTCAAAAACAAAAAAAACTGAATTTAGACGGTCTTCCAAAAAGAGCAAGAAGAGTTAACAGCTGAGCTAATTGAATACGAAGATATTGTTTCCGTAGAAATAAATTTATCTGCTGAAATAATCGGTGGACGACATGGAATATTTGAATTATTAGACGAAGAATGTAAGGTGAGAAAGCTGATTGTATTATTGTATTTATAAGATTTATTAATATATAAGATGCCGAATAGAACAAATCTGACGTTTCTTGATAAAGTAATTACTCAATTATCACACCGACGAGGTGACATAGTTTCAAGGATACCATTGATAGACGAAATGTTTTTAATTAAACACTGTGCGGGATATGCAAAATATACATGTCAAGGATTTCTTGAAAAAAATATGGACAAAGTTTCAATTGACCAGATAAAGATACTACATAACAATGAAGTAAATTTAAACAATTTAATAAACACTGTATTTTATTTAATAACGAATGATTGTGAGTATAAAATTTTAATATAAATTAAAATAAATAATTAATATTAAATAATTTCAATATTAATTAAATTACCGAACTGCTAGGGCTGCTGGGTGCTGTGGTATCCACATTGGCGCGCCTTGTACAAAAATATACTATATTATTTGTAGTAGTTAAAATTATTACCGAGAAAAAACTAAGGTGTTTCAATATTTAATTTTTCTTTTGATGAAAAGAATGAGATTGATACGAATTTACTATTTATTCAATATTTGGTCTTATGGTTGAAAGACAAACTCTTATTTTCTCATTAGTGAATTGCATATTAGCTCTATTTTGCATTTTACCGTCTAGTGTTGAAAATCCTAGTTCGCATAAATATGTAGTAGAAAACTGCAGTAAAATACGAAGCGCCGTTTTTGTCGCGTTTCTTTCTTATATTGATATTCAAGAACCCTCAAGCGCGAACTCTTTGAATTTAATCAACAGTCCACGATCACTGGACAAGTCTATGAGGTTTTCTCTCTATAATAGTCAAGCTCGAATCAATAAAAGTTTCTGCAAAGGAGTTTTTTATCCAATTATACTGTGATGTTTTAAATGATGGGAAATAATAAATCAATTTCTCTACAAAATTTGACAAATGTTCGATAATCAAAGACAAAATGTTAGTGTTGTATGTGGTTTTTACCATTGGAAACATTCCAAAACCGCCTTCTGTCGCTGTTTTTTCCAAACATTAAGTTTTTCTTAAATGCTTGCATTTTGTCAGTAGATGTAATAACGTTTTCCTCTTTCCCTTGCATGTTTGAGTTCAAAATATTGAGGTGATGGAAAATAAATGTTAAATATCGCGGCTTTGTATTCCGAAATTCACATTTAAGTAGCTCGGAAAAGTGTTGTTGTCCTGATTTATCAAAAAATACCACGAGTTCTGATTGTAACTCATGTACACGGGCAAGTACTTTCCATCTTGATAAACACCTTACATCGATTTGTAAAAGAACTCGTCTATGTTGAGCATCCATGTTAATACATATCTGTTCAAATAGGCGTAACTGGTTAATATACTTAACTGGTTTTGTCTTTATCATTTTTTACAACCTGATCCAAAACTTATTTTAACTCACTTCCTAATGTGTTTGATATCAGGGCCTCTCTAGAACTTATATAACTATAAATCTATAAAACTTATAATTATTTGAAAAATAAATTTAGTAATTTTATCTAAAATATAATAAAGCTTTTTATAAAATATTGGTATATTAGATAAATCCTTTGTTAGAATGAAGATGAGAGTGCATCAGAAGGAACTGATGTGTAATAAGGTTTCACACTATGCTAATTAACCTATAACATCAGTACGTTAAATATAAACAACCACAATTTGTGCTATTTACTAATATCCACAAAGATTGACACTTTATATCTTTATATTTTTATAATATTTCATGATATTTTATATAGTTTTCCTTTACAAATTTTAAAGTTTAAATTGTTCAAATAACTTGTAATTTCGTGCATATTCTACAAAATAATAATTTGATTACATATTTGTGTAAAATGATATAAAATGTAAAATGAAAAAAGCATATCTGTCAATTACTGCTTTATCAATCACAAAGTTATTAAAGTAGTTTCGATGCTTTATCACCGAATCGCTATTTTAGAACGAACATCTGAAAAGTATGTTAGATTCTGTTTTTGTTAACCATAAATTTAATGGAACAGGACGAAAACTGTCGCGGGCTCATATCGGTTCCGTAAGTTGTAAAGTAAGTTGAATTATTAAAGTTTTCCTATAATTTACGATATAATTTTCATAGAATTTAATAAAACAATACACATTGACATCATATTTTAATCAGTATACAAATAAAATACGATTATAAAAATAATAAAGACTTTATTAAATACACCAAAATATAGCATGCAAGAATAAAAAAGGTAGGTCATAACTAACTCAGATAAAAAATGACAGAATTTTTCTTTCGTTTTTTCATCTTCCCTTTCTCTTTCATGGCCTCAGGTCCAGGGGGATCTGAGCCCCCCAACCGATCCAACACGCCGCCTTCCGACTGAACCACCCGGGGTCTTTCACCCCCCGAAGAATCCAATCAGCGCGGACTATGCTTGGTAAACGAGAGACGAGGAGCTTAAGAAACCTTAGCCTTTGCTCTGGGGCACGTCCTCTTGAGAAGAAGACTAATCTCAAGATAGCCCAAGTGCCCCAAAGGCGCACCTGGGCTTTCCCTTTCAATGACAGATGCTGAGCCCGATTCAGGGCCCATCTAGCTTTCTTCAGGATACGTTTGAGTCTATCCAGGTCAGCTTTCGCCGACCAGTTCACCGTAACGGTGAACCCCAGGTATTTTACTCGACTTGTGAAGGTGGGAAGTGGTTCAGAGGCAAATATGGAGGATAGCGCAGAGAGTGCTAATCTCTTAAGTTTTTGTTTTGTAGCAGGGGTGCCATGAAAGACAACCAACTGCGATTTAGCTGAGTTTAAAATGAGATTAGATATGGGTAACTGGTCTTTTAATCTTAACAAGAAATGGCTAATGTCAGAGACTACGTCTTTACACCTGTGTCCAGTGAACAGGGCTGTGGTGTCATCAGCGTACACCACAAGACGTTGTTCGCGTTTAAATATTTTGAATAGGTTAATAGAGGCAGCAAGATATAAGATAGGAGAAAGTGGGGATCCTTGAGGTACACCCGTAATAGGGTAGAACTGACGCGCATCAGGGTCGTCTTCATAGAATAATTGCTTGGTATACAGCAGGATCTCCAATCTGTTCACAATTCTCGCAGGCAACCCGAGGGACCTGAGAGAAGAGATCACAAAGGAAATGGAGATACGATCAAATGCAGCAGAAAAGTCAAGGAAAATAGCCACAACTAGGCGATGGCTATTCTCCCGACAAAACTGTTCCACCTCACCTACTGCTGAATGGACCGAGCGACCTTTGACGAACCCATGAAAACCTGGAGGGATCAAATTACGCCTACTTAAATGGTCGCGGATTTTACGCGCAAGCGCTTGTTCGTAAATCGACACGAGGGCATTTTGAATCGAAATGGGTCGCAGATCTATAGGGCATGAGCAGGATTTTTTCTTAGGAAGAAAAACACGCTTACTAATATTGATGCCTGCTACATCGGATGGGGAGGCTAAAAGCATGGTGACGGCCACCTCTCTTCTCTGATCAGCTGTCAAAAGCTGACAGACCCGAGAAGAAAGTGGAACGATGGATTTGGAGATGCCAGGGAGTGGACCCCAGGAGTTAAGGATATCCGTAACAGATAGATCCCTACTCCTGAAGTTACACCAAGGCGGGATTGGTTGAGGTGATAGAGTGGCTCCATAGTTGTGTAGGGCTAATGACTCCTCCAAAACTTTATCAAGGCCAACATTCCCTATCCAACCCAATGCTCTATCCTTCCAGCAAACAAACTTCTCCTTCTTGAAAATCTTCCAAAATGAAGACTGAGAAGGACTAAGGTGAGCAATACTTGTCCTATCCCTACTCAGCTGGAACCTATATCTAGTGCTCTAGTATTCATTCGAGAGAGCCTGTATGGCGGAAACAGAGAGATTAGGGAGGTTCAGCAATTTCGCTAGGACCTTAAGTTTCGTCGGAGTAGGATTGTATATACGACCTTTATAGGTAGTTGATAAAATCGCGGTAGCTTGCGAAAAGAGGTAGGTATTAAATTCGGTCAAACTCTCATTTCCTAGTTAGGGAAAGAGTTGGATAGCCGCTTGAAAGAGGGCCACTCTGATCGGATCAAAGTGAAACCTCCTTTGAAGCAATATATCTTCCTCAATCCTCCAACGAATAAGGTCGTGAGATGTTGACAATTGCTGGCGCGACTGCTCAGTGCAGAAGGGTTTTAACAACCACCTCGTGTGAAGCAGTAAAATGTCGAGGATAGAATTTGTTGATGTGTAATGAAAGGTAGGTGACGGGGGTTTGTGAATAAGATAACCGTTCCTAGCTCTGCGAAGTGCTGCATTGATCCAACAACCAGTTCTGTCGATAAAATCCCCAAGTATCATGTCATAACCGCTGTCAATAATACTATCCAGGAGGTCACGGTTCTTGTGAATTTCCCCTGGACGGATGTAGACATTGGCTAGACTTATGCGTTTACCGTTCTTACTGAGTGAAACTACTAAACAAGAAAGGGCTGGACATGAGTAGTTTAATAGGAGGGAGGACCTTAAGGAGCACTTAACTAAGGTCAAGAGTCCTTGAGATGAAGAGGAGTGAGGTGGGGTTATGTACGGAGTATAGTGGGAACATATATGCTTTGGGATAAATCGAGTAATGTCCTGGGGGAGACGGATAGACCGCGTCTCCTGAAGGACTATAACATCTGCATCTTTACCAGATAGAAGTCTAAGGGCGGAAGCACCTCCCGAGTTCCACTGAAGGATATTCAGTGAAAAAGGCTCACGAGTACTCTGCATTGTGATGGATTAGTTGGATGGGGGATTGCCTACTTAGACAGAGCTAGGTGCAGGAAGGATACCCTTCCCACTACTAGCCCCCTCCAGGGAAGGTACTTGCCCCTGGGCAATATCATCATTTCCCTTAGTCATACGTCGAATAAGCTTCCCGATCTTGATCGTGGGGACGGCATGGGCCGAAGTCCCTCTCTTTTTTGACTCTGGAAGAACAGATGCCACTGGAATCGTGGGATTCGTGTTGATAGCACCCACGGCTATTAGTATAAAGTTTTCCAACCTTCTATGCGACTCTGCTATCTTTATATCCATCAACCGGGATATCTCTGAGTCATCCATGCGCGGTGCAGCCACACAAGAGAAGGAAGTTGTAGGTTTAACCGGACGAATAAAAAGGCTTCTGTACGCCTTGAACTTACTGCAGCTACTACGCCATGCAGGATGGCTCCCCCCGCAGTTTGAACATGAATGGGTGCCGAGCAACGGTCATTCGACGACAGAGATAGACAAGAGGCTGATCCGCAGATACCACATGTAGGGAACCCACTGCAGCTGGAAGCCCAGTTGTGGCATCGGCTGCAGTGGGGGTAGGTTAATTCGTCTATTTCGGTTATTGAGAACCGAATGTTGAACCCCATAAACGGGTTGGATGATGATTTTGATAGAGTTTCAGCTAACTCCACTGGCGCACTACAAAAGCCAACCGGGATAGGGTTCCCGTCCCTACCCACGATTGGTCTCAGACTGGAAACTTTGAAGGTTGCCATAAACGATTGCTTGTCATCTTCATCCATTGAACATGGTAGATTAGTAACTTTGATCGAAGCCAGGATAGGCTTTATGGTAAGTTCACCGAATTCTGTAAGATTCTCGGAAAAATATTCCGCGTATTTCATTGCGAGATCAGATGTTACAAAAGAAATTTTCACCTCGGAGGGGTGTATCTTTACAGAATTAAATAAAATCCTGTTCTTATATAGAAGCGAGAAATTTCTCAGAAATTTATTGTATAGTTGATCCCTTCGTATAGGTCTTGTTACTTTAATTAAAATCAAGTTCCTCTTTTTCGAGATGGGGGGAAGCACCTCCCCATCGCCTGAAGATAACAAAACATTACTGACCTTATCACTATGACTTTGAGTAGAAGAGCATCCAGTACAAACCTCTTTTTCGTTTGGAATTCTGTTAGAATTTGCTTGAAATTGACTATCGTTTGATAGCTCCGAAATGACTTGTACACTACACATTTTTTTGAATAATCTGCTACGCTTTTTTGATTATTTTACGCCGAAAAGCAAATGTTTACGACACCAGATATTCAATCTTTGTTCACTAACATACCATTAAACAAGACCATCTAGAGAGCCGCTACAAACCTATCAGAATAATGTTATTCGATTCTCTATTGTTATTTACTATTTTCTCAATTGAACAATGGAGTACTTTATTATTTTAGTCCACAAGTTGACATTTTGTCGCACATTTGACAAACAGATGTGTCACATATTTTGTCGCACATTTGACAAACAAATGTACGACAAAGTGAACGAAATAGCGATGATATCTTTATTAGGACATAGGTTAGTGTATATATGCGTGAGTGGAAGACAAACGTAAATGACCGGATACCTTACCTTATCCCGTGGTGAAGATTCGTAGATGAAGTTTTTATGATACTCCGTACAGATTCCTCAACATACAACTAGTCAAGTATATTAATCTGGCATAATACCGCAATACAATGCGACGCTATACAAGCTGATTTCTAACAAAGGATCAACTTTCTCGACGTGAAAATATCCAAATTGGTTGACCAATTACAAACGCCACTATTTCTTAAGTCGTATATTCCGTGGCAACATCCTAACTGGAATTCCAACATTTTATCCAAATATAAAAACGCTATGGCCAAGATATTGTTTAACTGTCAAGCGCTAATTTGTTCCATCCATAAATTTACTGAACGGAATATAGTTCTGGATGCATTGATAATTGAAAACTACCCGGAATGGTAACTGAAAATAGCTGTTAACCTCTTAACAGCTATTGTACTCTTTAGGTTAGTACTCTTGTGTTGGAGTACTAACCTAAAGGCTTACAAAACAGCAAAAGGGAACCCGAAACAAAAATCATAAATTTAACTGACATTTGTTGAAAATTCATGTATAAATCATCTCAAAAATCATCTTTAACGATCAAACTTAATTGATCTTTATTTACTGTAAAAGAATGACTATACAAACAGGCATTTTAAGATAAACTTAAAGGCCACTACGAGGACAAGGCATTCTATGTAAAAAAAATTTCGTGTGTGTATGTTGCTAAACCAAACGGCTATTAACAACGTGAATTAAACAACATAAATATGCTGTCAAACGCGGTGATACAGCGTATACAATAGCCAATCACATATGAAACATATATTGATTATTTAACACATATGTGATTCATATATGAATCACATATTGTTATTATTCACATATTTAAGTTATATTACACATTTATATTTTAATTTAACATATGAAACAGATCACGCAATAGATTTTAACATGAAAGACTCTATTTGTATTGATAATATGCTAGTTATTATAATGTTTATGGAATCAATTCATATTGCACCACGTGATGAGAATGCAATGATGACCGGTAACAAATCCAATTGAAATCTTAAATTACCGCCGTTTACAATTACAGGAATAACATAAAAATGTAAAAATATTTCATTACAAAAAATTGCGGGGAATTCTTCCGTGCATTCTTATGACCTGTATATATTCATTGATGTTACTAATTTTTAGTTTACCTCTCTGTTTGAAATGGACCTAAACGGCTAAAAGTTAATCGGATGAAAGCTTTGACCTGTTTATAAATATTCGTTGGTGTTGGTAATTTTTAGTTTATCTCACTGCTTAAAAAATATCTAATCGGCTGAAAGTACACCTTTATTGAAAATTAATACTTTTTTTGTTTTAATCTATCTAATGTGGATAATAACATTAACAACAAATATTTACAAGAAACACGAAACATTAATTCTTTTAATGATGATCATAAAATAGGGTTTGATAAGAGTAATGTAATTTTTGGTTAAGAATAACGTTCTTCAACGTTACAAAAAGCATTTTATATACAATAAATTGTTCAATAATAAGTTACTTTTTTAACCATTTATTAATTTAATAACAAATATTCGGTAATTGTAGTTTGTAGCTTATTCTTTATTTAAAATTATTTACTGCTTTTAATCAATCTGACAATTAATTTTGTTTTGCATTTTTTCTTTTGTCATTGTGATTACTCTTGTGTTTTTATCTATGTTGTTGTCTTTTGTTCATTTTGGTTTTAATTGTGAATTTCAGTTTAATGTTTTATTAAAAAAGGCCACGACTAATCGTTCGAACTTTTGTTATTTGGTAATCATCAAATAACTAGCAATTTTTTGAAACTGATTATATAATTTTATCCTGTTGATAGCAGTTAGCTATCGAAAATTCAATTTCAATAAAAAAATCTATTCTCCCTATCCTTTGGTCAAGTACATAATACTGAGATGAATTCTTTCGTGCTTTCCGACGGAGGACCTGTAACGAAATCAATCTTATAATATAATATCATTCTTTTAATACTCAATTACAATATAACTAATAATTATAACTCAATTTCATAACTAATAATTCTTATACTTTTGCATTTCATAACTAATAATTCTCTGCTAAGTGGTATAAATTAGTTGTTTGTAAACGTTTGTTCTGTTCAAAAATTGTATTTCTATTAATGCACGAATTTTCATAATGCCAAATAAAAATTAAGTGATTAAATTTAATTAGTTTACGAATTTAATTATTAAAATTATGATTTATTTAAAAAGCTAAAATATTAAAGGAAAAACAATAGAACCAATGTCTAATTAAAACTATTTATTTAGTTTAATTTGCTAAAGGCCATTTATAGAAAACCAATAATTGTACAAAAAACGAATTATATTAATAAACATTATAATTAATAAACACCAAACTAAACACTTCATCTTGCGGTTTCATAATTATATAATAATTATATGTCTCAAATACTATAATAATATATTTATATAATATTTTTTTAAAAATACAATATTATTTATTTGAAATACAGCATTAATAGGTTCCCTCAAATGGCTATAAAAATTTAAATAATTATATAATCTTTTTTGAAAGAAAATATTTATTACACAAAATTACATTGAACACAAGACAAATCAAATAGTTAAATATATATTCTTGTGACAATTACAAAATTTGGTTCCCGCAAATGGGCCTATTAGTAGTCATATTTTGTCCTCAATATTCTTATTAATCAGTTATTATTAATCATTGGACTTATTAATCATTAAACTCAAGATTCGCAATCGCATCCGAACTGTGCCCAAATCGAAATTGGTGCTGGATGTCTTTCAGCGAGAATGGACAATGAGTCTATCATTGGACTTATTAATCATTGGACTCAAGATTCGCGATCGCATCCGAACTGTGTCCACATCGAAATTGGTGCTAGATGTCTTGTAGCGCGAATGCATAATGATGCTAGGGACGCCAACGTGATGCTCACTTTCGCGCGCAGTTGTCGTATTTCTCGTGGATAATTTGAGATTCCTCGATCCGCCTTCTTTCTTGCGATAAATTTCAGTAGCTTGTCCGCTTCTGGTCCAATTCCATCTGCGCTCGAGAACGTCACCGGAGCAAACATGGCATTTTCGATTTCCACAATTCTCTGTCCATATTTTTTTAATAATATTATTTTTTAATAATAATATTTTTTTTACTTTTTTGAAAGAAAATATTTATTACACAACATTACATTGAGCACAATACAAATCAAATAGTCAAATACTAGACAAAAAGTTTGACCTCATTATAAATACATTCTAGTTATATCTCTTCAGACCTCTGACGACGGCATCGAAAACACTAACAATTTGATTTTATTAGACCAAACCCGATATTTCGACGTGACGTAGCGATACAATCACTGTAGTTATTGTCCCCTCTTAAAGCTTGTATTGACGCTATTCTCTTAAGCAATGCATATGACTCTCTACTGATTCCGCCCGACGATGAAAAAAATAACCGGAATAAATAAAGCACGGTCGACCCTATATACTCGCTCTAAATATTTGGCCTGCTTTCTGTTGTGATGATACTCAAACAAACTATGAGGAATTCGATTGGCATACGATGGAGCATGAACGTTATAAACACAAATGTCAAGAAAAGACCGCTCTGTCGAATCCCCGTACAAACCACTACATGCAACATCAAGCCGTGTATTCATATTCTTACACGTTGTTATTCTATCAAAATTGTAAGAAGACCCAACAGGAAGTAGGACCGGCTCAATTTTAATAGCCTTACATGTTGCAGATAACATACCTGCAATAATGTCGCGCATCACATTATGTCGAACAATTGTAAATCCTCCTGCTTCGCAAGATAGTGTGTGCGATACGTTGTTAAGTTCCCCACAAACAAATTTTGTCGGAGCGTCTTTTAATTGCCATCCATATCTAGCGGCAAGCCCATCATAAAACTGATGATTATTTAGACAATACTGTCTATCTTCGCTAATCCTTGAAAGATAACCAGGTTGATGCGCCTTTTTCTGATGCATGAATTAAGGCATTTTTTGTGTAATTATCCAGTTCTGCAATAATCTTACTGTGTTTTTAATCGTTAAAAATCTTCTTTTCACCTCGACTTCCGATATTCACCAGTGTTTGTTCCTCAAGTAATTCTTGTCCTAAGTATCCATTTAATAAAGATAAACACATTTTTTAGACCAATTCTATTCCTGGATTACCAGCTCGCAAGGATTTAAAATCCCCATGCCTCCGCTAGATGTAGGAAGTTCAACTAATTGCCTTATGTCCTCCGTAATTTCACTCATCCCCAGTATCCCCGGCAATAAGCTTTTTCTTATTTCCAATTCTAGTAATTGTAACCATGATTTTTCACATTCGCACGCACGAAAAACATATGTTCATTTATGTTGTAACGCAAAGATGAAGGCTATATACGTCTGTTGAGCACATGTTTCGGATATTTCCGATAAGCATATAACCATCTTACTCCATTTATCAACCTTATGTTCCACCCATTTCCGCTCATAGTCGTCATATCCGATTGGACACTCAAGAACTTCAGCGCCTTGGTGTGCAACTAGAATTTCACTACCCGCAAATATTGACCTTGCTATATCATTATTAGAGCAAGAGATTAACTGGCATTTCTGAGTATTGATGTAAAAACCATAATACGGACCAATGTCCTTCATCATTTCAAAATATTAGTAAAGAACACCCGCCTCCCCAATGCAAGATACATCATCTGCATACCACATCTGTTGAACAGACGGAAAGGCCTCCTTTAAACGCAATATTAAAGGAATTGTAGAAGCCGCGAATGCAACCATAGACAGAGGATCACCCTGTGTGAACCCTTCGCGAAACAATATTATATCGTCTCCTATCATCATAGGATCCTCCGAATACAACATGTTCCTTAACACATTAAGCAAAGGCGGACATAAATTTTTCATGTTTGCTAGTGCCATCTTACGATTTACACAATTGAATGCATTCTTTGCGTCAATTAGAAGCATACAAGAATCATGTTTTTCTATTAGAGACGACCGTAAACTACGTACTATGTATTCCGCTCCACATCTTTGTCCTGCACACAATTGCATAGTATCAGCGACGCTCTGAATATGCATAGAAATTGTTCTGAGAGTCACCTTTGAAATAATCCGACGATACACCTCGCCCACCCCTATGGGTCGGATTCCCTTATTCTTTGTAACTGCGATTAACCTGGAGGCTACAAGTGATGTAGTTGAACCTTTTAGTACAATAGCTGATACAAGTCTTCTTGTTAAACCGGCCAATGCATCAGCCAACGCCATTGAATCTCTATCAAAAGAAGTTAACATTTGTTTCCATGTAGAAGCATCTACCCCAAAGGTCCCTGCGGAACCGCGAGTGCGTCGGGCCTCTGTAATAATACTCTCAGCATCAATCTTGTCAAACATCACTGGATGAAATGGCAGTAAGTTAGGATGCAGACAAGTCATCACACCTTCTACATATACGCAATCTCCTTCTGGATGTTTGCTTTCCAGCAACTGTCGTACGGTTGAAGATCCTATGAATTCATCGGGATTCAGATACGATCCATCTGAAGCGTCTTCCAAAGATTTAATTGCTGCTTTGGTATCACCCTTTTGCATAGAGCGTATAAACGATACTTTCCAATCAATAGAAGCTTGTATACACTCTCTGCTTTTTCTAGTCGATTGTAGATAACGAGCTTCAGCTATAAGCTCACTCCAATTATCGGAATTCCACCTCTCGATACACCTTTCATAGCCTGTCTTATCAAACTAACCTTCCTGGACTTTAATCTTTTAAGAATGCATTGACTCACTATTGTGACTTTTTGCAGTGCACTACCATCATCCGTATCCAAACAGGCTTCATTAATCAACTGCGTCAAGACATTGATGAATAACCTACTTTCATTGCACCTCGGCAAATTAAATTGATTTGGTTTCCATTTTGAAATTTCTTCATAAACTAATCCTAGTACAAATTCGTTAGCATGCCCTCCCATACTGGGCATTGTGCCATTTATATTGTATAAAACTTCGGGACTCACGTTATTACTCTGAACAACCAGTATTTTTATTGCAACAATTTGGGGCAGCGCAGTTAAAACATCGTTTATTACTCTTTGCACAGCGACAACCTTTGCAACGCGCTGCAGGACCGAACATGTACAGCATTTTACAACCACATCAGGCTTTCCTTTTGTCATTTTTCAACCTCAAATTTTTCAACCAATCAATTTTTCAACCGATGGTTGTCGTCGATGGTTGTCGTCGAAGGTTGCCGTCGAAGGTAGCCGTCGAAGGTTGTCGTCGATGGTTGTTGTAAGTAGTTAATAGAGATAAGAAGATAGTTTTAACTCAATAATTATATAATCATTATATAATTATTAATAATTATATAATTATAATTATTTAAATTAAAATTATTTATATAATTAAATTATAATTTAGATTATAATTCAAATTTATTATTTATATAGTTAAATTATAATTTAATTTAACTATATAAGCACGGACAGCAAATCCATTCGGGGATAACCAGTCGTGGATCCGATACGGATGGCTGAGAATTTAATGAATAGAGTCTTAAGTTAAATATTCAATTATCATAATTATATAATATTAATATAATTATACAATATTTTAATATTATATAATATTATGCAATTATGTAATGTTTGCTGATCAATTATTAACAAAAACTAAAAGTTTCAACCGCTGGAACACAAAAGTTAAAATAAATCCAATAAAATAAACAAACTAGTTGATTAAAAAGATATTAGAGCAAATAATTTGTAGAAAAACAATGGTTGGTGTTAAACCTTCTTCGTAAAGTTGTGTTTGTAGTTATAATGGACAGTAAGCAACAATCATAATGTTGCTTACTAACTAACGACGACATAATGTGCAAGAAAAGATTGTTGAGTGGGTAAAGATCATATACACGCACTCGGTGAGTAAAGTGAAATCCGCCGTTGAACTGTCACAGTCATTCCAAATAAATGTAGGAGTACACCAAGGATCCGTTTTATCACACCTCCTGTTCACCCTAGTTATGAATGCAATCACTAGCGACCTACAATGGCCTGTTCCGAGGACGCTCCTGTACGCTGATGATGTAATGGTTGCATCCGAGGATTTAAAGAAATTGGAGCTACATGTCCGTCCGTCGAAGGACCAGCAGGAAAAATACGGCCTACACGTATATCTTAAGAAGACAGTTATGCTGATCACAGGAGATTTCGCAGCAGATAACTTCCAGATATATGATATTATGATTAAAACGAAAGAGGACTTTCCATATCTGGGCAGCACCGTAGCATCAGACGGATCGATTGCAGTTGAGATCACTAGGAGGATCAACTGTGGTGGGCAAAATGGCTTGCGATGACTGGCGTAATATGTGATAAGAAAATGCCAGATAATCTTAAATCAACGATATACCGCACCGTCATTCGCTCAGTCGCAATATATGGATCAGAGTGCTGGCCTGCTACAAACGAAACCGCACACAAATTAGCAGCGATGGAAATGTGAATGCTGAGGTGGATGGGCAGCATCATACTACTCGATCAGGTAAGAAACAAAATTATCCGAAAAGGTTTGGAGTCCAGCCGATTGAGGAAAAATTACGGGAATCTCTATTACAGTGGTTTGGTCATGTAATCAGCGCAATCACAATCACCGTCATAAAGAGCGGGATAGACCTGGTTGTATGATAGTAGCTGAGGTAACGGAAGAATGCGCAAAAGACAGAAAAGTGGAAGCATTTGGTCAACAAGGCGGATTCTGTAACGAAGCGGAACAAACGCTGAAGAAAAAGAAAGTAAGCAACATACAAAGCTTGTAAGTGTGGAAAGTATGGAATACTTGCACAACTTGTAGAGCACCGAATCGTCGAAATCAATTAAATACATCCAACTTTATTGTACAAAATGATACTAGTAAACGAATATGTGATCACTAGATCCTTGCAATACGAGAATGACAAAGTTACACTGAGTTATAATTAATAAGACTGTTTATCTTCCGAAGCATTTAAAGAGTCTATATTTTTTAGATGGCTCATTGGATTTCTAACAACCTGTACCTTATTGTTTTCACTGCCAACAAAAAAACATATCAACTCAATGATTATTATAAGCACTTTAATTGTAAAATTAAACATAGTATTCATCGTCAAATGAAGGTAACGATCATTATCAACTTCTTTTATAGCAAACAGCAAATAGAAAAATAAGTCATAATCTCAAAAATTTAGAAATACGAATTAAAAGACGAAGAGAATTTCAATCTCAAGAATTACTAGAAAAATGAGAAACATAAATTCTGAGAAATATCATTTAAGGAAAATATTATGGTCGATATCTTAATAAATTATGATGAATATTTTAGCATTTTGAATATTTTTAGAGTAAATGGAAAATTTATTTTTTAACAACACCTAAAGGAAATGCATTTAAATGAGTCACACATCGACAATGCATTTAATTTAAACGCAAACATAGTTTGTTATATAGAAAATCAAAATTCCAGGTATTATATTTAAAATCAAGGAGATAAAAAAGTGGCACGAACGACAAACTTGCGGGTCAGCTGGACCATCCGGTGTGAATGCTGGCTGATTAAGTTTATTTTAGACTGCTTTTGGAAATGAATCAATTCATAGTTAACACTCTAAGAATTTAGTCAGTAAAACAGAAGTGCAGGATACTAGAAATTTACGTCAAGTATAGTGAACTGAAAGAAAATAGAAAACTAAACACAGCATAATGCTGTGTCGTTTTGTCACTGTTTAGACTCATCAGTACCGGTTACTGTTGAATGCAGAGATGACCGATAGGTTGTGTAAATTAACAATGACTCATCAGTGTGATACGAATATCATACGGTAAGTATATATTGGCTGGTCCTCAAAACTACAATGGATTACCACCAGTTTTCGTAAAAAAAATACGAGTAGAAGCGCAATAACTGCGCACGTAGTCATCAAATCACTACTGTAATATTAATAACTCTCATTTTCAGCAAATATGACGTCAGGGATAGTGAACTGACTGAAAACAAAACACTAAACACAGCATAATGCTGTACCGTTTCGTCTTTGTTTAGACTCATAAGTACCGGATACCTTCACTGTTGGATGCAGAAAGGACCGGTAGAAGGTTGTGTAAACTAACAATGACTCATCAGTGTGATACGAATATCACACAAGAAGTATACACTGACTGGCTCTGTGATAAGTAGAAAGAATTTCCACCAGTGTGCGTTAAAAAATACGAGTAAAAGCGCAATAACTGGGCACGTAGTGTCACCAAATCACTATTGTAATATCAATAACTCTCATTTTCAGCAGATTATGACGTCAGGGATAGTGAACTGAAAGAAAACAAAAAACTAAACACAGCATAATGCTGTACCGTTTTGTCATTGTTTAGACTCATCAGTACCGGATACCTTCACTGCTGGATGCAGAGAGGACCGGTAGACGGCTGCGTAAACTAACAATGACTTATCAGTTTGATACGAATATCACACTGGAAGTATGCACTGCCTGTTCTTGCACGGACAGTATTCTTATTCCTTAAAATAAAAACATGGAATTACGCAACAGTGCTATTAATTTGCAAGTTTCGATAGTCAGCTGTGAACTCATTAACTATTCGTAGATGTTGTTGTTGGAAATATAAATGAATTTACATGCTTTTAAGTGTTGTGGTTCTTCTTTTG
Organism: Pomphorhynchus laevis; assembly: GCA_012934845.2. Lineage (NCBI taxonomy): Eukaryota > Metazoa > Acanthocephala > Palaeacanthocephala > Echinorhynchida > Pomphorhynchidae > Pomphorhynchus > Pomphorhynchus laevis. The sequence continues at coordinate 358,419 of WNNJ02000599.1, read as the reverse complement.
TAAACATTTGTAATTTAGAAAAGTGCATACTATTTACGTCAAAAATGTGTATTCGTTGATTAACTATTCGCAACAGTGCTATTAATTTCAAGTTTCGATAGTCAGCTCCGAACTCATTAACTATTTGTAGATGTTATTGTTATTGTTGGAGATATAAATGAATTTACATACTTTTAAGTGTTGTGGGTCTTTTTTGTAAACAGTGTTAATCAAGAAAAGTGCATACTATTGATGCAAAAATGTGTGACAAAATTCCAAAATAAATTCGTGGGGTTGGAATTCTTCGGGAGGATTGAAGAGGTTAAAGCTACTGGGCAGCTTTATTGGCACATAAGCATACTTGGGAAATCAAACAAAAATAAAAATAGTCTAACAGATTACGAAGGTAAATAAATTGTAGAAATGATTGATGATGAAATTATTCGCCGCATATGTATTGGTTGCGAGTGTTTTTCAATATCAATGAATCTATCTTTTGATGATGTCATATGTTAGTAGTGAATTTTTAAAATATCTAGATCATGAATTGTTAAATATAACATTGATGAGTGGCCTAGGTTTACATGGGTTGGATGATTAAACTTGAACCATTATACTTTTAACATATAATTATGGAGGTTTATAAATCCGAAATATTAGTATCGAAAACGAATAACGATATATAAATTATAAATTAAAGAGTCAATCTTGCATTGATGGATAAACGAGGGATGAATTAAATAAGTATTTACAGAAAATAGGAATACAGATCACGGAATAAGGTTACAACTTAATGAGGTTAACCTCTTAGAAAGCTTCTGGATGCACACGAATTTCATGATGCCCATAAGTGAGATATGATTGGAATACTAAGGATAAAAGTTTTATGTAATTGTAGAATATTCACAGATGTTAAACAAATGTTTTCTTTGCCATGTTAAACAAATGTTTTTAACTTTATACGATAAAAAATTATTTCGAAGCATGCTATAATTATTTTTATAATTATTTTATAAAATTAATTTATTTTTAAATTTTTATTACAAATAATTTTTTTATCGAAAAGTTATTTTGTTATCAAAACATATCACTGAACGAGTGTTATTTCTGTGGGTAGGAAGAACATACTTTGGCATATGAAAATACCACATCAACTAGAGATCGATATGCACGTGTGTGTATTGCAGGCAGATATATTGCAAGCAGATATCGCTTGCAATGAACTTTATGGAAATGTGTTGCCGCGACCTTTACGGACATTTGCTATTTCAATACTCTTTGCCAACATATTCTTCAAAAATTGCAAAGGAACTATTAAAGTACAATGAAAACTGGAGAATGTCAACCGGAACGTGTAGTGAAAATAGAAAAAGGATATTTTCATAATTATTTTTTATATTATAGGAAGTAGTTGATCTACCACTAACAGGGTGTTAAAGCAAACGGCAACTCTTATAGCCACAAAATATCCAGATTTGTGGATTTATTATGTATGGACATAATATTAAAAAGCTACGAATCAGTATTTCGATCAAAATTGCAAAGGCAGTTAATTTTACACCAAGAAAGAATTTAAAGAAATTAATAGATGTAGATAACAAACAATATTTAAAAATATTGATAACTAATCATATATGTAATTGTTAATTGCAATCTTATTTGACGGAATCTTTTATTGCACGTATTTTGTAAAAAATCATAAAAAATATTATAATTAATATTTAATCATAAAGCAATCATTATTTTAAATGTGTCCCATATTTGTAGTATAGAATAAATTAATAATTCATTAATCATGCATCTAAAACAAAACAAAATTTTATAAGCAGACAATTTTATGATTATTGCATGTATAATGAATTGTTTTAATTATTAATAATTTTTTGACTTTCTGTAAAATTGACCTTTAGCAATGAAATTATAATAATACAAAAAAATTGATGTAGGCTCTGAATTTTTACAGTACACCTGTGCTTATTTAGTTTCGATGGTCTTTGGATAAGTTAGTAGAACGTATAACCGAAACATACCCATGTTATATAAGGTGTATTAAACCTAATGACAAGAAGGAAAAGTGGTTGTAAGTATTATATTATAATGAAACAAATTTAGAAGTGAACTTAATTATACTTACATTGATTGTTTAACTAAATTATCCAATGATACGTTATATGTGCTATTCAATTGTTCAGGGAGTTTAAACATCGAAAGGAATAGAAAAAGAAAATTATGGTTCACAAATTTTCGACTATACCTATATTATATCGTAATCCAAAATTACATAAAAATCCAATAAAACCTAGTTCATATGTATTGCGTTTAAATGTACATTAAAACCACTTTCTGTCTATATGAATAAAATACTTAAAGTAATTAAAGCACACTTTAAAAAATATTGCAAGGTAATCGAAATTAATACTGGTATAAAACACTATTTCAGTATTAATTCTACAAAAGAACTTTTAGAACAGACAAAAGGAATAAATTTTCAAAATATAAATACATACGAATATAGTACGCTTTATACAAATCTAGATTTAGTAGATATTAAAGAAGCGTTAGTAAAATTAATAAACCTTATATTCGGAAAAAGATATACATATATATGTTATAATAATTATAGCGCCTATCTAAGAAAAATTAAACCATCAAGTAAATAAAAATATATGGTTTATATATGGTTTATATGTTTATAAAAATATATTTAAAGCTAATGACATCTATATTTATACAAATAAAAAGTGTTCCAATGGGAAGTAATTGTAGCCCAATTATAGCTGACTTGTTTTTAAGCAAAGGCCAAATACATGCTAATGATGTATTTCCTCTGATAAAACTATCTAGTATCTTATTTTAACACAAAGTATGTTATTTATTATCCATCCATAAAAATTTGCCACTTAAGAGTTTAGCTTGAATTTGGCCCCGCTGCAATGTGGGGCAGAAGAGTTAGGGGCCGAAACCTGATAGCATAGCAGTTCCTCCTGATGACCTCTAATTCTTATTCTGATACAACGTCTGTTATTTATTAGTCAATTCATAAAAATGACGTTTATTTTAAATTTCAATTTTTTATTTTAACTTGATTTAAATTATAGAAAATCTAAAAACAGTTATTAATTTTATTATTTAATTATTTAGCATTATTATGTTTTGTTTAGTTTATAATTATATTAAATATGTAGACTCAGTTAGCTGATTTGATTAAATTTATTCTTTATATTATTGTATTGATTTATATATTTTACTATTGTCTGCTTGATGTTATTTTTATTAATAATGCTAATTATTTAGCATTATTATGTTTTGTTTAGTTTATAATTATATCAAATATGTAGACTCAGTTTGCTGATTTGATTAAATTTATTCTTCTGTTTATTGTGTTGATTTATATATTTTACTATTTTCTGCTTGATGTTATTTTTATAGTAACCTAGTTTAAAATATGTATCTATTAAATTATTTAAAATGATTTTGAAGAAAGCCAGTATCATTACATATTGTTGCAATTCTTAAAATTTCATTATTTAATGTATTATATTTTATATGATATGGTATGCATGACTGCTCATGCAAAAATATGTTTCTTGTAAATTTAAATATGTCATCTTTACGATATAAATTAATAGTAGTTTTAGTTAATGTTAATTTAATGTTCATATCTAGATATACACCTTCTTTATCATCAATATTGGTTTTGTTAAGAATAAGGCTACCTGGATAAATTTGTTCACTAATTGAATAAAAATTATTAGAATTAAATACACATATATCATCAATGTATCGAAACATATATTTCATATATTTATATTGTTTAGATTTAGTTTTTACACAGTTATGAACAAATTCATATTCTATAAAGCTTAAAAACAAGTCAGCTATAATTGGGCTACTATTACCACCCATTGGAACACCTTTTACTTGTCTAAATATAGATGTCCCTACTTTAAAATAATTTTGATTTATCAAAATATTTAAGGATTCTATTATTTCAATCTTATCCATATATTTATATTTACTTAATGGTTTAATTTTTGTTAGATAGGCGTTATTGTTATTAACATATATATGTATATCTTTTTCCGAATATAAGATTAATTAATTTTACTAACGCTTCTTTAATATCTACTAAATCTAGATTTGTATAAAGCATACTAAAATCGTATGTATTTATATTTTGAAAATTTATTCCTTTTGTCTGTTCTAAAAATTCTTTTGTAGAATTAATACTGAAATAGTGTTTTATACCAGTATTAATTTCGATTACCCTACAATATTCTTTAAAGTGTGCTTTAATTGCTTTAAGTATTTTATTCATATAGACAGAAAGTGGTTTTAATGTACATTTAAACGCACTACATATGAAACTAGGTTTTATTGGATTTTTATGTAATTTTGGATTCCAATATAATATAGGTATAGTTTTATTATCTAATTCAACCTTTATACCCTTTTTATCCATTATAGAACAGTGACTTGTAATAATTGTTTCTAAACTCAACTCACTACGTTCATATGTTGGATTTACATTTAAATCATTAGAATTAACCTCTTTCACTAGTATATCATAATAAAGATTTTTGCATATGAAGACAAAGTTATTACTAGCTTTGTCAATAGTTGTTATTATATAGTTATCCTTTAATTTAGTAAGTTCTTTATACATATCTTTATTAATTTTATCTTTCCTTTTAAAATGGTTTGTTATTTTTATTTTATTTTTAATTTTATCAAATATATAATCTTTCCAAATGTATATCTTTGATGTATTTAAGCTTTCACTATTAATCAGCTTACTAAAGTAATCATTTAAGTTATTATATAACGAACTGTAAATTTTATTTTTGTCGTTGTTTTTTTCAATCTATATTTATACCCTTTTGATAGCAGCTTTCTTAATTCACAATTTTCAATTAATTATAGATTATGTGTACATATATGTTCATTTATTTTATTAAAACTAAGACTTTTACAATTGCATTCTGTTTCCATTATGTTTTTAATATTATCGTTTTTCATTAATATTAAAAAAATATTAAATAAAATATTAAATAAAATAAAATATTAAATAAATAATTATCGTTTTTCATAAATATAAAAAAATATTAAATAAAATATTAAATAAAATATTAAATAAAATAAAATAAAATATTAAATAAAATATTACATTATTTTTATTTTTTCATGTTAAATCGTAAGACTTGAAAAAGACTTGCAATAGTCGAAAATTTGTGAACAATAATTTTCTTTTTCTGAAATCCTCTCGATGTTTTAACGCCGAGAACAGTTTAACTAAATATTCAGTAATATATTCATTACCTATATATTAGGTAAAATACCCTCAATCGGGATGTTATCTTTATTAATTTTTATACGAACTATTCATTTTTTACTAACAATCATTTATTGTATACAAAATTCTACAATGAAAACGTGTTTTTAATGCCAGTTTTATATCTTATGTCACTTGACATAAGATATAAATACATAAAGGCTTTATTTTTTATAAATTGAAGATTTTTGTACACACTCAAATAGCTGTTCACAGATAGCAGCAGATGTGTTTTAGTATAATAAATTCCAAATACATTCGGAACCACTTTTGTGAGCCAAATGATAGTTTTGCTTACATTCATGCATACCATGAATGTTAGGTACATCAACAAAACAGTTGTTTCGTAACTATGTAAAAAAATCTAAATTATATAAAGATATGAAATATGTTTCGATATATTGATGATATATGCATATTTAACGCTGATCATTTATATTCAATAAGCGAACAATTTTATCCAGGTAGCCTCATTCTTAATAAAACCAATATCAATGATAAACTAAGTATATATCTAGATATGAACATTAAATTAACATCAATTAAAACTACTTTTAATTTATATCGTAAAGAGGACATATTTAAATTTATTTTAAAATTATATTTGCATACCCATTCATGCATACCATATAATATAATATATATCACATTAAATAATGAAATTTTAAGAATTAAAACCATTCGTAACTATATTGGCCTTGTTCATAATCATTTTAATAATTTAATAGATACATATTTTAAACTAGGTTACTATAAAAATACCATTAAACAGAAAATAGTAAAATATATAAATCATCAAAAAATATTAAAAATAAATTTAAAATCACTAGCGGAAAATTTTTATGGATGGATAATAAATAATATACTTTGTATTAGAATAAGATACTATATAATTAAATTTCATCAGAGGAAATACGTCCTTAACACGTATTTGGCCCCGATGATATGTTGGGTTGAGGAGTTTGAGGCCGAAACCTTATGGCATAGAAATTCCTTCTGGTGGCATCTAATCCTTATTCTGATACAACGTCTGTTATTTATTAGTCAATTCATAAAAATGACGTTTATTTTAAATTTCAATTTTTTATTTTAACTTGATTTAAATTATAAATAATCTTAAAACAATTATTTATTTTATTAGTTAATTATACAGCCCGGTCTTATTGGACCGGGCTGTGCCGCTGCGGTACAAGATCTCCTAACGACTTTGTCTAATTTATCATTCATGGTCCTAAACGGCGGTGTCCCACTCTGCTTTAAACCAATTTTCTTTGGAGCTAAGTTGATTGCGCTCAAAAAACCCGATGGCGGACTTCGCACAATAGCTATTGGTAACACCTTATGCAGAATGGTGACCCAAATAGCATGTCGTCGGGCTACTGGTGAGGCAGTTACAGTCCTGTCTCCCTTTCAAATTGGTGTCGGAGTGCCGTCAGATGCTGAAGCCGCTGTACATGCTTGCAGAGCCCTTCTTAGACTAATGCTCGGACAGAACGCTCTGCTTAAGCTGGATTTTCGAAATGCTTTTAATTGCATCAAATGATCATCGTTACTTGCTGCTGCGTACTGTTATATCCCCACCATTTCCCGCTTTGTGCAATCAAGTTATAACGAAACTTCTTGGTTATTTCACGGCCCGAATATCCTAATTTCACAGGAGGGAGTGCAGCAAGGGGACTCTTTGGAACCAATGCTATTTTCCTTGGCGGTTATAGGACTAAGTAAGACATTACATAGCCCACTAAATATATGGTACTTAGACGACATCACCTCATCCGGGGATGTAGTCACTCTAAATGATGACATTCGTCGTATTCGCGAAGGAGGACTTGAGCTAGGAATTGTTTTGAATGAAGATAAACGTAAGGTCATTACTAATAACCAGAATGTGGCTAATTCCATTTTGCTGTCACTACCAGGATCAAAACGAGTATCAGTTGCTGGGTTCTTCTACTGGCGATGTGGCCAATATCGATGGATTATTAGACAGAGCAACTTCTAGCTTAACAGAGATGAGTACTAGACTTTTATTCCTCGCAAGACACGACAGTCTTTATTTGTTGCGGCACTGCGTGGGTGGAACGAAGTTATCGTATTTGCTTCGTACATCACCGGCCTTTTTACGTGCAGGCCTTTTAAGTTTTGACGCAGTCCTTCGATCTTCTCTGGAGTCACTGTTAAATGTTAGCATTGACGAACAAGCCTGGACACAGGCAACTATTCCGATTGCCCTTGGTGGTCTAGGGATTGCGTCAGCCGTCAATACTGCCCTTCCAGCATTCCTGTCATCGGTATCCACAACACAGGAATATCTACGACACAGGGAATCTACGTGAGACGGATCCCTAGCTCCGTCTCACGTAGATTGTTCTGCAGCAGGTGCTAGAGCTCTGGCCACGAAAGCCGAACGCAGGAAACGGATCAAATATACATGTCTGGATCCTTCATATTGCAGCTTCGTCCCAGTAGCTGTCGAGTCAATCGGCGTCTTAGGATGTGAAGCCACCGCCCTCTTTGAACTAATTGGGAAGCGACTGAGGCTAGCCACAGACGATGCCCAGGCAAAATCCCATTTCCTATAGCGCATAAGTGCTGCAATTCGGCGAGGGAATTCAGCATGCGTCAGGGAGAGTATTATGCAACCTTGATTCCCAATCCCAATGATCCCTTACTTTTTATTAAACGTTATCTAAGTAATAATATGGGGCGCATTTGCGGGCAACCCATTCAATTGTATCTATTTAAATGTTAATTTACTTTATTTTAAAAAATCTAAAAACAATTATTTATTTTATTATTTAATTATTAAATTTTGATTTAGCATTATTATTGTTTTGTTTATTTTTTAATTATATTAAATTCGCAGACTCAGTTAGCTGATTTGATTTATTTTATTTTTCTTAGATTCTCTACGTCAATAATGACAATAGGTCATCATTTTAACTTACATCATATCGTCCAATCTTATAACTATCAATGGATTTTTTATTTTGAAATAACTTTCAATCTTGCAAGAAGTTGTTCTCGAGAAGGTTAGTTAATAGGGTTAATAGCCTGTTGACCTCGTCAGAAGTTAAAGGTACATTTTCCATCATTGTAACGTACTCGCATTTGTATGTTTATCGGCTGACGCTTATCTCCATCAACGACAGCCTCACAAATATTTAAAATACATAATTTCATTTTTGAACAGCTCATTCGTCTTGTTATTACAACATTAAGTTCAACAACACCGCTATCTTTCAACATTTGCACTTGCCCAAATATTTTTACTTCCAAGAACATTCCAAGCTGTTGTTCTATAAATTTATTAACATTGTTCCTAAAAGCATGGAAGTCTTCACTGTTCTCCAACTTTTATAGAAAAAATGATAAAAACGAAGTGACCGCTCATTGTTAGCTGTACAATTTCAGTGTGTTATTTCTAAATTTTATCAATAGTTTATTTATAAATAATTATTGGAGCTGGATCAAAGAAAAGAGGAAATTATTTTGGATATGGTATTTCGCTAAAAAAATTATACAAAATTTTATAATAATTATAAAATTTATAATCATTTTAATAATCATTTATTATTTATAATTATCAATTGTTTATTTTTATTATTTTATTTATTTATTTTAATTTATCATTATGTTTAATTTATAAATAATTTAATATACGTAGACTCAGTTACCTGAATTGATTTGATTTGAAAATACCTTTTACTAAAATAACTTAAATTACATGTTATTAAGTTAACTTAATAACTCAAGCTAAGTTAAGTTAACAAGTTACAAACAACTACAACAAGTTACAAACAACACTAACAGTTGTTTGTGTAGTGTTTGTGCAGGAGAGCCAAGAAAAGCCCAAAACGGAGTAAAAAAGTAAAGCCCTTAAACCATATATCTACTTATCAAACAGCTCCGCACAATCCCGGTAACTTTGCCACTATATTCTTTTTTATCAATGTTTTAAGCCTTCCGAAATAACTCTCTTTGTTCTGGTGGTCTATCCCTAGCAAAGAATCGAAGACCTGAAATTGACCACGTCTTCCAGATAATCGAGCATATTCTTGCGTTTAAATCCTGTTTGATTGCTCATTTGTATTTTTTGTAAACAATGGATGGCATTTTTCTGAACCTTTGTAAATCTATAAAAGAACTCAAATTGCAGGAGAAATGGAAACCGAATATCTAAATAGATGTAGGGCATATATTTATACCAGCGTCACTGCCATATTCATGTAGATATTTACAAATATTATACATTTCGAGTTGGCTTAATTTAATTAAAAACCAAAAACTTTAATTTGCGATCTTATGATATTCATTTCATGCTTGAGTTTTCGTAAGATAGTGTTCGTGTTTTTCATGTATTACTAAAGTGATATAATCAGCATGAATTGCAGAGTTCGCAAACTTTAAAATTGAAATTGAAATCTTAATTCAACAAAATATGTAAAACTAAATTTAGCAACTAAATAAATTGCATAATTGCTAATAACAATTATTTTACAACAACGCAAAAGCACACCTGAATAGTACATGTGACAAAGGGCTTTCTTTAGGCTAGTCCCTTAAGTGGATAGTACATTTGTATTTTTCTATCGTCGTGCAAACACAGGGACTCGGATGCTAAAATGTTATGGAACCGAACAACTAGTATCTTTTTGAATCCTGAGTAGCCTTAAATTGCTAGGCCGGTATGAATGTGTACTGAGCAGATATAGGTTTTACGTCTATCGGAGAGTTTACCTTTTTTCTCTTACCTTTGACTATTATCACTTGCTGTGATATGTTAATATCTTCTCATTCTTGTCCGTTTGCATTGATCATTTCCCTTGTTATACTTTTATCATGCGCTTCGTATAAGATAGATTAAATATATTTAGTTTAGATACAAGGAGGTCGTTAGTTAATTCTACCATCGTGTTATTTATTGTTATTAGTTTAGTTGCTGTATTTGCAGAAACATCAAAATTAACATATTGGTCATTTTGACCGCCGTTCTAGACAAAACAGATATCGTATACAACATCACTCGATAATTTTGTATTGACCATATCATCACGTCGTGCAATACATGTCCCTGTATACTGATTTGCTTCGAGATATATGGTTTGATTAGTCCATGTGTTAGATTAACAAGTATTTCCTTAACCTGAGCCTTGTGAATTTATTATTGTCTAATGTATATTCCTGTGACGGACATTCTTCTGGATCTAAGGTAAACTTCTATCAAACAAAAGTATAAACACTCGTCCGTACAACCTTGCACAAATTTTGGATTCAATACCTTTTCGCATAATATTAGGGTATTCAGCGATTGGTTTGTCGTTACTGATGATTTTGAAAACTATTCATGTCTGGTGTATACATTCTATCGCGACATTTGTTAAATGACTTGATTTTCTGCAACAAATTATATCGGATGTAAACAGTTCCTTAAGTATTTCTGATAACTGTTGAGAAAGGCCAGTATTCCATCAGGCAATTGTACATTCAACGTTCATTGGATCTGTCCGTTCCTTCACTGATGCATTTTTCACATAGATATTAAGTTAGATGGGTCTGTAATTTACCTACCCGCTTTATGTTAACGCCCTCGTAAGAAAATTTTATGCTGGGTGTTAAGCCTTATGTACTCAGCCCGTAGGATTGAGCTCTTGTCACCTTCACGATGATATCCTGTGTTTTTTAGTAGGTTGTGTTTGTTGACCACCCGGAACGTATCTGAAGATGAGTCGGTTGGTGTCGTGTCATCTAGCATAAACATGTCGTCAACTATATCTTGAAGCTTTTCAAAATTACTCTCCCATCCTTTTGCCAATTCATCTAATAGGACAATCATTGATTATATTGTTCTTAATACAATTTTAGTGACATTTCTTCTAAATTTGGGTCTTTCCATACTGTGAGTTTTGTAAACGAACTAACATTTTTGTTTTTAAATATCCAAGAACTATCAGGTATAGTTGAATGACAAGAAAAATCATTTTGATATTTCGCTAGTAATTGCTAGCATCTTCACAAAATTAACAAAAAATTAATATTAATTTTCTGAAGATGCTAGCTTTAATTATGTTCTTCAAAATTTACATTAATTTTCTGTAAATATTGAAACAACACTTTTTGTTTTAAAAAACAACACAAAAAATTAAAGCTAGCATCTTCAGAAAATTAATATTAATTTTGTGAAGATGCTAGCAGTTATTGGCGAAATATCAAAATGATTTTTCTTATTAAGAATAAGAAGATGCTAGCAGTTATCGGCAGGAGAACCATCACTATATTTCTAATGAACTGTATTAACAATAGATTATAATTTTAATAAAAAAATAATAAAAGTCATTTTTATGAATTGACTAATCAATAACATACGATGTATAAGAATAAGGATTAGAAATCTTCAGGATGAGCTGATGTTATAACTAAGTTATAATAAGGAACTGATGTTGTAACTAAGTTATATAATTTTAGAATCTTTTATTTATTCGTTATTTCGCGGTTTACCTCTTAAATATCATCCCCGCTAAAGTTCTCTACGTTTTGAAAATCAAGTGATTGCATATTTAACACGATTAAATTTATTAAATAGTGTATTATTTCATTAACTTAATATCCCAATAATAGATTTTCTACTAGTGGTACATCGCAATATACTTCATATTATTACGGTACATCTTATTAATGAAGAAATCAGAATGAATTATCAGATAAAGCAATTGAAACTTTTTATTCAATTGCAATCAGATTAAACAATTAGAACCTTTTAATAAAGTTGTTTACAGAATAATATAAATAGATCAAATAAAAGCAGATATATTACCTGATAAAATATAATAAAACATAAAAATTCTATTAATAAAGAAAGTTTTTATTAACAAAATTTAATAATTTAATAATTTAATGATTTGATAATTTTATTTTTTAATAAATTAAAAATTTATCTATTAATAAAAATTTTTTCTTACGAATAGAGATATGACATTAAATAAATTGTTATTCAATTTCTATCTACTAATCGATTATCACATTGAATTTATCATCCCAAAAATGATGTACAGTCATTTTATTCATTCCTCAAATATAAAATAAAGTTTGCCAATTTATTTTTAGATTGTAAATAAGGCGAAGAGACATTTTTATTTATTATACAATTTTGATCCGATATTTTGATTCCACGTAGACACACCATTATCAATGATTATTCAATTGTAATCAGATTAAGCAAATGAAACTTTTTATTCAATTGCAATCAGATTAAACAATTAGAACCTATAAATAAAGTTGTTTACAGAATAATATAAATAGATCAAATAAAAGAAGATATATTACCTGATAAAATATATTAAAATATAAAGAAATCGATCACTTTATAAGATGAGTTAATCATAAATCACAAATATAATAATAAACATTATAATTTCATATAAAATTAAATATTAGTTATTTCTTAATAATATAATATGCTGCAGTCATTTAGCGAATAACAGTTCGATCAAATTACATTATTTAATCGAAATCTTTATTTCTAAAAATAATTTAAAAATTTCATTTTTAAATTTCATTTTATATATTTCATTAATTAATAATTAATAATTAACGATTTTATTAATAATTATCAAATAATATTTTAAAAGCGTGTTTTGTATATAATAAAAAATTTTAATAAATATGTTAGTCAAATTATCTAATTTTTTTTAAAATTAGATTAAATTATAATATTTTAAAACGTGTCTTGTATGCAATACAGATTATGACATATATTTCGTGTAAATTTCAATAATTACAAATAACTAATTACTTAGAATTAATTAGTTATTAATAAAACTGGCAATTATTAAGTAAATCGCTTGTAATTAATAAATTGAACAGTTTATATAATTTATAGTAGAATGTAACAATAGAAATATTTATATCTAGCAAAGCAGGTTTCGAAATTTAATTTAGATACCTAATGTCATCAAAATTTACTTGGAGATTTTGTGCGATAAATTTCAGTTTTACTAAATTGAATTTGTTATTCTATCACATAATGAACATGTTTGGCTCAGTAAGTGATGCGTATAAAGATCTGAGATTCATTGATTAAAAACTTGATTTTGACTTGTAAATGATGTTTGCCTCATTTTCATCAATTTTTTTCTAATAATGTTATAAAACATTATAAGAATGTTATAAAATGTTATAAAACTTTATGCTTGCATTGCAAAAATCGTCTATTTTTATGTGATTTATATTTCTTATATCATTTAAAAATATAGTTTTTATTTGATCTATTTAATTATGATTCATATTTTTTACACAATTTATTACCAAATAGTTGACATTTTAGTTGTTCATTATCATTTTAAAATTTCAATTTACCGACTTAAATTTATTTTGGTCGGTTGATCAAAAAAAATAATTTATAATATAATTTGTATTGATTAACTATTTTATTGGTTTGAATAGTTTTGACAAGACTCGAGTAATAGATCAATTAGTTACATGCGGAGTATTGGAAACAATAAAGATATCATCTGTCGGATATCCGTCAAGGTGATACAAATAATTTTTATATTTTGCTTAATACAACACCTTAAAGGCTTAGTTATTCTGACTTTTTCACAAGATATGAAAATCTGCTGAAACCAGACATCCACAAAAATGACAATATTGTAACTTCGTGTATATCTATTCTCGACAGCTTCTTGGAAGTACGTAACTACTTGAAAAACTACTTCAAATTTGTAATTTAAATTAATATACATGTATCCTTGATACGGGATCGCTAAATAAGCGTTTGTATATCGTATGCTCATCATGTAGCGATAGTTATCTATATTATCGAAGTCATTGATAATAATCAAATTAACTATCAATTATTATCAATTATAATAATTATTCAGTTATTATAATATAATTTAAAGTTATTATGATATAATTTTTTTATAATAATATATTATTAATTACAACATACGGTTCCCTCAAATGGGCCAATATACATTTAACATTGTTATGTATTATTATTTATTCTAAAACATTAGAATCATCCATCCGTTCGGATCCACGACTATATGGGTGACCCCTAGTCGACCGGCACCCTCTGATTGCATGTGAGGCAGCACGACACAGCAGCAAACTTATGGACCTTCTGAGGCCACACAGGCATTCAGCATAGCTTTTATTCCCACGTGATGAACGCAATCGAGCAATTGTCCTGAGCAAAACCATGGCGTCGGGTCCCGCAGCACCAGAAGCCGTGAACACCAGCGGCATAAATCTACTCCTTTCGATATCGATGATACGTTCCGCGTATTTTGATCTTTTTCTCGCTTCATGAAAATCAAATGCAGCTTTTCTCGTAGACGCACACGATGGAGCAAAATGGTTGAAAACCGTAACGTCAAAGAACGTTCGCTCATATCTGGCGTCAGAAAGCCCAATGCAGACGATGTCGAGTCGCGCGTCGTCACTTCGACAAGTGACCCGATGATCAAAACAGTGATCACTATCTACCCGTTGTAATATCGGTTCGACACCAACCCCAGTACACACCTGTGATATTTCGGTGGCCAAGAAATCGCGTAAGGCGTTATGCCTTGTTATTACAACACCTCCTCGCTTGCACGAAAGCAAATGTGGGAGTTTCGCATCATCACCACACACACTTGTCCTTGGGAATCCCGATAGGGTCAAAGCCATATCGCAACGCAAGAGCATCTCTGAATTCATGTTAACACAAATGACTGAATTCAGCTTTCACTGGAACTGCACTAATCCAAGAGGAAGCACCCTGTCCCAGTGCAAATTCCAGGGCTTGATGCATTGAGGCGGGTAAGATTGATCGAATGTATGCCAAACGCTCATCCACAACTTTTTGTCGTTCTCGATTCAACTCTTTTGTCAAGATATTCTGAGCATCCCTGATAAGATCACCTTGTAGCCCACTATCAAATGTTTTACAAAATTTTTTCGAGCTTTCGAACTCGGTCAAAGCTGCGCTTACTGGATCAACCATGCCCATTCCACCCTTTGAAATTGGTGACGAAATCAATGCGTGCATAACTGAGTTTAGATCTTGATCGAAAAGTGAGGGAGCCAAACCACTGAATATAGTATCCCGTAAGGACAAATACAGATCCGTTTCACTTGGTGTCGATCTCATAAAGTGTGTCCATTTCCATTTTATTGACTTATTGAATCCTGAGAAAGCAGCATGGGGATCAAATCGTGATACAGTAGATATACGAGAAACAAGCTCAGTCCACTTTAATATTTTAATTTTTGTAATTTCCTTTAAAAATTCGCCTGAGCCAATTGGCGCACCAAGAACCTCGATGCCATCGAACCGTATCTCAATCTCTGCGGGAAGTGGATACATCCCTTCGGATTGCGGATGAAGGAGCATCTTGGTTTTGCTAGGGTTCACATTATTTCCGAATTTTGGTCCTTGGATTTGGAGAAGTTGCCATACACGCAACAGATCCTCAGGCAAACCTACAAAATTCGCATCGTCAGCAAATCAACGCTAAACAATGTTTGGCACGACTTGCTTGATCATACTTATCAATGTTAAGGATGCCATTGCGAAGGCAGCCATGGCTAAGGGATCTTCCTGGGTTACTCCCTCGCACGATGCTAAAGATCCATCACCAAATACCAGTTCTGCGTCGCCCGCATAAATGTTAGATAAGGACTGTGCTAGCTCAGGGCAAGTGTGTTTGATATTGTGTAGCATAACATTTCGATTGACAGAGTTGAACGCATTCTTAGCGTCGACAGCGAGAAGCCCATAGCTCTGGTTAGAAGAATACGTATCGCGAAGCAAGTGAATCGCAAAATCGATCCCATTTCGCTGGGATGCGCAAAGTTGGACAATCCCGGCTACGTCTTGAAGATCATCTTTGACGCAGGACAATATGGTTTTACTGACAATGCGGCGAACAACCTCTGATACACCAATCGGTCTAATTTTCACATTATTCTTTGGTATTAATATCAACCGGCAAGCAGTAAACGCCTCTAACATCCGAGGGCTGAGTTGAATAGTGCTAAGGCTCACTACAAAATTTGCCAAAGCATCCGCTAGAGCCTTGGAATGCACGGAGAAGCTATTCAAGAGTTGTCTCAAAGCCATCACATCCAGCCCTGATGGGCCAGCTCCACCTGAGGTTTTGTTAGCCGCTCGGATGATAGCTTCCCCATCTATGACAGAGAAGAGCGAAGGATGATGCTCTCTAACATTTGGCAAATCTCGTTGTAATAAAGCGGACGCATCAGCATCTGCGGCTGTTGGGTGTAGATTCTGCAGGTGTTCACGTACAGTCAAACCATCGACAATCGAATCAGGATCTAGAATGCTCGACTGTTGGTTCTCTTCCAATATGGCAGTCGCCGCTGACAGCTTTCCACTTGTGACCAACTTGACATAGCGCTTTATCCAATCATCAGTACGTGGGCTCGAACGCATAGGCATGCAACGTCGCTGTAATATTCTTGCCTCATTGAAAACATCGACGAATCTGCCATTTTTCCATAGTCTGATTCTGCGCTCCAGTGCTTTTCGGATCTCGGACACCTTTCTAGATGGAAGACGTTGCAAAACGCACCGGGACAAAATAGTGGCCTTTTTAAGTGCAAACATATCATGGTTATCAGCTTCGGCTGCAATCTGATAGAGGCTAGCAAGCATTTCAACGAATTCATTCGACGCAGCACATCTTGGGAGTCGCATCGCACTAGGCCTCCATTGTATCACCACATCATAAATCGCCTGAAGTGAAAGAGACTGCCTATCAACAGGGTCGTGCAAGTTATCTACAATTGGATTATCAGTTGTCCGTGTACTGCCACTATCAGTAAGGGGATTCAAATCCGCCACTCTACCTACTGGTTCAGCAGCAGAGGTTAAACACACTGTCTGAGGTCCAATATGCACGCTATTGTTACATTCAGGTGCACGGCAATTAACGCAAGGAGCTCCTGCCTTCGCACATTTGCAACCTTTGCACTTTGCTGATGGACCATTACATCCACAGCATAGCCTCTGGTTAGACGGTATTCCTTTGGGCATACAAGGCGACGTTCAATTGTTAGTTTCGATTGTCTTTGTGTCACAAAGTAAGTTGTAATCTTCCGCGCGAGTGCTCAACCCGGGAGGTACCCTGGGTGTACGACCTTACGTCCTCTGAAACGCAGTCCTCTGAAACGCGGTCCTCTGAAACGCAGTCCTCTGAAACGCAGTCCTCTGAAACGCAGTCCTCTGAAACGCGGTCCTCTGAAACGCAGTCCTCTGAAACGCAGTCCTCTGAAACGCGGTCCTCTGAAACGCAGTCCTCTGAAACGCAGTCCTCTGAAACGCGGTCCTCTGAAACGCAGTCCTTGTAAATTGTGTAATTTGCTAGAACAGTTATAAATTTTCTTGATATAATTATATAAATAATTAATAATTAATACAATTATATAAATATAATTGTGCAGTCGTTGTTACAATTAAAATTTTTGATGACACTGCACGCTACTTCGATTCTATAGATATGCCAAAAGCAGTACGCCACATTTCAGTATTGGTGGACTTCATCAGCTACTGATCAAAATATCGAAAGTACCGACAATACCGATAAATCAAATCAGCTAACTGAGTCTACGTATTAAATATAATTATTAACTAAACAAAACATAATAATGCTAAATTAAAATTTAATAATTAAATAATAAAATTAATAATTGTTTTTAGATTTTCTATAATTTAAATCAAGTTAAAATAAAAAATTAAAATTTAAAATAAACGTCATTTTTATGAATTGAGTAATAAATAACAGACGTTGTATTAGAATAAGAATTAGAGGTCATCAGGAGGAATTGCTATGCTATCAGGTTTCGGTCCCTAACTCCTCTACCAAACATTGCAGCGGGGCCAAATACATGCTAATGATGTATTTCCTCTGATAAAACTATCTAGTATCTTATTCTAATACAAAGTATATTATTTATTATCCATCCATAAAAATTTGCCACTTAAGAGTTAAAATTGATTCTTTATATTATTATGTTGATTTATATATTTTACTATTTTATGCTTGATATTATTTTTATAGTAACCTAGTTTAAAATATGTATCTATTAAATTATTCAAATGATTTTGAAGAGAGCCAATATCAATCAGCCATTGCTACTATGGAAATTTGTCCTTTTTTATTCTGCACGCTACTATAATTGATATACCTGATTTGGCTAACTATTTTGACTATTGTCAATTCCATTGTTTTACATTAAAAATAAAATAATTTAATTTTAGTATTATGCAATGTTAAATTTTTGAAGACTATTTCTATTCTGCACGCTGCTTTAATTCAATCCATAAGATAACAGCGGTACGCTACATATCAGTATTAGTGGATCACATAAGCTACTGATCCAATACATACATTTCACGTTTCGATCATTTTATTGTTGACTGATGATCATTCGATTTGCCTGGTTTATTGACAATTAGATTGAAGGAAATACTTTCATCTAACATTTTGCAAATTTAATTGAAATCATTTCTGATTTCAAATGATTACTATAGTTTGTTTCTTAATTTTAAATTGATATACCTTTGCAGCCACTGTTACTATTAAAATTTTGATGACTAATTTTTATTCTGTATGCTGCTTTAATCTTATTTGTAAGTTAACAGCAGTACGGTATATTTTAGTGTTGGTGGACCTCATCAGTTGCTGATCCACTGCTTACGTTTCACGTTTCGGTCCTTTTAATGTTGGCTGACGATCACTCGACTCGTTTGCTTTATTGACAATTATAAAGACTTGATTATTGACAATAAAGTATTTCATTCATTATATGAATAAAATATATAATTTCATTCATAAATGATGAAATTTCATTCATAGTTTCATTCATATATGATGATATTTCATTCATTGCTTCATTCATATATGATCTTCAAACTCGCGATCGGATAAATATCCGATCGCGAGTGCGGAGACGTTTTAAGACGTTGAGTATAATTAATTGTAAAATAAGTTATAAAGTTTCTCCATCGAAAAAAATATAATTTATAATTTTTTATTTACTTTACATATCTATCAGTTGAAATTTTTAACCAAAATTAATGTGATATATGATCACATTAATTGTATTTATGATTCAGATTAGTTATTTAATCTGAATTTTATTAGTTCACTGACTACTGAATCAGTGAAGTCAAATTCAATTCACTGAATCTAATTTAGTACGTAAATACATAAATATAAAATTTGTCAACTATATAAACTGATATTTGTTTTTTATGCCTCGTTGACAAAACGTCTTTATAGAATATTTTCCTATAAAATATTATTTACCTGTTTAATTTAAAATAGCAATACAAACGAATAACGGATGATCCTAGAAGTCAGTTTAGTATATTTTCATAACCATATATACTAAGGACATTATAATATATCAATAAAATATATTGTGATATATACAATATATTGTAATATATCAAACAACTATTATATATAAAATATGATTATATAAATACATATGATTTACCATCATGTATTGATATTATAATTATTTTTATTCATATATTTATTTTATATTTAAATATATAAATGTATATATTATATATTATATAATTGTATGAATATATTTATATTTAAATATTATATAAATATTTAAATATAAATGTATTTAAATAAATATATATTTTATTTATATTTTTTATGAGATATCGACAATACATAAAAACTCGATACAAGTCTAATCTTTATAAAAGGGAATATAATATTTTAAATTATAAATATATAAATTTTTTAAAAGGGAATAATAATAAATAAGTGTTTATTTATTATTTAACACACAAATAAGTGCTGTTAAATATTTTAAAAAGACATTGGTAAGCTTAGGTTCATGTAAATAAATTACAATTTATGATTATGAATCATAATCATATTATGAATCATCTCCTTACGTTCGATGCAATCGAATGTATAGAGATGGCTCACTAGAGATATCAAATGGCTCACTATCGTTATCAAATGATTACAATATTTTCAAGTTAACTTTGTATAATTTTTAAGATGAATAGTTTGTAGGAGATACATATATAAAATGCAAGCATTAATTGAAAAGATTAATTAATTCTTTAGTCAAGCCAATACAAATGCGGGAAAACCAAGATATTTATGAAAGTGGGTAGTGTAGCGAGATTAGAAGAGCGTCTTCGTGATTACACTGAAGCTGCCGCGCATATGGTGTCTTTGGTATTTTTGAAATCACAGAAAAATGTACAATTTAGCCAGTATGTTGCAAACAATATCATGTCAAGTCATCTTACACAAAAGTGGTAAATTAACCATTGGTTTACGATTTTATTTAAACTGTTAGTGACGATTATAATAAAATAGATTTAAAAAGTTAGTGCTAAACCTACTGAGCCTACTTTGAGCCTACTAAGTTAGTGCTAAACCTACTAAACCTACTTTACCCACTAATTGCTACTAATACATAATTTTAATACATAATTTTCAGATTGCTGAAGATGATGCCAGCTAGGCATCGAAATATTTAATTAAATAAATTTTGCGATGGCTTTTGCCATCTTTTTTCAAATTTAAATGTTATCACACCGTCGCATTCCTCGTTCAAATTCAATTTACATTAATATATTTTTATGATATACCGCAACTAAACTTTACTAAATTCAAAAAGGAGAGTTTTGGTCATCAGTGCTTTAATTAACGGTTACCATGACCGCCTTTGTGTAAATAAATGTCAATTTCATATCTGCACAAACACTTGTAAATTCTGCAATAAACCCTCAAAATGCTCATTAATCATCATCTTCCAGTGTCCAGTATTAAAAGGTTTCCGTTTTATTGGCTCGATCAAAACTTACATTTTTTCTTTCGGATTTTTAAAAGTACCGCCTGGGTATCTTATCACTAGGAACTTCACTACCTTACTTTGTAAATTACAGCATTTTTATCAGTAGTAATTAATACTTAATTTCCACATGCGAAAGACAGGAGTGGCTAAATTGAATGATATCAGAATATATATTTTTATTGACTTAAATCATGAAATGCATTTTTCGCGGCAACTGTTTGATAAAATAAATGCTGTTAATTAGCATACAGTCATCCAAATGAAAGGTGAATTAAGCTTTCCTATTTAATCTACATAGATAATTATATCAATTAGTTATAATTAATTGATATAAATATTAATTAAATTTGCTAGATGAACGTTCTAAAGTAAATTTTATAAATTTATTAAATGCAAATTTTAATAACATCAGAACATCAGAAATGTGTAAATTAATTTAAGGTGTAGATATTTCATAAATATTTACGATATTAAAATTAATAAATTACAATGACGAATTTATCTTTGATTTATTCCAAAGATCAAGCATAGAAAAAGAATAAAAATACAATTTAGGATATTATAATATCGACACCATTGTGCAAAATACTGTTTACTCTATTTATTTTCAATTTAGCAAACTTCGTATCGTCATGTCACTTGGTCATAGCAAGCAGATACAACGTTGTTTCAATACTATTATAAGTTTAGTAAGTATTATTTCAATTATTACAAGATTTGCCTGATTTTAAATGAAAATTTTGCTGCCGAGATGTTAAGAGTTGGAAAATTTTTATGAAATATGGAAACTACATAAACGGCGATTTAAACAAGGAATATCATGAAAAAATGAACAACTGATTCTTTTAGTTGAGAATACTTAAATAAATTCTCAAGTATTACAATAAATATTCTCAATTTATTACAATTAATTTCATTATAACAATAATGACTTTACATTTCATTTCGGCACTGATTAATTTATTCGTAATTAATTTTACCGATTAATTTCAAATGCTAAACTCAACTATTTTTTTACAGCAAATTTTTATCTTTAACTTTACTTTTTAACTCTTAAGTGGCAAATTTTTATGGATGGATAATAAATAATATACTTAGTATTAGAATATAATAGTAGATAATCAAATTTCATCAGAGGAGATACATCATAAGCGTGTATTTGTCCCCGCTGATATGTTAGATCGAGCAATTAAGGCCGGAACCTGATAGCATAGCAGTTCCTCCTGATGACTACGTATCCTTATTCTGATACATCGTCTGTTATTCATTAGTCAATTCATAAAAATTGATTTTAATTTCCAAGAAAATTTATAAGTGTTCTAGCTAATTACAAGTGTCGAAGGATTTTCAGAACGTCTAAATACAATCTATTATACATACATTCTTACAACGGATTTATGCGAGTACAATGCTCCGTATGCTACCGGGATTTTATGCCTGTGGCAAGTGGACTTGTTCGGCAGCACGGTCGAGGCTCAACTTGCCCTGGCTCCGGCAAGCCTCCAAACGATTCAGAAACTAAATACAGCAGCTGCCTACTCCAATGGCAATCCAGCCGCTTTTCCAAGCCTCCAAAGTTCGTTGTCGAGCATGGAACTACTTTGCGAGAACGTACGTCTGGTTCGGCGAATACCACGTGAAGCGAGGCCCACAGTAGCAACCAAGCTTGTCGAACTAATAAATGCTGTCAACGCTTGCCCGCTAAACGATAACCCATGGATGCAACTCCTCGGATTCGCGAAATCAGTCTTGCGCGTGCCACTAACGAACAGGGGTAAGTGTAATATGTCGCTAGGGTCGACGTTAAAGTCAGCATGCATGTCGTACGGTCAAGGGGCAATCACAACAATTAGTACAACAAGAACTAAACCTGTATATCGCCGGGATGATAAACTTCGAAACAAGGTTTGTGATAAGTTGGAGGATGGTGATATTCGTGGAGCGGTACGACTGCTTGCCGATAACAACCAGCTGTTGAGTGCGGACGAGCAGACTATCGAGCTTTTGCGTCGCAAACTAACAGAACGGCGGTTACTTCATAATAAAAGCTGCGCACGTCCGCGGTCAAATCTCGATTTAAGTCCACTTATTTCGGGTCCTTCTGTCTTGTCGGGCGGGTAAAGTGGCAATCTCGATAAGGCCTATATTATGCGGAGCCAAGCTTCTGGATTTCGTAAAAGGGGACGGTGGAGTTAGACCTATAGCTGTTGGGTGTACCTTCCGCCGGCTAGCTGCTAAGGTGGCTTGCAGATTTGCTACCGAGAGAGTGGTTGGCATGCTTCTTCCAAATCAACTTGGCGTCGGTGTGCCTGGTGGTGTCGAGGCCGCAATTCATGCAGCGAGATGTTTTGCTGAACACGGTTTGGTAGGCAATTCAGCGATGGTAAAGTTAGACTTCGGAAATGCCTTTAACTAAATCAGCAGGAGCGCAGTCTTTCAGGTTGTGAAGAAGGAAATTCCGGGGATCCAGGACTTTGTGGAAATGGGCTACGATTACCCAAGCACACTTCTCTTCGAGGACAGTGTGATTGATTCAAAAGAGGGAGTACAACAAGGGGATATTCTCGGTCCTCGTTTGTTCTCACTCTCCATCAACAGTCTGACCCACAGCCTTTTGTCACCATTAGCTGGTTGGTATCTGGATGACTGCTGCATAGGGGGAGAAGTTTCCACTCTAATCAATGATGTCGAACACATTCGAACTCAAGGAGCAAAAATTGGATTGTTCCTACAGCCAGACAAATGCCAAGTGATTTCTAAAAGCGGTACCTATATTTAACCTCTACTTGATATAATGCCAAACGTAAGTCTGTTATGTGTCATCCGCGGACTTGCTAGGCGCTCCGCTTTGCGCCGGATTTCACCTCGATATGTTCTTGGAATCGGCTATCACACACCTTCAGCAGGTAAGCCGAAAGCTCTCAAAACTTGCGAAGCACGACGCCTTCTTTATACTTCGACATTGTTTGACGCTGCCAAAGATCAACTTCCTTTTACGCTGCGCACCGTGTTATACAAGCGGCCTCGTGAAAGCCTTCGACGAGGAAGTTCGCACTTCTCTTAGCAAAATCCTTAACCTCAGGCTCTCTGACATAGCCTGGCGTCAAGCCTCGCTACCTGTTAAGATGAGTGGACTGGGTGTTTTGCGTGCGGAAGAGTTGCCTATACCGGCCTTTTGTTCATCTGTTTCGCGCACAAAGGACTTAACTGCGCTATTAATCCCAGAGCATTTGGCAAATCGCTCAGGCACTAGTGACCTTAACTACCGAACGGCGTCAGAGAGTTGGACCACTAAATTCGAGCTGACTGTTCTAACGAATACAACCTTGCAAAAACGTTGGACAGCCCCATTGTTTGAGAAGGAATTCCGACACCTGACAGCTTCATGCGCCTTTCCAAAAGATCGGGCCCGCTTGCTAGCCCCATCTATCAGATGGTCTGGCGCATACCTTAATGCCCTACCGATAGCTTCGATGGGCACAAAACTAAACGACAGTTCAATATGTCTTGCATCAGCCCTCCACTCGGTTTCGTTTAAGTGTGAGTGCAGCGTCGTATCAGACCCCTCTGGTATTCACGGGCTAGACTGCCCCAGAGTGGTTTCTCGGCACAATCGGCACAGTGCTGTAAACACACTTATTCGTAGCGCCCTTGCCACAGCCGGTGTCCCGTCCCGCCTTGAAACAATCGGACTCTGCAGAATCGACGGCAAGATACCGGACGGTGCTTCACTAGTCCCATGAAAAAGGGAACGTCTGCTAGTATGGGACTTCAAGTGTCCCAACATTCTTGCTGCCAGTCATTTGCCTAGTGCGATCTCTGGGGCCGGGGAGGTTGCTAGATTGGCAGAGGATCGAAAGAAGGCCAAATATACATGTATTGACGAATCGCAATATAAATTTGTGCCGTTGGCGATCGACACAATTAGTGCTGTCGGGCCGATAACTTCGAATTTTTTGACAAAACTGGGCAATATGTTGGTGGTGGCAACAGATGATCAAAGAGCTGCCAATTTCCTCTTGCAGCGTTTAAGCTGTGCAGTGCAGCGGAGAATTGCAGCGTGCCTGTTAGAGGTCGATCGAGACGGAAACATTCCAACTTAACAGTACTGAAATATCACAAACTATACAAATTTTTTTCTGTAACTTTTATATGCATTATTATTTATAAATGTTTAAATTTTAATTTTAAATTTAAATTTAAAAAAATCTTTTATTATTTATTTTTATTTTTTTGGATATTTTCTATAATTATTTATAATTATTTATCTTTATTTTTAATTTATAAATAGTATAAAATATGTAGACTCAGTTATCTAATCTAATTCATCAGCTTAATTATTCGTATATTCGATCAATTTTGTCTGTCCTTTATTTAAAAGCATGTCAAATTTGCTATTAGAGAAAATTGTCATGTACATAAATGCGGACAGCGAATATGCCGTGCTTCGTTACCTAGCGTAGGTTAAGTTCGACATAGTATTTATAGAAAAACAATATACATACAGCTGATTGCAACAATAGCATCGTTTTGTAATATCGTGATAATTAAATCACATGCTATGAGCTGAGAAGAATGCGGACAAAGACGTGGAGTTGGCGCATACAAAGATATTAAGAAAAGTTTTTATTTTAGGCGATTAACAATGGTTGATGTTTTTGTATTTTTATTTAGCTTGTAAAAAATTTACCTAAGATAACTGATGCAGTGTTTTTTTGTATTCATATCTCAATAATAAAGACTTGTTCATAATTACCATAATCAGTAATGCATATTAAAAATCAACAATATTTTTGTTAGATTCACTGTAAATAGCATGTTATATTTACGTTTATATAATTTTTATATCTATTTAAACTATTTTATAAATAACTATTAATAGTTATTTGTAATTATTAACCATAAAATAGTTATGAATAAATTTGACTAAAATCAAGAATAATTTTAGAATAGTAATCAAATAAAAGTCAAATGATTACAATATTTTCAAGTTAACTTTGTATAATTTTTAAGATAAATAGTTTGTAGGAGATACATATATAAAATGCAAGCATTAATTGAAAAGATTAATTAATTCTTTAGTCAAGCCAATACAAATGCGGGAAAACCAAGATATTTATGAAAGTATTCATAAAATATCCATAAAATAACTATTAAGTAACCATAAGATATCTATTTTATAAATATAATGATTTATTTATGATTGACTGATGATTTATTAGTTAATATAATAGGAAATATTTTATAGTTTAAAAATATATTTTATTGGTCAATTTCTAAGATAAAAGACTAGCTATAAAATTATATAAAAATATATTCAAAATTATAAAAATATTTTAATTTGAATTTGAAGAAAGCTGGCAAAAACCATTGCAAAATTTGTTTAATAAAATATTTCTATGCCTAGCTGGCATCATCTTAAGCAATTGTAAGAACTTATTATAATCAAGACAATTTTAAGTTCTTACAATTGCTTAAGATGATGCCAGCTAGGCATAGAAATAATCAATTAAATAAATTTTGCGATGGTTTTTGCCAGCTTTCTTCAAATTAAAATTTAAATGTTATCACACCGTCGCATTCCTCATTCAAATTTAATTTATTAAAATATTATATTTCGCATATCCAACAAATAAATGTATGCTAAGCTAAGTGATCAAAATATATTAGTTAAATACTGTATTTTTATTTAGTATGAACTACATTTTTTGAATGAAATCTGCCATTTAAAAGTGATCATTATGCAACAATTTTGTGCGCAGATTGTATTGCCAAGTAGGTAGTTTATTTAATTATTTTATTAAACGTATTTATTTAAGGAACAATTCAGCTTATGAAAAAAATGTGTATTTGCACATTCTTGATGACAGGAAACACGTCCATGTTAAATCAACTAACTTACAATCAGTCATATGCAGTTAATCGCAGGTAATTTTCATTCTTCATTGGAATGTTAGTACCTAAAATGTGCAAATGTACTTCTAAGCAAATAACTAAATAAATTCTGAAAGTCATGATTAATATATTTATTAACGATCTCTACGAAAAAATTTACTATTTGAAAGTCAAATATGTTGTACACAAATCTACAATATGTATGTAGAAAAACAGAGGAAAATTTAAAAAAATTTCAATGATAAAATTATGCAATGTAAAAAGTTTTCGCAAAAATCAACAACAACGATTTTATTAAATACATCAATAACCTATAAGTAGCATACAAGAAAAAAACACAAGTCATATCATAGTCAGAAAAAACGGCAGCACAACTTCGGTCTTCAACTATTTATGTCTTCTACTTTCTCTTCTATGGCCTCAAATCCATGGGAATCTGAGCAAAAATCGTTAAAAGAGTATTGTTAATTTCAATGATGCAGATTAAAAACATTTTGATATTGCTTAAACGATGGTATACACGAAAAATCAAAACTCCGTTATGCAAATTTGAATTGATTTGACATAACTCCGTTATGCAAATTTGAATTCATCGAGCATCCTGAATGGATGCTCGATGAAAATGACCAGCACACATCCAGTCATGTGTTGAACTGCACATGCCTAGTTCCATTCAACTCTACCCATCAGTATCGTTGGGATTGGACCATACCTTACTATCAAAAATGTCATTCCAGCATTATGTTAATCTCTGTCCAGACAAAACGATCTGATAGGGTGGTTGCTAGAGAGATTCAGTCTTAGCAGTCCGCTTCACCATTGCGATTAAACAATAGTGGTCATATCAGTTGGTGGTCTTGTCAGTGCCAAGACAAACATCAAAGTTTCAATGTCTTCTACAAAATTGCGGAACAACGACGGACATATCACGTTTGTGATTGAGCCTTTTTTCTAGAGCCTTTCTGCAGGCATTGCCGATTACAGCGGTTAGCATCCGAATAAAGAATACGACTTTCACAATATCGATTGGCATGCGACTGGGAGTTCCTTTCGCTAAAGAGTTCACATGTGTTTGTGGCGACAAGTCAGATGCGTTCGGCCACCACGCACTAGACTGTTTACAGCTCAAGACAATACAGGCTCGTCATACAAAAATAAACAAGTTGGTGCGACAAACGCGCTGTAGCGCCGAAATTTCACGCCGATAAGAGCCGAAGGGCCTTGGTTGTTCAGAAGTGTCATTGATAGGCGGCCTTCACTTGGTTTGGGATTACACTTGTCAAAGCATTATTACCGCTAGCTACGCTATTCATGCTGCCGTTGGTGCCAGAAAGGTGACAGGACTCTCCGAAACACGAAAAACTGTCAAAATATGCATATATCGCTCAAAGAACATGCAATTTTCAGTCTGTCTCAATTGAAACATGCAGCGGACACGGTCCAGCAGCCAAAGCCTTTATCAGACGCCTGTTCGTGATGCTGAGGACAAAAGGCTGTGCAAAATCCGATAGTACCTGATACTATGACTGAGCGTAGTTGTTCATTAGGGGAACACTGCTTACGTTATAAAGCTATAAAACCATCTGACAATTTTTAATCGACTTGTGATTTTATTTTCATTTATTTTTCTTAATCATTTTTTGTTTAGAATTATTCTACAATCTACATTTATTTTAGCTTTTATTGTTAATTATTTATTATAATAAATTACTCTGATCAGCTAACTGAGTCTACGTATATTATACTAATTATAAATTAAAAATAATGATAAATAAAAATTAAATAATTTAATTTTAAATAATTAAATAATGAATAATTATAAATAATAAATAATTGTTATATAAGATTTTATATAATTTATATCAGGTTAAAATTTAAAATTGAAATTTAAAATAAAAATCAAGGTTTATGAATTGATTAATAAATAACAGACGATGTATCAGAATAAGGATTCGTAGTAATCAGAAGGAGCTGCTATGCTATCAGGTTTTAGCCCCTATTCCTCAATCTAACATAGAAGCGGGTTTAAACACGTGCTAATGACATTTCTAATTTTGCGTTGCTAATTTGTTCAGTAAAATTGGATTGGTTGCCCGCAAATGGGCCCGCTATATAAAGTTAAAATTGAACACGTGCTAATGAGGAACACGTGCTAATGACATATTTCTAATTTTGCATTGCTAATTTGTGCAATAAAATTTAATTAGTCGCCCGCAAATGGGCCCGCGATATAAATTTAAAACATAAATCCACAATTTTAGAGTAGAAGATCTGGTAAACGACATTAGCAATGAAAATTTAGCAATTAATGACGACAACTATAATATTGAAACAAATGCTGATCGCAAATTAGAATTAATTAATGCGTCTCATAAAGTAAGAAATATTATAAATTTAAATTTGCTACAGAATATTACTCATAGGCGTTAGAACTGTCTTACAAAGATCTTAGTAATGCATTTACAAAAACAATTGCAGGTATTTATTTATTGATATGTAAAATAAATCTTATCATAAAAGTAAGCATCCTAAATGCAAAAATATTTAGGAATTTCTTTTTAATGAGAAATGAAATTCTTTATTTAAGAAGTTTATATATAATAAGATATTGAATAATACAACTGATTAAATTTAATTTAATTGTTCATCCAAAAGTCAGTATTGGTAGACCTCATCAGCTACTGATCCAATATCTACATTTCATGTTTTGGTCTTTTCGATGTTGGCTGACGATTACTCGACTCGTCTGCTTTATTAACATTTAGTTTTAATGAAAGACGATCGTCTTACATATTGCAAATTTTATTGAAATCATTTTTGATTATAAATTAAATCAGCGTTGGTAGGGGAAGATACTACTTCCAATTTGAAAACCTACCTATTTTGAAAAATGAAAGACAGCAGTTTTTCATTAAATCTAAATGTTAATAAAGCATACGAGTCGAGTGAACGTCAGCCAACATTAAAATGATCGAAATGTAAAACGTAGGTATTGAATCGGTTACTGATGAGGTCCACCAATACTGAAATGTAGCGTACTGCTGTTGGTTTTACAGGATTCAAGCAAAGCGTCTTGTCATCAGGAATGTTAATTAATATTACTGATGTTTTTAAATATTTGATACTGATCTATTATTGATACAGAATGATGTTTAAGAACTAATGTTTTTATTTATAATAAAACATTGCCCAAATTACAATTATTTTGTACAAAAACCTAAATTTAATGAATGTTATGAAATGTTATTAAATTCTCAGCTTCTATCTCTGAAACCACATACCGGCCTATTTCACTGATGCATACACTTGCAAAAGTGATTGAAATGTTATTCAAGATTTCAATATCAGTATTCGAACATTATTAAGCCAAGTAAATTTGCTTTCCGTTTAGGTGAAAGTATTATAAATGCTCTGTTGTCTATATCACTATTTAGTTTATAATAGGCACTGTAATATTTGCTCATCTTGTCGTTGCATTGGAAAATTTGAACCTCAAGGAAAAAGAGTTATGATACTATCATAGCTCTTGTGTATGTCAAGTAAAAAAAGAACATTGATACTATCAAAAAAAATAAATAAATAAAGACTTTCTTAACTACACAAAAAAAAGAGAAAAAGAAACATGCAATAAACCAGATCAGACACAACAATAGAAAGTCAGTAGCTCTTCAGTCTTCTAACTCTTTTCTTCTTCTATGGCCTCAGGTCCAGGGGGATCTGAGCCCCCCAACCGATCCAACACGCCGCCTTCCGACTGAACCACCCGGGGTCTTTCACCCCCGAAGAATCCAATCGGCGCGGACTATGCTTGGTAAACGAGAGACGAGGAGCTTAAGAAACCTTAGCCTTTGCTCTGGGGGACGTCCTCTTGAGAAGAAGACAAGTCCCGAGATAGCCCAGGTACCCCAAAGGCGCACCTGGGTTTTCCCTTTCAATGACAGATGCTGAGCCCGTTTCAGAGCCCACCTAGCTTTCTTCAGGATACGTTTAAGTCTATCCAGGTCAGCTTTCGCCGACCAGTTCACCGTAACGGTGAACCCCAGGTATTTTACTCGACTTGTGAAGGTGGGGAGTGGTTCAAAGGCAAATATGGAAGAGAGTGCAGAGAGTGCTAATCTCTTAAGTTTTTTCTTTGTTGCGGTGGTGCCATGAAAGACAACCGCCTGCGATTTGGCGGAGTTTAAAATAAGATTGGATATGGGTAAAAGGTCTTTTAATCTTAAAAAGAAGCGGCTGATGTCAGAGACTACGTCTTTGCACCTGTGTCCAGAGAACAGGGCTGTGGTGTCATCAGCATACACCACCAGACGTTGATCGCGTTTAAATATTTTAAATAGATTAATGGAGGCAGCAAGATATAAGATAGGAGAAAGAGGTGAACCTTGAGGCACACCCGTAATAGGATAGAACTGACGCGCATCAGGGTCGTCTTCATAATAAAACCGCTTGGTGTACAGCAGGATCTCCACCCTGTTCACAATTCTCGCAGGCAACCCGAGGGACCGTAGAGAAGAGATCACAAAAGGAATGGAGATACGATCAAATGCAGCAGAAAAGTCAAGGAAAATAGCCACAACTAGGCGATGGCTATTCTCCCGACAAAACTGTTCCACCTCACCTACTGCTGAATGGACCGAGCGACCTTTGACGAACCCATGAAAACCTGGAGGGATCAAATTACGCCTACTTAAATGGTCGCGGATTTTACGCGCAAGCGCTTTTTCGTAAATAGACACGAGGGAATTTTGAATCGAAATGGGACGCAGGTCTTTAGGACATGAGCAGGATTTTTTCTTAGGAATAAAAACACGCTTACTAATATTGATGCCTGCTACATCGGATGGAGAGGCTAAAAGCATTGTGACGGCCACCTCTCTTCTCTGATCAGCTGTCAAAAGCTGACAGACCCGAGAAGAAAGTGGAACGACGGATTTGGAGGTGCCCGGGAGTGGACCCCAGGAGTTAAGAATATCCGTAACAGATAGATCCCTACTCCTGAAGTTACACCAAGGCGGGATTGGTTGAGGTGATTGAGTGGCTCCATAGTTGTGTAGGGTTAGTGACTCCTCCAAAACTTTTTCAAGGCCTACATTCCCTATCCAACCCAATGCTCTATCCTTCCAGCAAACAAACTTCTCCTTGAAAATCTTCCAAAAAGAAGACTGAGAAGGATTAAGGCGAGCAATACTCGTCCTATCCCTACTCAGCTGGAACCTGTATCTAGTGCTCCAGTATTCATTCGAGAGGGCCTGTTTGGCGGAAGCAGAGAGATTAGGGAGATTCAGTAATTTTGCTAGGACCTTGAGTTTCGTCGGAGTGGGATTGTATATACGACCTTTATAGGTAGACGATAGAATCGCGGTAGCTTGCGAAAAGAGGTAGGTATTAAATTTGGTCAGACTCTGATTTCCTATTCGGGGAAAGAGTCGGATAGCCGCCTGAAAGAAGGCTACTCTGATCGGATCAAAGTGAAACCTCCTTCGAAGCAATGTATCTTCCTCAATTCTCCAACGAATTAGGTCATGAGAGGTGGACAATTGTTGGCGCGACTGCTGCGTACAGAGAGGTTTAAGCAACCACCTTGAGTGAAGCAGTAAAATGTCGAGGATTGAATTTGTTGATGTGCAATGAAAGGTGGGGGACGGTGGTTTGTGAATAAGATAACCGTTCCTAGCTCTGCGAAGTGATGCGTTGATCCAACGACCAGTTCTGTCGTTGAAGTCTCCAAGTATCATATCATAGCCGCTATCAATAATACCATCCAGGAGGTCGCGGTTCTTGTGAATCTCCCCTGGCCGGATGTAGACATTGGCTAGACTGAGGCGTTTACCGTTCTTACAGAGTGAAATAACTAAACAAGACAGGGCTGGACAAGAATAGTTTAGTAGGAGGGAAGACCTTAAGGAGCATTTAACTAGGGTTAAAAGACCTTGAGATGAAGAGGAGTGAGGCGGGGTTATGTACGGAGTGTAGTGGGAACAGATATGCTTTGGGATAAATCGAGTAATGTCCTGGGGAAGACGGATAGACCGAGTCTCCTGAAGGACTATAACATCTGCATCTCTACCGGATAAAAGTCTAAGGGCAGAAGCACCTCCCGAGTTCCACTGAATGACATTCAGTGAAAAAGGCTCACGAGTACTCTGCATTGTGATGGATTAGTTGGAAGGGGGATTGCCTACCTAGACAGAGCTAGGTGCAGGAAGGTTACCCTTCCTGCCACTAGCCCCATCCGGGGTCGGTACTTGCCCCTGGGCAGCATCTTCATTTCCCCTATGCTGTTTGCCACTCAGCATTTTACCGATCTTGAGTGGGGGGACAGTATGGGCCGAAGCCCCCTCTTCTTTGATTCCGGTAATACTTTAGAAGCCGGTACGGAGGGATTGGGCCCTACCGAACCCAGGGCCATCAGGATTAGATTCTGTAGCTTTCTATATGAAACTTCATTTTTCACGTCGATGAGTTTTATAATGTCCGCATCATCCATCCGATGAGAGGATGCTTGTGAAAAGGAGGCAGGAGTCTTAGATGGCTTCTGGAAACGATTCCTATAATCTTTGAAAATTCCACATTTCCTGCCCCAGGCAGGATGGCACCCCCCGCAGTTAGAACAGGACGGGGCGGCTACACAACGTACGTCGGACAGTAAGGCGGGGCAATTAGCGGAACCGCATACCCCACAGGTAGGTGTCCCACTGCAGCTGGAGGACCAATGCCCCCATTTGTGACACCGACTGCAGTGGGGGAAAGTGAATTCATCACTTTCAATTAACTGAAACCTGAGATTGAGACCCATAAACGGGTTGTAATTTGACTTGTCAAGTGTTTCTGCCCTATCTATAGGGGCGGAGCAAAATCCGACGGGGATAGGTACCCCGTCCTTTCCTTTCAATAGTCTAAAATTACTGACCTTAAAAGATGCGCAGAGATTTTCGAGGTCTCCATCGTCAACCCAACAGGGGAGGTTCGTTACTTTCAAGGTGGATAGGACAGGTTTCTCAGTAAGTTCACCAAAATTAGACAAATACGATCTGAAAAAACCAGTATACTCCTTTGCCATGTCCGCCGTTGCAAAGGAGATTTTGATTTCGGAATGAAGAAACTTCACGTTATTGAATATTATCCTCGAGGGATAATTTGCACAAAAATTCTTTAGAAATTTTTCGAATAGATTATGTCGTTGTAACGGAAGTTTAGGCTTAATAATTATAAGATTCTTTTGTTTTGGTATGGGTGGAAGCATCTCCCCATTACCAGAAAAAGTAGAAACGTTACTGACCTTCGTGTTGAATTCCATCTAGATAAGCTTGTTCTAGTCCTTCTTTAACAGGAATTCCGACAAAATTCGTTGAATTGCACATCATAGAGTTCTTTTGAAGCTCCGCACTTACTTTTTTCGACATTTTTTCATCAAAAAAAAGCTACGATACTATCATAGCTTTTTGCTCTATTTATAAACGATTTCGCTATCGAATGTGCAGGTTCAAAATTTATCAAAGAAAAGAGGAAATTATGTTTGATATTTCGCTAATTTCTTTTAGAATCGTCAGAAAATTACAATGTTTTTCAAAATGCGCATGCCTTTATAAAAAATCAAAACGATCGCCGCCATTATATTTACGTGCACGCATTTACCACGTGGGAGCCACCTAAATTCACCTATTTAGGTGGATTGGGAACCACCTATTATTTGTATAATTTCATTATTGTGTTATGGATATTCTACTTTCTGTGATATGTCATGTAGAGATGCACAAAAGTTAAACCTTGTTTATAAGCGTGGCGAAAGCATTTTCCAAAAAAATCCTTTTGACAACAAAGCTTCGAAATATTCTTGTGAAAAAAAAACTGCTTTCAATCTCGTTAAAAATTTAATTGCTAACTCTAATATGTTAGCATGTAATTTAAAAGATTACATGTCAACGAGATCATCACGTTTATGGAACTGGCAACAATGCAACACAAAACATATGCCATGCAGCTTCTTATTTCAAGCAGCTTCTTATTTCAAGATGCGATTGTAAAAATAATGGTATAAAGCCCATTCAACTAAGTGATCGTTCATTGTTCGATTTTAAATCGATTATAAAAATACAAAAATTATGTAAAATACGTTCATTGATATACTCGCTCAGATATATAAAAGCAAATGTAATGATCTTGAATGTCACTACATTTATTATTTATTTAATCGTTTTATACTCTAAGGCCCTTTGAAACTTGACACACCGTTACCGTCCGCTATAAATATCAACTTTTACCTCGTATCATCAAAACAAATAGCTTTGGCATTACCAAACTTGGTGTTCATAACAATTCAAGCACCACATCATTATACAACTAAATTGCTACAAAATTAGTACGCCGTCTTAAGCTAATCAATTCGGAACACTAATTAAAGATGATAAGACATTCATTTTGTGGAAATATAACATCTTTATGTAAATGTACGTATGACTTTTGTAACATGCAGATAAACTGCAATGAGCTTTCTTCAGTAAACAGATTAATACTAGGTAAACTATTTTAACAATAATTTTGATAAATAAAAATCGCTTAACTTTGTCGGAAAGCTATTAAACATTATCTGCAATGACCGGCGAGCAAAAACCTTTTTACTTCAACGCATAAGCGCGGGAATTCAAAGGAAAACGTAACATATATTCAGGAACCCTTCTCCAGCAACAATCTTATTCAATCTGAATGCGTCGCATGAAAACATAGTTCACTTCTCTGACTATATTTGTACTTTAAAACTATTTATTATCTTTCTTTTTTAAATTATTTATTATTATTTAATTAAATTTTATTAAGCATTATTTTTAATTTATAAATAATATAAAATACGTAGAATCAGCTGGCTAATCTAATTTTTTTGATTATTTATTATAAAATCCTCGTTTTTCAGTTTTCAAATATCAAATCCATTGATAAAAATTGTGATTTAATAATTTAAGTAAATTACATTAAGGATTATATAGTAAATAATTTACATTAGTGATTATATAGTAAATTGGCTATTATTATTAGAAAAATAATTGACGTTTTTTATTTTGTAATTACTTATTCAATTAATCATTTATTAATTTAAAAATAAATATTTTTCTCTATAATTATTTATTGTTGGATAATGACGATGACGTTTTAATTTATTTATAAATGCAGGACGTTTAAGTAATTCCCTGATTTCGAGATTTTCTGAGCGTGGAATGATTTTTGTTCGACAACAGGATTTGAATAACTTTATTAACACAATTGGCCGCAGTAAGTGCAATTGTTAAAGTAATTTTTAAATTCTGTCAAATATTAAGCTGATAATTAAATATTACTACTTAATTTTTACCTACTTAATTATCTTATTCGATAATTATATATAGACAAGGTTTAAACCGAAATAAGTAGTGAAAGTTTATTTTAATACGTATCGGGTAACCGCCTTGTTCAAAAAAATCTAGAAAAAAAAACAAAAGAAAATAAGTTTTATACTATTTATATCGGTTTCTTGTTCAATGATAAACCATAGATTATTCATACCATTGAAGTGTGTAGTGGTATTGTTGTGGTTGTTTTTATTCGACAGCTGTTAGCTTAAGACAATGATCTGTATTTAATCCATTTACATCAGTCATAAGTTGATCAATCCCATATTTTTCTGCTTCCTTCCTAGCTGTATCAGATATAAAACCACCGTCAATGATTTTATGAGATAATTTGCAGACAGATGAATTTTTATTATATGACAAACATCCCGTCATTTGGGTTCTAAAATTTTTTATATCGCTCCGTTTATTATTCGATCTAATGTTGAATGATGTTATCGTCTCACATATGTAGCTTTTCTTGCAGTCTTCACAGTTAGCCATATATGCAATATTCTTGCTTTTACAATTATAGACCCCTTCTTTATTGATATTGATGACCAGTATAAAAAGGTGTGATTATGCTTATCTAATCAGTGAGCCTATCAGTTACTTAGAATTAAGTAAATTTTACTATAGTTGGTTCTTGTGAATGTTTTAATCTAGAATTGACCAAAGAGTCCTTTAATGTTGCATTTTTCCGAAAAACTATGCATATTCTAGTTTTAGGGGTAAATTCAAATATTGCTGAACCTTGATGTAAGAGCCAAAGTGCGTGATGTTCCTAATTCCGTTATGAAAGTTCGACCCAAAAACTAGAATAGTATCAACTATGTTTTGGTTTGAAGAGAAGTTTTCGTTTTAGTGTTTCAAGTTTTCGAAATTATCGCAACATTTCTCTATGAATATATCATCTTGTAATAATTCGGATTGGAAACGAATTTTCTTTAATATATATTTTAAATTACTCCTAATAAACTGCAATATTTGTTCTAAAACATGATTATCGTTTAATAAAATACTGGGTAATTGCAATTATGACATTATTGCATTTCTATGACATTTCTAGTTCCTCCTGATGACCTCTAATTCTTATTCTGATCCAACGTCTGTTATTTATTAGTCAATTCATAAAAATGACGTTTATTTTAAATTTCAATTTTTTAACTTGAGTTAAATTATAGAAAATCTTGAAACAATTATTAATTTTATTATTTAATTATTACTTTTTGATTTAGCATTATTATGTTTTGTTTATTTTATAATTATATTAAATACGTAGACTCAGTTAGCTGATTTAATTGATTTAAACGAATTAAATAATTATTTGAACATCATTTGTAGATCCTCATGATTACTGCAATTCTTTTTATATAATAATCCCTCGTGGTAAATCATCATTTGTTTTTGGCCCTTTGGTTGCAGGCTAAATACATATGTAAATACAAATGAGATATGTGGCTTAAAAATATGCACATGGAAATAGTCTTCATCTCATCTTAATACAGAGGGGATATATGTAGAAACAAACATCGATGAAGTTCCTTTGATATTTGTTCTATTGCTGTGCCATTTGAGCTAACTATTAGGCGTCCTGTTGTGCGAATTGTGTATAGGGTGCGAATTAAGCATAAAACTTTATTATATCCGTTAAAAGATGCCCATAAAACAAATTTTATTTATTTTTTGTTCACTTTATTGTTTTAAGAACTGAATTATCAAAGGGAAATTTCGGAAACTGGAAATTGTTCTTCGTTCTTCTATATAAATTTGCATAGATGAGTTTGCATATCTTCTCTATAAATTTGCAATCTATGAGTACTTAACAGCGAGAGCTTTTCAGACAATTACATACAAAAGGAATTCAATAGCAGTTCAAAAATAGACACTGGCTGTCATGATTTTTAAATGACAAATGTACGGTGTCTAAAAAATATTATTTTAATTGTTACGACAAATACATGTCTAAAAATCATTTATTTTCATTTTATAGACTTTGTGATTATAAACAACCTTGAGGAATTATGCCCACAAACCCCTCCTGTTATCGGAGCATACTTGCTAACAATGTATTGCAGATTTTTAATTTTCAGGGAAAAACATGATGAATGTTCAAAAGCGCTGACAATGTATAATAAAGTGCTTGTTGACACAATCGAGGTATTTAATTTATATATATTGGTTTTCTTTACATTGCGATTTATAGCTTAGAGGAAAAGAATTATACGTCGCCATATATACAATGTCAATAGCGTTGCATCTTCGACAGTTACTTAGGAAATACAAGGTTGCTCTTTTAATGACATTTAGATTTAAGATTTGTATTTTGGTAGATTACAGACATCAGGTTAGATAGACGCTTAATTCAACTTATTCATCAAACCCATAATGGTATCAAAATTCAACTTGTTAATATTGCAACAACACTTTTAGGTTCGTGAGACTGTAGAACATAAAATCTTGTAGTGTCATAGTTTGTTTGCTCGAAATATGCTTGTACAATTTATAGATATTTAATCTAAAAAAGTTAGATTAAATAGTTAGATTAAATCTAACTAATGTATTAATAAATTTTTATTAATATTTTTTATCTAACTAATATATTTTTATTAATTAAAATACTTAGCAAACGACTGAAATGTGTACACTTTGAAGTTAATAGGTATTTCTTATTTTTGTAATATAACAAAGAAACTTATTTTTTAAAGTGATAATTAATATATTTGTTAAACATATATTAATCCGTTTCTTTTCTCGACGTTGTTGGCATGAAGTGGCTAACACGGATCTTCAACGTTGCATTGAAGTCGGGTAAGGTTCCTAGTGAGTAGCGAACTGGGGGTGGTGGTACCGATCTTTAAGGAAGATGACCAAAGTGTGTGTTCCAATTATCGGGGCATCACTCTTCTTAGCAAAACTGGTAAGCTATTTGCTAGAATTCTTGAGTTAGGGATACTGCCTATAGTTGAGAGAAAATTGCAAGAGGAACAATGCGGCTTTCGTCCAGGTCGTAGATCTACGGATCAACTCTTCACCGGTTATAGCCTTAGAAATAAAATTAGAAATTCGGTCATCCGAAATGGACCCGGAGTAAAGTTGCTGATTTTCCACATCGAAGAAAAGTCAGTTGAGGTGGCTAGGACACGTTCTGAGGATATCAGAGTCGAACTTATCGAGCGTGGGTCTTTTATCCCGTTCGTTTTAGCCGATTCTGGTGGCTTAAGTGATTGCACGCATAGAGTTCTTCAGCATATATCTACACTTCAGTCTGCACACAATGAATAACAGTCATATGGCCAACTTACGAATCGTCTCAAAGCTAGCCTGAGCATTGAAATGTGCCGTGCCGCCTCAATATGTATAAGGGGATTCCGGTCTGCCCGTGGTCGCCTAGTATATTTATTGTTAGTCGATCAATCGAGCTAATGTAAAAATTCAAACTTTCCATGAAAAATTTACTTTTGTGTTTTAAAAACTAATAATTATTATATTTTTTATTTTATAATATAAGTTATTATTATATGTACAATTCTAATAGGCACGCATCCCCAGCATTTGAAAATCACAAGTAAAACAATTCAAATTATTTCTGCACTGCTGCTTCTATATCCTCGTAACGGTATTGCCACACATTTTCTTCTGGGTGCACGGATACAATATGATGCGGTTTGTGCAAGGGCAATGCCCAACCTTTATCGTATTCCGGCTATGACTTCTCCATAACTTCTTTTGTGTTTGAGAGAAATCTTTTTCGCTATTGTCTTCAGAAGTATGGAGGTAGTAGGTGTGATTGATCCGTTAGTTGCGAATATAACTGGGCAGAACGATGCATGCTCGAAATCAGTGATCCTTTCCTCGTATTTAGCCTTCTTTCTTTGCTCGTGATATTCGAACGTTGATTAATAATCATATAATAATCATAATAATTATATATTATGATATAATTATTACATAATTATATATACATTATCATAATAATCATATATACATAACATTATACATTAAATAATTATACATTATATAATCTTATAAATTAAAGTATCTGATGATACTTTAATGGAACGAATAAATTAATGATTTATTGATAATAATATAATATTTAAGGGGTTACTGCCTTAATCATCAGAATTTTATATGAATCTTATGTAATGGAAATACGCGATACATAAATTTAAACATAATTCAAAAGAAAAATTTATGAAATAATTTATTTATAAAAATTTTTATAGAAAAATTTCTACCTTTATTTATGATATACTTTTATTTATTTCTGATAACTTTCTGAAACTTTTATTTCTGGATTTAAAACAATCATCCATTTGATTGTTTTTCCATTTGTCATCCATTTTGTAATGGAAATACGCGATACATAAATTTAAACATAATTCAAAAGAAAAATTTATGAAATAATGATCTAAATTGAAATGGCAAGACGCCCTACATGAGGTAGAAAATTTATTGAATTTTCGATTCCAGTTTGGAATCATCATCAGAAATCTGAAACAAGTGAAATGTTAAGAATATAAGAATTAACATTTTATTTGTTTCAGATTTCTGATGACGATTATAAACTGATATCGAAAATTCAATAAATTTTCTACCTCATGCGGTGCGTCTTGCCATTTCAATTTTGATCATTTAACATTGACCCCGAGCACCTTCCGTTTTAATGATTATGAAATAATGTTTTTATAAAAAAATTATAGAAAAATTTCTACCTTTATTTATGGTATACCTTTATTTATTTCTGATAACTTGCTGAAACTTTTATTTCTGGATTTAAAACAATCATCCATTTGTGTGTATTTCTTGCTAGGACCACTTATACTTAATAATATTCAACTAATTCCGCATAAAATAGAAGAGGGACTTGACCGGTTCAATAATTACGTATGTGAAAATTTTCTAATTTGTAATGTACCATATTTCTTGTTTATTTAAAATAATTTTTATTTATACAGCAAGCAAACTATTTTAGCTATTGTCAATTCCATTGTTTTACATTAAAAATAAAATAATTTAATTTTAGTATTATGCAATATTAAATTTTTGTATTATAAATTGATTGTTCACTCATATTGTATTATTTACTAGTGGAGAGAGTGAAGAAAATATTCTTCACTCTCTCCACTAATAAATAATTAAATTTTTGATGACTATTTTTATTCTGCACGCTGCTTTAATTCAATCCATAAGAAACAGCAGTACGCTACATATCAGTATTAGTGTATCACATAAGCTACTGATCCAATACATACATTTCACGTTTCGATCATTTTATTGTTGACTGACGATCATTCTACTCGTCTAGTTTATTGACAATTAGATTGAAGGAAATACTTTCATCTAACATTTTGCAAATTTATTGAACTGATTTCAAATTAAACAGCGATGGTAGTGAAGGTATTACATTCAATTTGAAAACCTACCTATTTTTCCTAATGATTACTTTAGTTTGTTTCTTATTTTACATTGATATACATGTCCAGCCACTGTTACTATTAAATACTATTATAATAATATAAAATATTAATTATATTAATATATTATATAATACAAATATTATATTAATATATTATATAATACAAATATTATATTAATATATTATACTATATAATATATTAATATACACGTCAGGAGACGTGTATCTATTTATTCCGCTGAATATATAATATTATTACATATTATATCATATTAGAGTATAAGTGATATGCATATGTTATAATAACTACAAAAGTATACGTATAGAAATATATATTGATATAATATGTTATATTTGAAATATATAATAGTAGTGCACGGATGTACTGAGTAGACAACGTTCCAGGATTTCTTACGAAATACGGCATTTATACTAAATGGTGTTGCTTGATAGACTGGACTTCGATTCACGACTTTCAATCACCATGTCATTTCTAGACGACCACTTCAGCATCGAAATGATGAGTACCCGGTAACACTCATCAGTAGAATGAGGTACACACTGGTTGTTTCGGTTGACTGTATGACATTGTGAATAAAGGCGTTTCCGACACTTTGCTTAATTGACTGAGGCTTACGCTCTTTTCCAGATCGAATTGCTGTGCGGACCATCCTTAAACACTAGGCAGAGGTTGTTGCTGAATTGTCATTGCACTCGTTGGATCCTTAATGGATACGACATGTATAATAGTAGTGCATAGATG
This sequence comes from Pomphorhynchus laevis, assembly GCA_012934845.2. NCBI lineage: Eukaryota > Metazoa > Acanthocephala > Palaeacanthocephala > Echinorhynchida > Pomphorhynchidae > Pomphorhynchus > Pomphorhynchus laevis. The sequence continues at coordinate 315,817 of WNNJ02000599.1, read as the reverse complement.
CGTTGAGTAAACAACGGTCCAGGATTTCTTGCAAAATACGGCATTTATACTAAATGGTGTTGCTTGATAGACTGAACTTAGATTCACGACTTTCAGTCACCATGTCACTTCTAGATGACTAATGAGTACCCGGCAACATTCATCAGTGGAATGAAGTACTCACTGGTCGTTTCGGTTGCATGTGTGACATTGTTTAGTTTTGATAAAATAAATGAACATATATGTACCCATAATCTAGAATTAATTGAAAATTGTGAATTAATAAAGCTGCTATCAAAAGGGTATAAATATAGATTAAATAACAACGACAAAAATAAAATTTACAATTCGTAATATAGTAACTTAAATGATTACTTTAGTAAGCTGATAAATAGTGAAAGCTCAAATATATATAAGATAAACATTTGGAAAGATTATATATTTGATAAAATTAAAAATAAAATGAAAATAACAAACAATTATAAACGGAAAGATAAAGTTAATAAAGATATGTATAAAGAACTTACTAAATATACACTGACCATAAATATAAATATAAATAGACTTTTAAATAATTCTAAAAGTAAAGAAATAATAGGGTCAGATTATAGTAAATATATTCCTAAAATAAGGTAAAACTATAAAGGTATAAGTTGTTACCGCCATTAGGAAAAATTTGTAATTATAATAAAGAATTGAAATCAATATGTAACGATTTTATTAGAAACATTATATAAACCTTCAATAAATCAAAGGTTAATTAACGATTATGATAGGTTAAGTATCATAGTATTTTATATATTTCATATAAAGTATTTTATATTACAGTTATTGTAATGTAAAATACTATAATAATAGGTTGTAATAGATTATGATGGCAGTATTGTAATATAAATCAGCCTGCAAACATATAAAATATATGTTTTGATACATTGATGATATATGTGTATTTAATAAGCGAACAAAATTTTATTTAATAAGCAAACAAATTTATCAAGTATTAATGATAAAGAAGGTATATATCTAGATATTGACATTAAATTAACATCAATTAAAACTACTTTTAATTTATATCGTGAATATGACATATTTAAATTTACAAGATAGTAAATTACATTTTATATGCATACCATATAATATAAAATATAGTACATTAAATAATGAAATTTTAAGAATTGCAACGATTTGTAACGATATTAATTTTCTTCAAAATCATTAAAATAATTTAATTGATGCTTATTTTAAACTAGGTAAATTAACATACATTAACATAATATTAAAAATAAATTTAAAATCATTAGCGGAAAATGTTTATGGATGGATAATAAATAATATACTGTGTATTTTAATAAGTTACTTGATATTCAAATTTTATCAGAAGAAATACGTCGTTAGCATGTATTTGACCTCACTGCAATGTTGGGTCGAGGAATTGAGGCCGAATACTGATATCATATCAGTTCCAATTGATGACCTCTAATCCTTATTTATTTGTCAATTCATAACAATTAACTATTATTTTGAATTTTAATTTTTTATTATTAACTTGATATAAATTATATAAAATCTTATAACAATTATTTATGATTTATAATTATTTACTATTTAATCATTAATTTTTGATTTAGCATTATTATTGTTATTATTAAATTATATTAAATACGTAGCCGAAGCTGATTTGCGTATACTCAATTGTGTATTGATACGACATTTATTAAAAATATCACACTAAAAAATCTAAGAGATAAAGATATAAATCTTTTAGAAAAAAAAATATAGCAGAATAAAAGCACAATAATAACATACAACTTACGGCCTGTTGCTGATCAGCATAATCTAAGATCTGGTGAAGTTCATAAATGCGCATCGATTCCAACATTTCAAGTATTGTAGAACAAAACATTTAACAGCTTAACAACACATTGATACAAGTATCAACTGATTACACGCTTCCTTGACGAGCGGCAGCGAAACTTTTGTCAACTGAACCAGTATTTACCGTTCAGTCGACCATCGATAAGTCGTACGCTCAGAGTACATCCCAAGGTGCGCGTAGCACGAAGAAGTCGAGGTGATATATCAACCAAACACATATGGGTGTTCGGCCAATCGTTGATAGGACAGTCGGACAACTGAACATACGAACTACAGTTTGTCTGAACGTTCCGATTTCCAGTTCCCAACATGACAACTACACACGCCTAATGTGGTGTGTGCTTTCGGTCGTTTCGCATTACTTCGACCGGTTTGTTTAGGAAACACGGATGAAGGGATGATTGCCCTAGATAAGGAATGCTTCCAAAAACAGTCAACGCAAGCACATGGCATCATGTCCTAAGTTCCGTGGAGCTAATCAGAACCGACCGCGCGTCGCTCCTAGACTTGACGCTTGACCTCGTGAACTGCAAAGTCTGATTGATCCGAAGAATTCCTCGCTCAGTTCGTTTGATCGTCGCCAACAAACTTCCTGAACTTATCGCTGCGGTTGCACCAGATCCGTCGAACCTAAACGCTTGGTTTATGCTTATAGCCATTACAAAGACGATACTTCGTTTTCCTGATTGTCTTAGTAAACACGAGGCTTCGAGTCGTATTCCTTCACAAGTTAAACAGCGCTGTGATTCCTATCATATTGATGATATCTGTCCCGCAACTTTGTTCAGCGCGGCGAGAAACAGCAGCGGAAGTCCAGGTGACGTCTCTCAACAAGACGGCTCTAACGACTTTTTAAGAAGGCGTGTCTCAGGAAAGATAGAGAACGGTGATATAATTGGAGCAATTCGCCTGGTAAGTAGCTCGGAGTCGTTTTTGCCTGAGTTGCGAAATATTGAAAACCTCCGACAGTTACATCCGAGACCGACTACAGGTGTTCGAAACGTTAAAGTTAGGTCATCTGGTCCAAACGTCACGATGAACCAGTAGGTAATGGTATCTGCGAGTTTCTTGCCTTCCATTCGTTTCTTTTCGAGTTTCCGCTGGCGGTGTCGATGGGATCAGACCTCTGCTCTTGTTGGACCTTAAAGGACCCTTGAGCCGTTATGCTGGCTGTCGCATAGTAGCATCGTTGTTGTCCTTTTCAGTCAGTGTTCTTTCCTGATTAGTTCACCATGCTATTCGTTCCATCTTCTCCGGGATGTTTTACTAATCGCCATCGGCTGTACGCTGCGCCACCTGATCGCTAAACTAGCCTGTCAGTCAGCCGTACTCTGACTTCATCATCATATACTTAGCGTCACAAGAAGAGCCGAAGCTGCCGTTCACGCCGGGAAGTTCTTCTTGATATCTTGTTTATGGAGTGATACGGTGATGGTAAAGCTGGACTTTCAAAATTCCTTTAATATCGTTGTGCTAAGATGTGTCAATCATGCTGAGATGTGTCAATCAAAGTCTTCCATGTATATCACCTTTCGCCAACGAATATTACCTGAAACCAAATGGGCAGTATGACGCGGTGCTACGCGAAACTTTGCAGGACATACTCAACCTGCCTATCGACGATTCTTCTTAGATTCAGTCTACTCTTCCTGTTAATATTTGTGGAGTGGCCATCTTAACATGTACGACATGTTCATTCCTGCTTTCTCTTCCTCTGTTTTAAAGATCCCTACAACTCGTGACTCAAATCCTTGGCTACGCCAGATTATCAAACTGTGATATCGAGGCGAGTGAAGACGTCGTCGGTACAGCTCGTGTGTGGTCTTCGATTACCGTGTTGGAGAGTCTAGTGGTTAAAGAACACCATAAGCATTGGACAGATTCCATTTATTCGGTCAGGCAATCTGCTGGTTTGGACTCTGCAACTTCTACCGAGGCCTGTGCCAGGCTGTTAGCACTGTGTTGCGGTTACGCCGGTGATTTTTTAAACGCCATTTCTGGTAGCTCAATAGGTACTCAAATAGATGACTCTAGCATCACAATTGTCGTTGCAATCTGACTGGGTATCCGGTTGTGTGCTCCGTATTAGTGCATCTGAGGTAAAGAAGTCGAAACCGTATTGACTCACGGGCTGGACTGTTGCCGATTAAAATCTCGCCATGCCGACGCGATTAATCTCCTAAAGATGGTATTGACTTCCGCTGGCTTACTTTCAACGTTAAAGCTTAAGGAGTCTGCAGGATTGATGGCAAACGATCTGACGAAAAAACACTGACTCCCTGGTCGTCCGGTACACTGCTTCTATGGGACTTCACTTGTGTGGCTACCACAGCACCTAGCAACCTTTGCATTTTGGTATACAGCGCTGCTAGTGTGGCAAAGAACGCCGAAACTAAGAAAGTTCACAAATACGCTAACATTGATAGCCGTCAATACATGTTCACGCCAGTGGCAGTTGAAAGCACTGGATCGATCAGGCCACTGCCTTTCACGTTCCTTCATGAACTTGGCACACGTTTAATCCGCGCAACTTCTTAACCTCAAGCCCGTGCTTTCATGTTCTAGCTGATCAGCGTAGCCTTTCAGCGGAGGCATATGGCATGTATAATGGAGAGCATGAGCGGAGGAGGGTCGATAAATCTTTTGTTTTACATTTTAATTGTACACTTTCTTTTCAAATTTCAAAATGCAATAAATATTAATTTAATAAAAATATCATCAAACAGAAAATAGTAAAATATATAAATCAACACTAATATAAAAAATTAAAAATCTTAACCGAAATTTTTTAGAAGATACTAGATAAGCAATAAGAGGAAATACATCATTAGAATTTATTTGGCCCCACTGCTATGTTGGGTCGATAAATAGGGATCCAAAACCTGATAGCATAGTTTTTTCTCCTGATGATATCTAATCTTTTTCTAGCTGCTTGTTAATCATACTCAGCAACCTCTGATATCACATTTAATCATTTGTTCAGCTGTTTATTTTGCTTTTGACTTCATGCTCGATAAATTCACAATATAGCTGCCCAAGAATTTAACGCCATCACTGATTATCTGAATAGATTTTTCAAACTCCTCCATTTTATCCACCATTTAACTACTATGCGTCAACAGAGTACATTTTGATAAATTATTGTAAGTCCATACTTTGGCCCAATACGCTGAACTTCAAGCAACACCCTTTCAAGTTCCTCGATTTTACAGGCACGTGCTGCGTCGTCAGCAAACCATTGATGAGTGACCCTAGATGATTGTTTATGGAGTTCTCTAATTAAATGCATTAATGCATCCGCGAAAGCCATCATCGCTAATGGATCTCTCTGTGTATGATCCCTTCGGCCGATGTTATATACTCGTTACCAACTGTCAATTTCACATCTATGCCTTAATTATTATTTAATACAGTAGTCAAATCTAGGAAGATAAAGCACATAGCGTTCCAGAGCTAACCGCCTGTTCATACAGTTTAATGCGTCGTGAACATCTAGTAATAAAGTACAGTTCTAGAATTATTGTACGCCAAGCGAATTGAATGAACTGCTGACTCTCCGCCACATCTTTTGCCAACACAGTTGAGGTGATCCACATTCGTATGTAAGCTCGTCCCGTGTGTGATAAAGAAATACTCCGACCAATTATTTATCTTATAATTTGCACAACTCCAATTGGACCCACACCTGAGCATTTGTCCAGAGGAATTAAGTGGCTCACAGTATAAACTTTCAAATTTGAAGGATTCAGTTTCTCTGTAGAAATGTTCACAGCTAAATTACATATTTTGTTGTTAGCGATCTCGAATCCTGCCAAAATATAATAAGAAAAAACTCGCCCGTTTGCGGCATCAACGCCAAATGGTCCTGCGGACCCAAATGTTTTTTTGCTCAAAAAAAATATTTTGTATTAAAACGTCATATCCATAAATTTGATTGCATGATGTTCAGCGCAGCCTGTCATCAGCACACGTAATCTACATTGTTCATCTACAGGTGCTGCTCTTGAATAAATTCACCCAAGATGAATTATCCATCAACGGGTAGCTGAACAATGTAAGCGGGTAGCTCTACCTATAAATCCATTTTTTACAAGTTTGATTACGTTTTGGATTATTGAGTGATTTATCTATTTTCTTCGATTCGATTTCGTTCTTACGTTGTTTCTGAAGATAACGTGTTTCCGATAATAATTCTTGTATATGATGTTCCTCTCACATTTGAAGTCTTCTCTCTATTGTTTTACAAATTACAATTGTCTTTAGTGATTTAATTTTCTGTAATATCAATTGACATAATACAGTGTCACGTTGCAGTGCCTTACAATTTTTGCCCGTACTTTAATTGAACTCCTTGAAAAGATTAGATTGTGTTGAAAATATTTTTCCTTCATTCGACAATTATGGTCGAAAACTACTAGGAATCCAGTGTATTACCTCAATCTAAGCTGACTTAAACATCGTCATAGTCTACATGCAATGCCTCATTGGGAATAAATTCATAATTTACATTTACCGATTGTAGATCGTGTCCTGAAAATTTTGTTGTATTGAACTATTGTATAATATCAATATTATGTGATGTCATCATTTGACGATGTTCACACTTAGCAACCTGGCAATCAATATGCGACCAGCTTTTTTGCATTTGCACTTTTTATACATTTTGCTGATTTACATGGGCAGCATAGAAGTTTTGCAGATGGTTTACCTTTAGGCATAGTATCGCAGAATTTGTGTAGCAATAAATATGCATTTCAATATTTGTTAGCATTTGCAACCCGACAACAACAGCTTCTCTGCAATCGTGTAGCTAAGCTCATTAAACATTCTTCTTTTTCGTCTTCGCTATCACTATGGTTTCTCTTCATCCACCTTGGCTTGGTTCTCTTCGTATCTATCCGATCGATCATTTTCCGTCCATTCTAATTCAATGTGTTCTCCTATATCTTCACTCCCTTGTAATGTACTTCAAGGTTCTGTACTTGGCCCTATTCTATTTACGCTTTTTCTTGGAGATTTATCTTGTGTAACTAGTAAATTCTGCTTCAGAGTAATGTAGTACGCTGATGATATACTTCTTTATTCTCATTCGTCTCCTCATTCCCTAAGCCAGCTTTTCGTATCCGCATCTAATTGTCTTCGTGCTCTATCAGAACATCTATTTTCTTTGCGCATGTCCCTCAATCCTACCAAATCTAAAGTGTTATGGATTTAAGTGTTTATGTTTTTTATGTTTCTGATGACCTCTAATTCTTATTCTGATACAACGTCTGTTATTTATTAGTCAATTCATAAAAATGACGTTTATTCTAAATTTCATTTTTTTAACTTGGTTTAAATTATAGAAAATCTAAAAACAATTATTAATTTTATTATTTAATTATTAAATTTTGATTTAGCATTATTATGTTTTGTTTATTTTATAATTATATTAAATAAGTAGACTCAGTTAGCTGATTTAATTCCTCCACTGTTTCTGTTTTTTCTCCTTCTCTGTAACTTCAGACCACAATTATTCCTGCTGTAGATAAACTAGTATTTCTAGGTATTCACTTCGACAATAACCTACATCTCGATCCCTTCATTCGTGATAAAACTAGGTCGTCAAATATTCTTCTCCGTGATATTCGTCTCGTCAGAAATTATCTAGATTTTAGTTCTTGTAAATCTCTTATCTCTCTGTACGTTTCTCACGTATTAATTACCGTCTTAGCCTTCTCGTCTTCTCTTCAAAGTCATCCCTTAAACCTCTTCAGCGCCTCATTAACACTGCTGTGCGCATCCTATTTCGACTTCGTAAATTCGATCACATATCTTCCTATTTATCAAAACTTGGATGGCCAAGTATTGAACATCGCGTTCGTTTTCGTCTGCTTTGTGGTTTCTGATGTCACTGTAACAAAATGTCGTTGTACATTGCATAAGCATTAAAAATATATTTTTATTATATATATTTTTATTATATATATTTTTATTATACATATTTTTATTTAATATATTTTTAATATATATTTGTTAATCTGCTATAAATAATTATGTAAATTTTATCATTTTATATTTCATATAGTTACTTATACATAATACTATGTATTTCAGCACAATGCAAATACGTATTTCTAATTCAAATACTAGGTATTTGAATTAAAGGTCAACGCTAAACATCTCTTTATCTTTTAATTAATCTTTTAATTAATCTTTTAGATTAGAAATTAATCTTTTAATTAAGATTAAGATTAATTCATTAGAAATATTAATGTCATACTCAATATAATTATTGCGTATGTCGATAGTATATAGTCGATAGTACAACTAATAATTAATTTATAGTATGACTAATAAATAATTTAGATCTATAAAGCAAGATTTTTTAAATTCAATTTTTATGAATTTATTAATAAATAATGCAGGAACTGCGATGTTATTACGTTTCGACCATGTTTATCGATTCAGTATAGCAAGGAAGCCAAATACATGCTAATTTTATCCGATTGAGTTTGATTATCAGTGGATCTTATACAAAGCATAAAGATTTTCTACTTTTTAAGTTAATTTATAATATTATTGTTGATTTATATATTTTACTATTTTCTGCTTGATGTTATTTTTATAGTAACCTAGTTTAAAATATGTATCTATTAAATTATTTAAATGATTTTGAAGAAAGCCAATATCATTACATATTGTTGCAATTCTTAAAATTTCATTATTTAATGTATTATATTTTATATTATATGGTATGCATGAATGCTCATGCAAAAATATGTTTCTTGTAAATTTAAATATGTCATCTTTACGATATAAATTAATAGTAGTTTTAGTTAATGTTAATTTAATGTTCATATCTAGATATACACCTTCTTTATCATTAATATTGGTTTTGTTAAGAATAAGGCTTTCTGGATAAATTTGTTCACTAATTGAATAAAAATTATTAGAATTAAATACACATATATCATCAATGTATCGAAACATATATTTCATATATTTATATTGTTTAGATTTAGTTTTTACACAGTTATGAACAAATTAATATTCTATAAAGCTTAAAAACAAGTCAGCTATAATTGGGCTACTATTACCACCCATTGGAACACCTTTTACTTGTCTAAATATAGATGTCCCTACTTTTAAATAATTTTGATTTATCAAAATATTTAAGGATTCTATTAATTCAATTTTATCCATATATTTATATTTATTTGATGGTTTAATTTTTGTTAGATAGGCGTTATAATTATTATAACATATATATGTATATCTTCCGAATATAAGGTTAATTAATTTTACTAACGCTTCTTTAATATCTACTAAATCTAGATTTGTATAAAGCGTACTAAAATCGTATGTATTTATATTTTGAAAATTTATTCCTTTTGTCTGTTCTAAAAATTCTTTTGTAGAATTAATACTGAAATAGTGTTTTATACCAGTATTAATTTCGATTACCTTGCAAAAATTTTTAAAATGTGCTTTAATTACTTTAAGTATTTTATTCATATAGACAGAAAGTGGTTTTAATGTACATTTAAACATTCAAACCCTTTATCTCAACTAACATTTCGTTCTGGATATTTTGTTTACTCCTCGTTATTGTATCGTTTAAATAAAATCCAGCAAAATTTACTTTCCGACAAATATAATTTATTAAAGTATCTTACAGTTTTATTGATTACCGTTATTTATGTGGAACATTTATTTATTATATTGTTTTTTAATGCTTAGTTAAAAATAATCAAAAGGCATTTGACCAGCTATAGACTTCCATTACACGCGGTTGAATTCTACATGACATTGGTGTGTGTTTAAGTCGTTTATAAGTTGATTAATATTAGGTATAATCTGTTTAGACAATAATATCTTTCGAAGTATTTTTATATGAACATACTCAATCGTTTTGTACTAATTCTGATCAAGACTCAATATTCTACACAATAAGGTAAGTGCATCCACAAATTACTTGGTATATGATACAAATATTGTTTTAAATATTTGAAAATGATCTATTATTGATACAGAATGATGTTTAAGAACTAATGTTTTTATTTATAATAAAACATTGCCCAAATTACAATTATTTTGTACAAAAACCTAAATTTTATGAATGTTATGAAATGTTATTAAATTCTCAGCTTCTATCTCTGAAACCACATACCGGCCTATTTCACTGATGCATACACTTGCAAAAGTGATTGAAATGTTATTCAAGATTTCAATATCAGTATTCGAACATTATTAAGCCAAGTAAATTTGCTTTCCGTTTAGGTGAAAGTATTATAAATGCTCTGTTGTCTATATCACTATTTAGTTTATAACAGGCACTGTACTATTTGCTCATCTTGTCGTTGCATTGGAAAATTTGAACCTCAAGGAAAAAGAGTTATGATACTATCATAGCTCTTGTGTATGTCAAGTAAAAAAGAACTATGGTACTATCAAAAAAGCTACGATACTATCATAGCTTTTTGCTCTATTTATAAACGATTTCGCTATCGAATGTGCAGGCTCAAAATTTATCAAATTAAAGAGGAAATTATGTTTGATATTTCGCTAATTTCTTTTAGAATCGTCAGAAAATTACAATGTTTTTCAAAATGCGCATGCCTTTATAAAAAATCAAAACGATCGCCGCCATTATATTTACGTGCACGCATTTGCCACGTGGGAGCCACCTAAATTCCCGGTAAACGTCGTCAAAACCGATAGACTGACATTACGACATTTTGAAAGCTCGCGATAACCTCGTCTGCTGTCATTTGATTCCATTCTGTTAATTCTACATTTATCTCTTAGGAAAGAGCAATTTTCTGAAGATGCTAACAGAAGTTAGCGAAATATCAAATATAATTTCATTCGTTTAATCCAGCTCCAATAACTCTTTAATGAAATTTAATTCATTTTAAAAATAAATTAAGTGCTGGATATATTACCTTGTCTTTATTGAATACTCTGTTTATTTAATTTGTATATAGTTATAAGAAAAGAATTTTTAAGCAGTCAATAATTATTGTAAGTAGTTATACCAAAGAACTTTTAAACCAATCTGGGATTCTCAACAGGGTTTCCTTGAACATACAATCTCTTTATTTCATACTCTGTTTATTTAATTTGTATATAGTTATAATAAAATAATCCATCAACACCAGCTTCAGATCCAGGTGCCAACGATTTCAGAATCGTCAGAATATAATTTTCAGTGACAACCAAGATTGGTGTATTAAAATTTGGCGATGGTGGCAAAGATAAATTAGTAGGTTATGGCGGCTGCTTGTCAAGAATTATATCCAAGGTATTGGAATCATATGTGGCCATCGACTCGTCTGAAGAAATGATTCTCACCGCTTCACAGACATCTCCATCCGCCAGTTTCGCAGCGACACGTTTTCCTATGCGAACTTCTGATGCGAACCTCTTGTTCCTATGCGAACCTCTTGTTCGCTGATAGTTCTGAGTGGATGGAAGAAATTGTTCTTGAAATCATAAAATCCTCTGTTTGTCTTTTGACCTTAGTAGCAAGTCTTACACTCTCCCCGTTAACGCATGATCGGTTTGCATGACGTAGCGCCCAATAGCAAAAAAATAGTAACCTGGTCCAGGAGGCTTCATCCTTGATATTGATGGTATCCCTCAACAGACAATCAGGATATTGGGTGACGAAGACGGTAGCACCTTTAGGAATCCGCGATAACACCTTGTGGCTTCGTCGACACATTGCAATATAGTCCAACAAGGTTGTAGTCTTGTTGTCGAGGAATATTGGCGTGACAGTAGAACGAAAATCCGAAAAAGTTAACTTGTGTAAAGATTTACTACATCGCCATATTTGTATCGCTGATGCTTGTCGTTTTGTGAGACCCACACAGCTCAAATGGAACATAACTCTGCAATCATCACACTGGACTAGCTGCTTACGACGATTTATTGTAGAACATGCAAAACATTGAATACGACTTTTTGTTTGCTGGTTGTCCTGACATTTGTCAGCGGCTCCTTTGATCTGCAAACCATTGCTGTAGTGGCTACTGCCACTAGCGTCATGTGCGTTGAAAGTGTTGTCACTCATTGTAGCTGATCTGACTTATCTTACATTGTAGCTGATCTCTGACTTATAATTATTGTAAGTAGTTATACCAAAGAACTTTTAAACCAATCTGGGATTGTCAACAGGGCCTCTTTCAACATACAATCTCTTTATTGCATACTCTGTTCATTTAATTTGTATATAGTTATAAGAAAAGAAATTTTAACCAGTCAATCAATATTGTAAGTAGTTATACCAAAGAACTTGTAAACCAATCTAGGATACTAAACAGGGCCTCTAACTGTGATAATATACGAAACCCACTTTCTTTCATCTGCATCTGGCATTCAACAAGGCGACCCTTTCGTTCCACTTCTGTTTTCACTCTATGTTGATACTATAGCTAAGTCTGTGTGTTCACCATTAAATGTATGATACTTGGATGACGCAACACCAGAAGGCCCTGTTAACTCATCGTTGGAAGACGTTGGCCGTCTGACAATGGACCTTGAACGAGTTGTTTTGTCCTTGAACACAGAAAGTGCGAACTGACGATTTTGAACCTTACAAATGATGATGAAAAGGAAGTTTTACGTACTTTTCGAGATACAGTTCCATGCACAGTAGTTCCTCTGCAGGCGTGTACCGTTTTGGGTTTTTCACTAGACAGCGGTGGAGTGCAATTGTGCGTCGAATCGAAACGAATGGAGCTGACCTTGATGTGTGACTGTTTAATACAGGTTGACAACCATCAGGCTTTCTACTTGCTTAAGAATTGTTTCTGCATTCCAAGATAATGTACGTACTGCGTTCATGTCCAGCATGCATTGCCGAGGCTTCTTTGCAAGAATTCGATCAACTCGTAAAATCATCTGCGTCGAAAATATTAAATATAGATTTCAATGCGTTAGCATGGCAGCAAGCGATTCTTCCCACGTCACACGGTGGATTGGGTCTCACACAACTAAACGACGTGGCTCTTCCCGCATATATCGCATCGCTCTATTCGATCGAAAGTCTAGTTACGTCTATTTGGGCCCTTTTTGACGGTTTAGACCTCTGTACAGGGTTGGTAAACGCCTTGGATGCGTGGCAACAGCGAGCTGATAATTCATTTCCTGAATTCCGAAATATTCAAAAGGAAGGGGGCATCATTCTAAATGATTTGAAGATAAGTAGTTTGTATTCAAATGCTGATTAGATGTGTAGGGCGCGGTTGAATGCGGCTATTCAAAAGGAGAGCGCGTACTGGTTGCATGATGTACCTACCCATCGTTTGGCACTCTTTTGGATAACGAGACATTACACATCGCTATCGGTTTGCGAGTTGGTGCTTGTCTTTGCGAGCCACATCAGTGCAGATGTGGAGCACAGGTTGGTGAGCTTGGTTTGCATGGATTATACTGCAGCTACGCAGAAGGAAGGTTGCCGAGACACGCAGAGCTCAATGACATTTTAAAAATATCCCTCCGCAAAGCAGGCGTCAAATCTACGCTCGAACACTTAGGTCAGGATAGAGGTGACGGAAAACGTCCAGACGGAGTTACGACCTTTCCATTTTCCCGAGGAATGAGTTTGTGTTGGGATTGTACATGCGTCGACACGTTTGCCCCAAGCGCAATAAACGGGTCTGCTGTCGAGACAGGATCAGCGGCAATAACGGCAGAAACTTCCAAGCGACGCTAATACGCGCTTCAATTTCGCATTGATACTTATTCGAAGCGATTGTCGTAGAAACGGCTAGAGTCTTTGTCAGTCAACCAAGACTTTTTTACAATGTATAGGCCGACAAATTACGGGAGCTACCTGGGACCGAAGGGAACTATTTTGGCTAAAACAAATAATAGGATTTGCGATACAGCGAGGAAACGCCTGCTGCATCATTGGGACTAAGAAGAATAGTAAAATTGGCTAACCTATGTTGGCAGGTTCTACCTACCAGCTATTGATTTTTTTGATTTGTTTATCACTTATATTATTATATAAAAATGAATAGAAAAATAATAATTCGAAAAATAAATGTTTGACAATAAAAAACCTATAAGGTTATAAGTGAAGATAATTCAAAGATTATTATTAACATTATTCAAAGATAATGTTTCATTAACCAGAGCTTTACACTTGTTTGCATTAACATGAAACCCGTATATTAGTCCTATAGATAGCGACGATTTGAAAAAAGCATCAACTTCCCCGGTGAACCAACACATGATACATCATCTGCATACCAACGCTGTTTTATATAAGGATGTAAAGCGCCTAATCTATGTATTAGGGATATGATGCTGCCGCAAATGCTAACATAGCCAAGGGGTCTCCTTGCGTGTAGTGTGTTTAGCACTAACTTGGATTGTAGCCGCATCTATCTTCTCGAAAAAGGAGAAATAATTATAATATATATAAAAAATACGAAATTAAGAAATTAACTGGTTAAAAAATTGTCTTGATTCTTATAAATACTGACATTCCAGATTTTTCCTGTCCTTTCCAGTAGTTAAAAAAGTGCTGAATTAAAACTGATTAAAAGATTTAGTTTTTTATATTCTACATTCGATAAATTCAACAATCATCTGTGGTACATTGAAATGGTATCATGTCATTATTTTGTAGTTTATTAATTTGCTTAAATTTATTTTAAAATTGAATAATTTTAAGAAAATGAGAAAAGAATAATTAAATAATTAAATAAGAATAAACTTCAGAAAATTGCCGAATGATTTTAAATAATTGATTATGGTCCATTATTGATAAAGAATTTTTTGAAGATGCTAACAGAGGTTAGAGAAATATCAATAAAAAACATCTTTTCGTTGATCCAGCTCTAATAATTCTTTATCAATAATGAATCATAATCAACTGTTATTTTAAATAGTTGATAATTCTTTGCGAATATTATTTTGTAACAATTTGTTTTCATAATTTTGCCAATTATTTTCAAAATCAGATCAGGTAACTGAGTCATTAAATTATTTATAAATGAAATTACATTAAATTATTTATAAATTAAACATTATGATAAATAAAAATAAATCAAATCAGCCAACTCAGTCAACGTATTATTATTACAAAACATAATAATGCTAAATCAAAATTTAATAATTAAATAATAAAATAAATAATTGTTTTAAGATTTTTTATAATTTAAATCAAGTTAAAAAAATGAAATTTAGAATAAACGTCATTTTTATGAATTGACTAATAAATAACAGACGTTGTATCAGAATAAGAATTAGAGGCCATCAGGAGGAACTGCTATGCTATCAGGTTTCGGCCCCTAACTCCTCTACCAAACATAGCAGCGGGCCAAATACATGCTAATGATGTATTTCCTCTGAAATAACTATCTAGTATCTTATTCTAATACAAAATATATTATTTATTATCCATCCATAAAAATTTGCCACTTAAGAGTTTAAATTTATTCTTTATATTATTGTGTTGATTTATATATTTTACTATTTTCTGTTTGATGTTATTTTTATAGTAATCTAGTTTTAAATATGTATCTATTAAATTATTTAAATGATTTTGAAGAAAGCCAATATCATTACATATTGTTGCAATTCTTAAAATTTCATTATTTAATGTATTATATTTTATATTATATGGTATGCATGAATGCTCATGCAAAAATATGTTTCTTGTAAATTTAAATATGCCATCTTTACGATATAAATTAATAGTAGTTTTAGTTAATGTTAATTTAATGTTCATATCTAGATATACACCTTATTTATCATTAATATTGGTTTTGTTAAGAATAAGGCTTTCTGGATAAATTTGTTCACTAATTGAATAAAAATTAATAGAATTAAATACACATATATCAACAATGTATCGAAACATATTTAGATTTATTTTTTGCAAGTTATGAACAAATTCATATTCTATAAAGCTTAAAAACAAGTCAGCTATAATTGGGCTACTATTACCTCCCATTGGAACACCTTTTAATTGTCTAAATATAGATGTTTATTTGTTTAGTTTGCGTTTTAATTATTTAATTAATATTCCAAATCAATTATGCGTTTCAGCAATTATTACTATTATTGATTAATATAAAAACGTTTTTTAGTCGATTTACAAAACTAACTAAACAATGGTCAAATTCAATGAAAGAAACCAATTCAGAAATTTGGTCTTATGGTGAACCTATTGTGAACGCCTACAGATTCTTGATATATTGTAATTTACACGCAAAATCTATTTCAGAGGACAATTTGGTAAATGCAAAAATGTTAAATTAATCTTTTTGTGAAGTAATTTTTAATTACTTCACAAAATAAATATACACTAAGGATACACTTAGTGTAAATCATCAATTTAAAATTATTATTACAACTTCCAAAATAAACCATTATATTATTTCTATTATATATTATATATTATGTAATACATTATAATATACAAATTATATATTATATATATTTTATGGATAATATATTTCCATAAATGTCCATTTTATCTAATCTATTATCTAAGATTTTTAGCTGTTCATATAATCTGCAGCTCATAGATCTGCATTATGATCTACATTATGATCTACATTGCCATTACAGTAAATGTGTTTTCCTCAGATTTACTGTATGAGCATTACAGTCACAGGATATCTGAAGATTTCTGAATGTATGTTTCAACTGTTTTCGATCCGTTGTATAAATAATAAGATTATCTGCAGAATGTAGACATGGTAAAATGTGTTTCTAAAATGTATGATGCGAGATAAGCGATAGCAAATCAGTAGCGGCCTTAATTGATTGATTTGGAGAATAGTTGGCTACAAATCGATTGAAGTATTTGATTCCATCAAAAACGCGTGATGTGGGCAAGAACCTCGTTTATTACAGAGAATATGCTCTTCGAAAAAAGAAAGTGTTTCAGTTTTTAGATAAGAAAATATTCTTAATTTAAAATGAAGGCATTTCTGATGTATCCTTCAAAGGTTCAGCTGGTCAATCAATTAAAAAGTGGTCCATAGCCGGGTCACTCAAAGACTCCATAATGCACGCAGTGTTCCCTCGAATTGCTGCACTAGGGCGTTGTCGAATGAATGATGTGACGTGAGCTTGCCCAGTCGCTCTTTTGATGTCGGTTCCAATCATCTTTAAGAATAAAGCCGTCTCTTCCCAAACGCCCCCAAAGTCTCACCGCCGCGCGAGATACTTTACCGCCGGGCGAGATACTAAGTCTGAATTGATGGGGTTTAAAATCGGCCAGGTGGTAGTCGGATGCTCAATGATTGACAATCTTAGCGAGTAAACGGCGTAGTGTTCAACCGATGGCAATGGGATGGATCCCGTCATCATTATTTCCAAACGACAATAACCTCACCGCCGCGCGAAATGCTAACTCTGAATTGGTGAGGTTTAAAATCGGCCAGGTGGTAGTCGAAGGCCCAATGATTGACAATCTTAGCGAGTAAGCGGCGTAGTGTTCAACCGATGGCGATGCGATGGATCCCGTCATTATTATTTCCAAACGACAATAACCTCACCGCCGCGTGATATACTTCACCGCCGCGCGAGATACTACTCTGAATTGGTGGGGTTTAAAATCGGCCAGTTGGTAGTCGGATGCTCAAAGATTGACAATCTTAGCGAGTAAACGGCGTAGTGTTCAACCGATGGCGATAGTATGGATCCCTCATCATTATTTCCAAAAGACAATAACCTTACCGCCGCGCGAGATACTTCACCGCCGCGCGAGATACTTCACCGCCGCGCGAGATACTTCACCGCCGCGCGAGATACTTCACCGCCGCGCGAGATACTTCACCGCCGCGCGAGATACTTCACCGCCGCGCGAGATACTAACTCTGAATTGGTGGAGTTTAAAATCGGCCAGGTGGTAGTCGGAGGCCCGATGATTGACAATCTTAGCGAGTAAACGGCGTAGTGTTCAACCGATGGCGATAGGATAGATCCCTCATCATTATTTCCAAAAGACAATAACCTCAACGCTGCGCGAGATACTTCACCGCCGCGCGAGATACTAAATCTGAATTAGTGGGGTTTAAAATCGGTCAGGTGGTAGTCGGATGCCCAATGATTGACAAGCTTAGCGAGTAAACGGCGTAGTGTTCAACCAATGGCGATGGGATGGATCCCGTCATCATTATTTCCAAAAGACAATAACCTCACCGCCGCGCGAGATACTTCACCGCCGCGCGAGATACTAACTCTGAATTGGTGGGGCTTAAAATCGGCCAGGTGGTAGTCGGAGGCCCGATGATTGACAATCTTAGCGAGTAAACGGCGTATTGTTTAAACGATTGCGATGGGATTGATCCCGTCATCATTATTTCCAAAAGACAATAATCTCACCACCGCGCGAGATACTTCACAGCCGCGCGAGATACTAAATCTGAATTAGTGGGGTTTAAAATCGGACAGGTGGTAGTCGGAGGCCCAATGATTGACAATCTTAGCGAGTAAACGGCGTAGTGTTCAACGGATGGCGATGGGATGGATCCCGTCATCATTATTTCCAAACGACAATAACCTCACCTTTAACGTTGTGCTCCAACGTTAAAGCAGATCAAAATTAAAGCAGATCATGGAACTTATAAAGAGAAGGATGGATGTTTGGATGACAGACAACTACATCGCTATATTGGGTGAAGCCCGCTACCTTCAGTATTATGACTCGAATAACATGAGTGGCGATATTGCGCGTGATTGGCGTCGTACATTCAGAAAGCTGGTCCTCAACGGGCGATTGACAGCAGCCTCAAAATTACTAGACTCAGAGGATGGATCTGGGAGGCCTTTAAATCTCGATTATGTAAGGAGGCGATAAAACAGTTAGACAACTGCTGATTGACAAACACCCAGAGCCAGCGATGTTATGCGATGATGCGATTCTTCGTTCTCCCTTGGATCAAGATACAACATTTCATCCGATCGCGTTTGAATCGATAGATGCTGAGTCAATTATCGCGTGCGCACGTGGGATGAATGGTGGTGCTGGGCCATCTGGCCTAGATTCAAGGGCTTGGATCGCGATGCTGTCTAATTTCGGGTTCGAGTCGCAGAATCTAGCTGAGGCATTGGCCCTATTTGCTAAGCATCTGTCAACAAGTTAAGTATCCAAAACATCGATGGTAGCATTCACCACAAGTAGATTAATTCCACTAAGCAAAAGTCACAGTATTCGTCCAATAGGTATTGGCGATGTATCCCGAAGAATTATATCGAAGGCCATACTCAAGATCGCTCAGCCTCAGCTTCAACACGTCTGTGGATCCACCCAATTTTGTTCATCACAGCGGGCCGGAACAGAATGTGTTATCCATGCTTTGCGAAAGGTCCTCAATAGAAAGGGGTAGCGTACTTCTAACAATTGATGCTGACAATGCCTTTAATCGAATAAACAGGAAGGTTGCATTGTATAACATGAAATTCGTATGCCCTGCGTTATCGGTTGTATTGTCAAACCTCTACAATGAGCCGACTTTACTAGCTACAGGAAATGAATATATCTGGTCGTCAGAGGGATTCACACAGGGGATGTATTTTCGATGGCTGCGTTTGCTGCCGCAACTATACCCATATTACGTCGGCTTAAAGAAAATTTTCCTGGCGTCCATCAATTATGGTATGCTGATGATGGTAAAATGGTTGGACCCCCGAGTCAGGTTAAGGCAGCGTTCATATATTGGAACTTGGTCCGAAATATGGTTTCTACATCAACCCCGCGAAATGTCATGTGTATTTGAATGAAAACGAAACTTCATCACTTCAAAAAGAGTTCGACGACATAGATATTCTTATCGTCGAAAATGATATGAAAGTCCTGAGTTCTCCAATAGGTAATGATGACTATGTTGAACAGTTTGTCACATCTTTTGTGTTTACATTAACCAAATCGATATATTGTCTTGCTGAAATAGGTAGCGTTGATGTTCAGGTCGCGTATACTGCGTTCATTAGATCGCTACAACACAAATGATCGCACCTATTGAGGACATGCGCCTTCTCTGATCTATGGCTTGTACCGTTATCTGAATCTGTCAAATCAACGATTTCCAAACTATTCAACTTCGACTTTTCTGAAGATCAACTTATGTGGAAAACCCTTTGTCTCAGTTACAAGGATGGTGGTGTTAGCATTCGCGACCCATCAACGTTGATAAAATCGGAATATGAATCGTCAATTTCAGTCTGCGGTCCTTGTATTGAGGGATACAGCGGATATGAACTTAATCAGAAGCAGGATGCGATAATAAAAGAAATCCGTAATAGAAATGAATCAACTCGAAGGCAGGTAGGATCAGCATTCTTGAAAATTGCAGCCAATTAATGCGAAAATCAATAGAACACGCATCAATGAGTGGTGCGTCATCATGGCAAAAGGTATATCAGTTGCACGACAAAAATACAAGGCTAAGCAACAATGAATTTCGCGACGGAATGGCTGCAAGATATGGATTACTTCCAAAAGACGTCCATGTGCACTGTCAATGCGGCACGATAAATTCGCTTGCACACTCGCTCTCGTGTCCTCTTGGTGGACTTCCGTCAATGCGACACGATATGATTCGTGATCTCTTAACTAATACGCTTACCGAGATATGCTCATGCGTGCGTTTCGAACCAGTACTTATACCTGTTCCCCCCGGATGTCACATTTGAGAGGCATACAACGACTATAGACGAAGAGGCACGACTAGATATTTCGTGCAATGGACTTTTTGGTGATAGGACGGAGCGCACTTTAATTGATGTCTGCATTTTTAATGTGTTCGCTCCGTCCAACTATTCAAGGAATCCTGAGTCATATTTTGAATATCACGAATGTCGTAAAAAAATAAATATCTTGAACGAGTCAAGAATTCGAACGGGCATCCTTCATTCCTGCCATACTTTCAAACTCAGGTGGCGCTGGCAAACAAACTGAGAGTCTCCTAAAACGGATTGCAAGACTTAAGTCAGAGAGAAGAGAGACAAGATATTCAGACGTTATTTCAATATTGCGTTCACGAATAGGCATCCGCCTTGCAAGAATGGTATCAAGATGCATTAGAGGATCAAGATCTGACTTTCATCGCCCGGAAGGAATTTCTTCAAGTCCGCTCGCCATCGTACAATGACTGCATTTTATCTAATTGAGTCTAGCCCTGCGTGACAGATTGCTTTTTACGCTGATTGATTCTTTTTCTTTTCTTTTCTTTCTTTCTTGTAATAAATAATTGTCCCATTATCATAATAATTATCATTATTATTGTCATAATTATCATTGTATTAATATTTAAACATACAATAAACAAACGTACAAAACATAGTCATCCCGGGATATTCAGGCTCTGACTAGCGGACACCTGCGCTTGCAAGTTACACTCAACGAGTCATTGAAATGCTGAAGAAATATTAAATCTGGTCAAATGGCTCGGGGGAAACCTGCTACGACTCATCGTTGCTGCAATTGCAACGGACAAGCCGCTGTCTGTAAGATATGTCGATGTGTCAGATACAAGAAGACGTGCTTCAATTGTCTTGCGCCAAAATGCAGAAATCGCCCTTTATTAACTTCTGCTTCACAGTTCACAACTGCAGTGGTCACGCAAGATATGCACTCTACTGAAGATTCTATAAATGTTCACTCTGCAGTCGACCAATCGCTCCCGACGAACACACAACAGGGCGCTCACTCGATCTCTATTAGTAAACAAGATTTTAATCACGTTCCAATGGCTGGGGCAGAGGGCATCAACTTGGACCAAGATGATTCGCCAATGACATCTGCTTTTTTGAGGTCATTCATTGGAAACCTAATCTCTTTCGATTACCCAAGTGCACGGAATCTAATTTATTCATTAACGAACTCGCTAAAATTTATGAGGGGGCTGCCTCACAATCCACTTCTCTCGTGTCTGCTATTGTGATAAGTCAGTTAGTACTACAGCGGATGAACAAATCACCAGTAAGGAAACTGAAAACGATATTATCGAAACGCATTAACCTCTGGTGATGTGGCGACATAGATAGTCTGCTTGAAGAAGCAAGATTCCTTCAACGTAATTACACGCAAAAGAATCATCGCAATTCAAATGATGACCTATCAAAAACCTTCCGAAGACTCGTACTAGGAGGAAAGATTACCGCTGCTATAAAATTACTTGAATCAAATAACATATGCGGAAAACCAATGGATTTGGATGAAGATGTTTCTGGCAAATCTGTAAGAGAAATACTACTTGATAAGCATCCAGATGGAACTGAACTGTGCGGTGATGCATTATTAGAGCAGCCAATTTACAATTCTCTTGACTTTCACCCAGTGATATTCAATACGATTGATTCGTCGCAGATTGTATCTTCAGCTAAGCGAATAAAAGACAGTGCCGGACCTTCCGGCTTGGGTGCTAGGTCATGGAACCACATGCAACCGATTTTGGCGATGACTCTAAAAAATTGGTCAATGCGCTTGCGGATCTCGCTCGCGTTATATCCACGCAACAAGTGTCTAATAATACCATGATTGCATTAACTGCAAGTAGATTAATTGCTCTCAGCAAAATTCATGCTATCAGACCAATAGGAATCGGTGACGTATCCAGACGAATAATGTCCAAGGTAATCCTTGATAAAGCTCGACCACAGCTCCAGCGTGTTTGTGGAACATTGCAACTATGCGCGGGTCAACGTGCAGGTACTGAATGCGTCATTCACGCTCTACGTGATTCCCTGTCTAATGACCCTCAATCAATACTTCTAACAATAGATGCCAACAATGCCTTTAATCGCATGAACCGGAAGACTGCGTTGACTAATATACAAAAAGTATGTCCGGATCTGTCAACAGTACTGCACAATATGTATGAACAACCTTCAATACTAGTCAACAACAACGAACATATTCTATCCAGAGAGGGTTTCACACAGGGTGATATCTTTTCCATTGCAGCATTTGCAGCTGCCATCCTCCCGCTAATTTTGCGCACAAGGGAAAATACTCCTTCAGTACGGCACTTGTGATACGCTGACGATGGCAACCTGGTTGGCAGTCCCGAGGAGGTATTTGATGCATTTAGGTTCCTGCAAACACATGGTCCCCATTATGGTTTCTATATAAACCCTCGTAAGTGTAAAGTATACGCGAATGATCACAACTTATCTAATATTGAGTCTATCTTCTCAAATATTTCTATCCCCATCACAAATGAAGGTTTATCAGTGTTAGGATCACCCATTGGTAGCCAAGAATATATCGAGAGATCTATTCACGAAGCTGTCGATAATTTAGTGAATTTGATCGCTCGCCTGTCTAAAATTGGTCAGTCAGATCTTCAAATTGCATACACATCATTGACGAGGTCAATCTAACATAAATTAACATACATGCAGAGGTCATGTAGATGTTCTCCTGGTTGGTTCTGCCCGCTTGTATCTTCGATACGATCCATGCTTCGAAAGCTGATCGGCACGGTATTAGACGTAGATGATATGCTTTGGCACGTGTATAGACTAAGCCTTCGGAATGGCGGTATCGGTATAAGAGCTGCTACTTGCAGCACTGACTTCGAGTACAGTGCATCCCTTCAAATATGTGGGTCATGCTTAAATGGTGTTGGTAACATAGAGTTGATAAGAACACAGGAGGCAATATGCGGGCAAGCACGTTCAGAGCGCCAGAAAATCGAAATTAACGAGCGATCGGAGCTTCTCGAGAAAGTAGATCAAGTTATGAGAAACTCGATCGAGCACGCATCACTAAAAGGAGCCTCTTCATGGTTGACATTAATACCTACACATGACGCAAAAACAAGGCTAAGTAATGTTGAGTTTCGTGATGCAGTGATAGCCAGATATGGTGCGTTACCCCCAGATGCTCAAACAATGTGTCAGTGTGATGCTTCGAGTACTCTTCCGCATGCATTTTATTGTCCTCAGGGCGGCCTTTCTTCGATGATGCACGACATTGTACGAGACCTCAATGCACAGAATCTCACAGAAATTTGCAGCAATGTTCAAATTGAACCCACGCGGAGTCCAATTAATACGGAGGTTCACTTTACTAACAATGTGACAACAACCGATAGAAACGCAAGACTCGACATTGTGTATTCCGGGCTCTATGGAGACAGGGGAGAGCGTACTTTTCTTGACATATGCATTTTTAACGTACACGCTCAGTCCAATACTCAAGGAGTATAACTTCCTGCCTTGAATTTCATGCGTCGAGAAAAGGAGCAAATATCTTGAAAGAATCGTGGAGGTTGAGCGTGCCTCTTTTACTCCCGTTATCCTCTCATGTTACTGTGGAAACGGCAAGGAATGCGCAACACTGTTCCAAAAGATAGCAGGTGAAACGGCTTGGAAACACCGGACTTTGTACGCGGATGAAATTCGAAAACTACGATCTCGCATCGGTGTGCTTCTCGCAAAGATGTGTTCGCGCTGCATCCGCGCTCCACGTTCTGCAATCCATCGTCCTTGCGGAATTTATCGTCCACATTGATCTGATTGAGTAAATAAATTAATTAAAGGACCCATTTGCTGGTAACCTTTCTAATTGTAAAAATTTAAATTATAAAAAAATATTATTATTGTTATTTTTAAATAAAAATCATTTTGTTGCTAGAATTTTCTGATTCGATGTCAAAATAGATGAACGAAAAAATCTTATTGTTATAATTTTCTGATGATGACAAAGTAGATGACTGCTAGGCAGTTCTCACGACAGCTCGCTAGGAACAAAACTATGTAATTACCATAATGTTCACTACAATAAAAATCTAATTAACATTTTAATTCTCGGAATTTTGTTTACTCGGCATTATAGATAAAATCCAGAGTAAATTTACTTCCCCGCAAATCTTACTTTTGGAATTTAAAGTTTTATTTAATGTAAAAATAAAACAGGATATTATTAATAATATAATAAAACAGGATATATCCTGTTGAATATGCAGATCTTTACTTGTATGATTATCTATTATTTGCTAATACATCTGCCATTTGTCTGTAATTTTGTTTTCAAAGTGTACAGATATTTCAGAAAGGAAG
The DNA here is from genome assembly GCA_012934845.2 of Pomphorhynchus laevis. Taxonomy (NCBI): domain Eukaryota; kingdom Metazoa; phylum Acanthocephala; class Palaeacanthocephala; order Echinorhynchida; family Pomphorhynchidae; genus Pomphorhynchus; species Pomphorhynchus laevis. The sequence continues at coordinate 290,938 of WNNJ02000599.1, read as the reverse complement.
GAATTTCTTGACAGCATGCATCAACATTCAGTCAATCACACTAAAGAACTTTTTGAACATCAATTATTTGGACCTGACATATCAGACTGGAAATGTGAATTGATACCGCTTAATAAAATATACTTATCTCCGAATTTAGGCTTAAGTTATGTAAAAATGATTTAAATACATGATATATGCTTGTCTTAAAATGTCTATATTGTCTATAAAGATAGTAAATAATGTTAACTTTAATAAAGTCATCTTAATTATTAGTCATCTTAATCATCTCATGTTAATTTAAAAAAAATCTTTAAAGTTATTTTTATGTCATGTCATTTAAATTATATATTAAAATATAGACTATTTAGCGAAACTTTTTTTGTTTCCTCTAAATGCTTTCGTTAGCAACAAATTCTAGCAACATATATAGTATATAATACGATATATTATTTCGTTTTATACATCGATATAAGTCTGATGTACCAATATTATTATTGATACCATATTATTTGACGCATCACTGTTTTATGTTCTCTTTTATATTTTGGAGTTATTATAAACAATTATTCCCCTTTCAAAAATATATTAGATGCTTAGTAAAATTATTTATTATCCATTCAACTTTACTTTTCAGTTTTTTTTCGATAAAGCCGTTGTAAAATATTATGACGGGATCATAGTACCATTTAATATTTGAAACTTTAGCAATGCTGTCTTGGCAAATTAAACATGTATCCTTTTTCTGGAAAGACATTTTTGACATATTTTAATTTTTTTGAACACTCAAAATTCATTTGTCTACTCTTACTTTCCATTGGCTATTTTAAGTTCATACAAAAAATAAATATGGAAAAGAAAAACAACAAAATATTAATTAGAATATTGAAATTAAAGACAAGTGAAATAAATGTTAAGATAACGAAAGCTGCAAAACTATGACAGGATGAAGAAATAAAAGATAATGAAATATAAGTTGTCGTAATAATATTTAATGATTTTTAATGAACTCTCCGATATATACAGATAGTATCTACTTTCACATCCTATATGTACACCGTATCCAGTATAAAATAGTGGCAGGACAACAATCACTCAAGACAACTATGTGGCTCACAAACCCGCGATTGCCGACTTCTATACTAAGTATTTAAAAATATCTAAGCGTGATAATTGAATAAAAATATTAATAATATAGATATTATTTTGATAGTACACACTAAACCCGTAATCTTCTCCCATGTTCGATTAGAAGTTTTACTAAAACAAAGAAGAAAATAATTTATTTCTATTTGAAAAAAATTCAATATTTCGATAGCTTCTGTTATCATCAACAGGATTAAAATTAGAATTCAACATTTAATTTTAATCATGATGAAAGCAGGAGCTATCGAAATATTGTAATTTTATAAATAAAGGGAAATATTTTATTCATAGTCCCAGTAAAACTTGTAATAGATATTATTTTATCGTAAATAAAATATTAACCAGATCAGCAAAGTGAGTCTACGTATTTTATATTATTTATAAATTAAAAATAAAGATAAATAATTATAAATAATAAATATATAATATGTTATATAAATTATATTTATAAAATTAAACATTTAAAATTAAATTTAGCTCAAAGATCGGTACGCCACGACTGATTAGACAACTAGATTATTTAGACTTCACCAATTCAATCGAATTCAATATATAAAAGAGCATTACATCAGATCAGCTAACTAAGTTTACGTATTTTACACTAGTTATCAATTAAAAATGATGATAAAATAATTATAAATAATTAAAACAATTATAAAAAATATAAACCTAAAAAATTATATTATTAATAATTATAAAGTTAAAATTAATAATTTAAATTTAAAACAAATCAGATCAGCTAACTTAATCTAAGTATTTTATATTATTTATAAATTAAATAATTATGCAAAATAAAATTTAAATACTTAAATAATAAATAATTAAATAACTATAAATAATAAATAACTGTTATATAAGATTTTATATAATTTATATAAAATTAAAAATTGAAATTTGAAAGAAACATTGAAATTCGAATCATAATAAGAATTAGATTCACTGATTCATTGTCATTTATTCATAATAAAAAAAGACGATTTATTTATTTAGAGGTCATTAGGAGGAACTGCCATGTAATCAGGTTTCGGTTCCATTCCATTAAGCCAACATAGCAGCAGGGCCAAATACATGTTAAGGACGTATTTCCTCCGATTAAATTTGATTATCAAGTATGATATTCTAATACAAATAATATTTAAATAATATTTATATCATTTAAATAATATAATATAACATATAATATAACTTATATTATAACATATAACTTATATCAAGTTAAAATAAAAAAATTGAAATTTAAAATAAAAGTCAATTCTTATGAATTGACCAATAAATAATATACGATGTATAAGAATAAGGATTAGAGGTCATCAAGAGGAACTGCTATGCTATCAGGTTTCAGTCCCTAATTCTTCGACCCAACATAGCAGCGGGCCAAATACGTGTTAAGGACGTATTTTCTATGATTAAATTTGATTATTTAGTGTACTATTTGATCTGATATCTTTGATACCTTTAATACGTTTTAAGGATGTATTTCCTCTGATTAAATTTGATTATTTAGTGTACCATTTGATATGACACCTTTATATCTAGTGTCCAATTCTAGTACAAAGTATATTATTTATTATCCATCCATAAATATTTTCCGCTAATGACTTCAAATTTATTAGAATTTATTAATGATTTTATATTTATTAATATTATTGTGTTGATTTATATATTTTACTATTTTCTGTTTGATTTATATTTGTAGAAAAATGTTTGATTTTAATTTTAAGTTACTGTTTTCGCTATTGACAAATATTTAATTACTTACAGCATAAAATATTCTTTTAGTTGTAAATTTATTGTATTTGATTGCATCTGTGAGCTGAAATTTTTCCGATTGTGGCACGATATTATCCTCACAGGTATTGATCTTATCTTTGATACAGCAGGACGCTACTAATCAGTCTGGGTGGGTCTCATCAGCTGCTGACTTAAACCTACATTTCACGTTTCGACACTTATTAACTGTTTTCTCCGTTGACTGATGCTGATCGGATTTGTACTCAGAACGTCTGTATCGTGATTCAACGCAACATCCACTAAGCTGGCTGCTCCAGTGGTGTAGATATACATTTCTGTATATTAGTTTTGGTAGGAGATCGTATTCTAACGATCTATTAGAAACCTACCCGATGTGTGTGATCCGCTAGCCGGATCACCCGTTTTTCATGCTGCCACTTGCAATGATAGTTTTTAATTGTATTTGATTGCATCTGTGAGCTGAAATTTTTCCGATTGTGGCACGATATTATCCTCACAGGTATTGATCTTATTTTTGATACAGCAGGACGCTACTAATCAGTCTGGGTGGGTCTCATCAGCTGCTGACCCATACCTACATTTCACGTTTCGACCCTTATTATCTGTTTTCTCCGTTGACTGATGCTGATCGGATTTGTACTCAGGACGTCTGTATCGTGATTCAACGCAACATCCACTAAGCTGGCTGCTCCAGTGGTGTAGATATACATTTCTGTATATTACTTTCGGTAGGGGATCGTATTCTACCGAATTTCTAACGAATTCTAACGAATTGATCGTATTCTAACGAATTGAGCTGAAATTCTAAAAATTTCAGCTCACAGATGCAATCAAATACAATTAAAAACTATCATTGCAAATGACAGCATGAAAAACGGGTGATCCGGCTAGCGGATCACACACATCGGGTAGGTTTCTAATAGATCGTTAGAATACGATCCCCTACCAAAAGTAATATACAGAAATGTATATCTACACCACTGGAGCAGCCAGCTTAGTGGATGTTGCGTTGAATCACGATACAGACGTCCTGAGTTCAAATCCGATCAGCATCAGTCAACGGAGAAAGCAGATAATAAGGGTCGAAACGTGAAATGTAGGTCTGGGTCAGCAGCTGATGAGACCCACCCAGACTGATTAGTAGCGTCCTGCTGTATCAAAGATAAGATCAATACCTGTGAGGATAATATCGTGCCACAATCGGAAAAATTTCAGCTCACAGATGCAATCAAATACAATTAAAAACTATCATTGCAAGTGGCAGCATGAAAAACGGGTGATCCGGCTAGCGGATCACACACATCGGGTAGCTTTCTAATAGATCGTTAGAATACGATCCCCTACCAAAAGTAATATACAGAAATGTATATCTACACCACTGGAGCAGCCAGCTTAGTGGATGTTGCGTTGAATCACGATACAGACGTCCTGAGTCCAAATCCGATCAGCATCAGTCAACGGAGAAAGCAGATAATAAGGGTCGAAACGTGAAATGTAGGTCTGGGTCAGCAGCTGATGAGACCCACCCAGACTGATTAGTAGCGTCCTGCTGTATCAAAAATAAGATCAATACCTGTGAGGATAATATCGTGCCACAATCGGAAAAATTTCAGCTCACAGATGCAATCAAATACAATTAAAAACTATCATTGCAAGTGGCAGCATGAAAAACGGGTGATCCGGCTAGCGGATCACACACATCGGGTAGGTTTCTAATAGATCGTTAGAATACGATCCCCTACCAAAAGTAATATACAGAAATGTATATCTACACCACTGGAGCAGCCAGCTTAGTGGATGTTGCGTTGAATCACGATACAGACGTCCTGAGTTCAAATCCGATCAGCATCAGTCAACGGAGAAAGCAGATAATAAGGGTCGAAACGTGAAATGTAGGTCTGGGTCAGCAGCTGATGAGACCCACCCAGACTGATTAGTAGCGTCCTGCTGTATCAAAGATAAGATCAATACCTGTGAGGATAATATCGTGCCACAATCGGAAAAATTTCAGCTCACAGATGCAATCAAATACAATTAAAAACTATCATTGCAAGTGGCAGCATGAAAAACGGGTGATCCGGCTAGCGGATCACACACATCGGGTAGGTTTCTAATAGATCGTTAGAATACGATCCCCTACCAAAAGTAATATACAGAAATGTATATCTACACCACTGGAGCAGCCAGCTTAGTGGATGTTGCGTTGAATCACGATACAGACGTCCTGAGTTCAAATCCGATCAGCATCAGTCAACGGAGAAAGCAGATAATAAGGGTCGAAACGTGAAATGTAGGTCTGGGTCAGCAGCTGATGAGACCCACCCAGACTGATTAGTAGCGTCCTGCTGTATCAAAAATAAGATCAATACCTGTGAGGATAATATCGTGCCACAATCGGAAAAATTTCAGCTCACAGATGCAATCAAATACAATTAAAAACTATCATTGCAAGTGGCAGCATGAAAAACGGGTGATCCGGCTAGCGGATCACACACATCGGGTAGGTTTCTAATAGATCGTTAGAATACGATCCCCTACCAAAAGTAATATACAGAAATGTATATCTACACCACTGGAGCAGCCAGCTTAGTGGATGTTGCGTTGAATCACGATACAGACGTCCTGAGTACAAATCCGATCAGCATCAGTCAACGGAGAAAACAGATAATAAGGGTCGAAACGTGAAATGTAGGTCTGGGTCAGCAGCTGATGAGACCCACTCTGACTGATTAGTAGCGTCCTGCTGTATCAAAGATAAGATCAATACCTGTGAGGATAATATCGTGCCACAATCGGAAAAATTGTAAATTTATGTGGAAATTTATTTTATTATTGAATTTTGGGAACAGGATATAAAAAGAAAACTTTTAATTTTAATATTTCGCTAATTTCTGCTAGAAAAATACAATCATTTTCAAAAATTCATCGTTTTTATAAAATTTTAAAACGATCCCCTTTATTGTCATTGAGCAGATGTTCGCTCAATGTATGCATTGTAAATACTCAATTTTGATTATCCATTTTTCTCTATTGAATTTTGGGAACAAAAATAATAATTTTAATAGTTCGCTAACTTCTGTTATCATCAGAAAAGATAATTTTCTCTGATAGTATTTTTTATTTATAATAAAAGTATATTATAATATAAAATAATAAAAGTATATTATATATTGTATCATATATAATAATAAAAGTATATTATATTTTTAAGAATTTTTTAATAGTAGTTTACTTATGATTTTAACAAAAGTTAGCGAAATATTAAAATTAAAAGCTTTCCTTTTTTGATTCTACTCCCAATATGTATTGACTAAACCTTGTTTGAATCATAGCCTTAACCTAGGATCTGCTCTGTTACGAGTGTCAAATTTTAATTTTAATAGATAGTTAACTTCTGTTAGCATTATCAGAAAAAAATACAATCGTTTTCAAAAATTTATCATTTTTATAAAACTTTGTAGACTTGAATCCATGTATTTCTTCATAATGAAAACAATTGTATTTTTTTATTTTATTTTTCAAATCAAAACGATGTTTAATTTTTGAAAACGATTGCATTTTTTATCACGGTTTTAAATGCATGATATGATAAAAGTTTTTTTATTATTGTAAGCTTTCAACACATTTTAAGCAATTGTCTTTTTCAACTTTACACATAATATAGTTCTAGTATATAGTTTTACTTACAGTATAGTTGCAATATAGTCATACTTATAATTAATTATAATATAAAAAAATATTTTTTTATATCAGAAAGTTACAATTTACGTGTTACCCGCAAATAAGCCCTAATATTGTCACCATTATTAGACTTAGAACACTTAGTCTAATTTTGTGTGATCATTGATCGTTCCATGTCTGCTTTTCGACATTAGTAAGGTTTCATCCTTATTGACATTAAAACATCCTTTGCTATCAATGTTGAGATCCTTGATAGTAGGGTTAGTATACAATCTAAGTCGAAGAAATACCGCGAGTATATACCTATCTTGATATTTGCTTCAGTACTGTGTTCGTTGTCGCACCCATCCCTCATGTAGTCGACAATATAATTGGATGAAAGGATGCATGCTCAACTTTCACTATTTGTTCATTATATTTTGCATTTTTGTGGTTCTCATGGTATTCGAAGTGGTCTGATATTCGAGATAGGGAGTACAACAGAGCCAAAGAGTTAAAAACGCATATAGTCATGAAGAACTAATCCGTAGGATTCTCAAATAGACTGTTACAAGAAATATCTGCCCTCGCATCTCTATCTCGCGATTAATTAATAGCGAGTTTAATTAATTGATTATAATGATTAATAATTATAATGATTAATATAATTATAATGATTAATTAATATTTTAATTATAATGATTATTATATGATTATTAATCAACATTCGAATATCACGAGCAAAGAAAGATAGCTAAATACTAGGAAAGGATCACTGACTTCGAGCATGCATCGTTCTGCCCAGTTATATTCGCAACTAACGGATCAATCGCACCTACTACCTCCATACTTCTGAAGACAATAGCGAAAAGAATTTCTCTCAAACACAAAAGAAGTTATGGAGAAGTCATAGCCGGAATACGATCAAGGTTGAGCATTGCCCTTGCACAAACCGCATCATATTGTATCCGTGCACCCAGAAGAAAATGTGTGGCGATACCGTTACGAGGATATAGAAGCAGCAGTGCGGAAATAATTTGAATTGTTTTACTTGTGATTTTCAAATGCTGGGGATGCGTGCCTATTAGAATTGTACATATAATAATAACTTATATTATAAAATAAAAAATATAATAATTATTAGTTTTTAAAACACAAAAGTAAATTTTTCATGGAAAGTTTGAATTTTTACATTAGCTCGATCCATCGACTAACAATAAATATACTAGGCGACCACGGGCAGACCGGAATCCCCTTATACATATTGAGGCGGCACGGCACATTTCAATGCTCAGGCTAGCTTTGAGACGATTCGTAAGTTGGCCATATGACTGTTATTCATTGTGTGCAGACTGAAGTGTAGATATATGCTGAAGAACTCTATGCGTGCAATCACTTAAGCCACCAGAATCGGCTAAAACGAACGGGATAAAAGACCCACGCTCGATAAGTTCGACTCTGATATCCTCAGAACGTGTCCTAGCCACCTCAACTGACTTTTCTTCGATGTGGAAAATCAGCAACTTTACTCCGGGTCCATTTCGGATGACCGAATTTCTAATTTTATTTCTAAGGCTATGACCGGTGAAGAGTTGATCCGTAGATCTACGACCTGGACGAAAGCCGCATTGTTCCTCTTGCAATTTTCTCTCAACTATAGGCAGTATCCCTAACTCAAGAATTCTAGCAAATAGCTTACCAGTTTGGCTAAGAAGAGTGATGCCCCGATAATTGGAACACACACTTTGGTCATCTTCCTTAAAGATCGGCACCACCACCCCCAGTTCGCTACTCACTAGGAACCTTACCCGACTTCAATGCAACGTTGAAGATCCGTGTTAGCCACTTCATGCCAACAACGTCGAGAAAAGAAACGGATTAATATATGTTTAACAAATATATTAATTATCACTTTAAAAAATAAGTTTCTTTGTTATATTACAAAAATAAGAAACACCTATTAACTTCAAAGATCACACATTTCAGTCGTTTGCTAAGTATTTTAATTAATAAAAATATATTAGTTAGATAAAAAATATAAATAAAAATTTATTAATACATTAGTTAGATTTAATCTAACTATTTAATCTAACTTTTTTAGATTAAATATCTAGAAATTGTACAAGCATATTTCGAGCAAACAAACTTTGACACTACAATATCCCACAATGGCAACCGCTCGTCGTTTTTGTAAACAATGCCTTTTTGTGTATAACGTTGTAAAATTTTGCCTCTTCAATGTCACAGATCAAAATGTCAAAGAGAAATTTGAAACTTGTAAATTAATTTCATTTTTAATCCTCCGATAAACTTTAGACATAAAAAATGGCACTACTGATTATAATTATTCTTATAAGAATAATGACTACAGGATAAAACTAATGTTTTATCCTGTAATTTTGTGTATTTTGTTCCTCCTGATATCCTATAATCCTTATTCTTATGCATCGTCTGTTATTTATCAGTCAATTCATAAAAATTGACTTTTATTTTTAATTTCAATTTTATATTTTGAGATAAAAAAATTGATTTATTTTTACGTGGCAAATTCGTGCTGGTGCACGCTAACATGACCAAGAAAAAAAGTCTAAATCATGGGTCGAAAAGGTGGGAACGGAGAAGGTATTTGAATGTGATAAAGGAGGGAGTGCGCCGGACGTCGAGAGGGAGCTGATTCCAGGCGAGCGGGCAGCGACGAGAAAGGATCGGAGACCGTAGTTGTTAGAGTAATTGGGAACGTAGAGTAAGAGGGGTTACGAGAACGCAGTGATAGAGATGTGGGGCGAGTGTCATTTAAGAAAGAGAAGTTGATGAACGATGGTGAGCCGACAGCGATGAGACGAAAAGTTACGAGAAGGCGGAGTTGTATGCGGATGTAGATAGTAGGCCAGGAGAGTTAAGCAAGGTATGTGGATGTGTGGTCAAAGCGACGGAGACGTAGGAACACTCGAACGGCGGAGTTGATGATGCGTTGTAGGGGGCTGCTACGGCGGATGTCACGGAGAGTTAAGTTAGACGAGCGTACCTTGTAACGGACGAATGGTTTAAGGGAAAGGTGATCATCGAAATGGAATGCTAAAAAGTGAGATTGTGGACTATGGGGATGATTGATAAGACAAAAGATATAGAGGGAGAATCCACATTATTTTGGACTTGTTTGAATTTAGAATGAGACGAAGATGGGTGAGACGTTTGTAGATACAAGAAAGACAGTTGGAGGCAGAAATTGCGATATCGTGTATGAGATGGGTGGGTGTATGAGCATAAATGAGGATGTCATCGGAGTATTGCATGACGTTAAAGGAGTAAGGTATGATAAACAAAGAGAAATCGCCGAGTAGAAGCGAGAAAAGCAGGGGTTTTAGGGCTGAACCTTGTGGGACCCCGCAGAAAATAGGGATGGGAAGAGAGGGTGATGAATTTGAACGAACGCGAAAAGAACGGTCGGATAGATATGAAGTGAGCCATGCTATGGAGGAGGAAGAAAATCCGTAATCATAGCGAAGGCGAGAAAGGAGGATGTAATGATCGACGATCTCAAAGGCGGATGAAAGGTAGAGGAAAATGACAACACTATATAGAACCTTGTCACGATAAATTAGTAGATCGTTGTAAACTTTAATGAAGATGATTTCTGTGGAGTGATTATAGCGGAAAGCTGATTGGAAAGGAGGGTACAGATTTGATGTAGAGTGATAAACGTTGATCTGTATTAAGATAAGGCGCACTAAGAGCTTGGAAAGAGTAGGGAGGAGTGAAATGGGGCGATAGCTAGAAGGAAGTGAGGGGTCGAGCGATTGTTTCTTAAGGAGAGGCGAACGATTTCGGATTTTCAGTGTGAAGGGAAGATATGACTGCTGATGGACGAGTTAAACAAGATCGTGAGGAAAGGGTGATATCGATGAGCATATTGATTTAAATATGGGAGTAGGCAGGGGATCGGCAGATGATGTTTTATTGGGCAGGAACATGAGGACATATAAGACTTAAGCAGGTGAGAGAGGGAGAGAAGATGAAAGAGTTCTGGGAGGATGAGGCGAGGTGTGTAGCAGTGAGATGGAATAGTGAGGGGTTGTGAGGGAGCAACGTGGATACTTTGGTTTGAAGAAATGACGATTAATCATGGGGATTGATGTTGCAAGACAATGAGGAGCGAGAAAGGATTGAGTTAAAAATATGACAGACTTAGAGTTGAATGAAGTGATGATATTATGCTGCCAGAAGGAGTTGGATTTGGTAAGTAATAGGTTGAGATGAAATTGTCGAATAGCAAGATAGGAATCACGGAGAGACGGAGTGAGCGAGCGGATATCACGTCTGAGAGAGCGGTGATAGATTCGAAAAGTATGACGGAGTCGACGCTTTGAGAGTAGGCATTGAATGTCAAACCATGAGGCACGGTGCAAGCAACGGTGATGATGCTTAAAGGGCAAGAGAAGATCGAGAGTGGATGTGAGTTCAGAGTCGAAAAGAAATGCGAGATCGTGAGTAGAGGAAGATGATATTGTGGGAGAAGATATATACGATTTGAGTAAGGCGGAGCGGAGAATGGGGAAGCCAAGATTTCTTCAAGTGTGACATAGGATAGTAGGTGTGTGAAGCGGAGAGTGGTTGGAAGTGAGATTAAGGGTGACGAGAAAGTGATTGGATAAACCAGGATCGGAAATGGACAGTGAGCTGTAGGCAGCAAAACGATCAAAAACAGCGATGATGTCGAGTGTCCCGCCAAGAATATGTGCGGGGACAGTGGAGATGTGTTTGTAATTGTAGTTGGATAGAATGTTGATAAACCGGATGAAATTAGTAGAAGAGGGGCGGTTTAGGCGGATGTTGAAGTCGCCAAGAACGAGTGAAGGGATGGAGCACAAAGAACAATAGGACATAAGGTAAGCGAGTTTGGTAAAACTAGGAAGGTAGGAGCTGATGAATCAGGACGGAATACAATGGCGAGATCCAGAGTTGGTATAAATTATATTGAAATTAAATAATAATTATATTTAATAATTATATAATTATTAAATATATTTATTATATTATTCAATTAATTTGTTTCTTTAACATTTTTATCCACACGAAAACAAAGAGAATTACGTATATGTTTTACAAACGTTTCGATCAAGCTAGTGATCCTTCTCAAAATTAAGTCTAAAATACAGTATTACAACTTTTATACACTATCTAGTCACTAAACATGCAAGAATCACACTTAATGCCTTTCGATCTCAGTCCATTGAGTCGTGCGAAAGTTTTAAATCGTAATTTGACTTGTTTCCGTCCATCAATATTTTTGTTTTATGAATGTGCAGCGATTCGAGGATTAACCTTCTAAAGCTGTTAGGTTCTTTCTCTAAAATTACAACGTTATCAAAATCGATCTGGTGATCATGCCTTAATGAATGATTCAAGATAGCGAAGGACGCGTCTCTTCTTTTACATGTAAAAGAAGTGACGCGTCCTGCGCTATCTTGAGGATTAAATTCGAGGATCAACCTTCCAAAGCTGTTAGGTTCTTTCTCTAAAATTACAACGTTATCAAAATCGATGTGATGATCGTGCCTTAATGAATGATTCAAGATAGCGGAGGACGCGTCACTCCTTTTACATGTAAATACAACACTAAAGATGACGTGCCGTTGAAATATTGGATTTTTCTAATCAAATAAATGTTATTTGACTTCTCAAGTTAGTTTCAAATAATAATTTAATATAATTATTAAATATTAATTAAATACCGATAAGATTACTTTCGCGTGCCAACTGAAAACCTTAAAAAAGTTTGAGATGTCAAATAACAATTTCAAATTTCGTTTATTATTCAAATTTTAATTTGCAATAATTATTACTGATGGTTAAATTATTACGTGATTTTCTACTTAAAAATAAGTTTCTATGTGATGAATTGAAAGAAGCTTGATCGCACAGACAAGAATTAGATAACAGGAATTGCTGATTTATTAATAAAATAATTTAGCGAAGAAATAGGTGTTAAGAGTACAGAACAATAGTTAAATGCATCAAAATAAGAATTAGAAGATAACAGGAACTGCTGCTTTCTTAACAAAATAATTTGGTGAAGAAACAGATAGTAAATCGTTCGTTAAAACGGAAGGCCAAACCCACCAAATGACAATGAAAATCAAATTTATTTTTAATATTTCAACAGAAAAAGTGTCATCATCAGGAAACTTTTATCTGAAATAATGAAAAAGTGATCACAAAGTGTACAATTTGAATGTATTCTGCGCCTGCAGTTCTGATTTCATTAATTTAATGGAAACTACTTCCTTTATTAAACGTTTACGATTATTTGTTTCAAAACAGTTAATTTGTGTATTATTTAAATCAATGGTATGGTTCTTCTCATGCGTATGGTTTGGCAGTGCCAATTTGTAGATTGCTTAATTTAACGCGTTCATTGACCAACAATGTTTTCATTGACTTTAACGCTTTCATTTTAACGTTCATTGACCCTTGTAGAAAATTTCCTACTTGCCTACCGATATAGCTACACGTTCACTCCTTAGACTTTATTTCATATAAACCTTGTCGATATAAGGGCGATTAGGTCTATGTATACATGTGTGTCGTGAATAGATTTAATGTTAAAATTTATTTAATATGACTATTTCTATTCTTTGTAAATTCGTTGAATGAAGCTTCCTGAGTACAGTTTTACAACTATTTATTTAACAAATTATTGCTGTTGATATTCACAGCGGACCCCGTACCTACACGGGAAAGACGCTAAAGAAAAAGAAGATTGCTGTTGATATTCAATGAGAAGTTACGGTCACCTAAAACAAGAAATATTTAACGTTTCATCGGAGGACGTAAACGCGAAGGACTACAATCGTCACTGGTTCGTTACGTTCAGCAACTATTTCAAAATTGAAAATCAAGGAAGACGACGACAAGTTTCACACACTGTTCAATTTCGTGCCTCCGTTGGTATTTTAACTTATCTGAACGAGTTTAACTTACGACAACAACCCAACGGGGCATTTGACCAATTCCTTTCGGAATTGCGTATACTCGCAAATGAATGACATTTCGAAGCTGTTTCAGCTAAACAACACAAGGATGATGTTTCGCTTGATGTTGTCATAGCAGGATTATCCTCGAATATTATACGTCAGCGACTTCTGGAATACGTTATTAGCACGTGTTCAGCCCCGATTCTATCTTGGGACGAGGAATAGGGATTGAAACCTGATAGCACAGTTGCTCCTCCTGATGACCTCTAATCCTTATTCTGATACAACATCTGTTATTTATTTGCCAATTCATAAAAATTGACTTTTATTTTAAATTTTAACTTTAAATAAATAAAAATTATATCAAATCTTATATGATTATTTATTATTCAGTATTATTTTTAATTTATAAATAGTATAAAATACTTAGATTCAGTTAGCTGATCTGATTACCAGACTCAAGTATTTTTAAAGTTTAATTCAACAACTACAAACTATTTCTCAACAACTGTCACTTCTTTAGGATACGAAAACAGTTAAAACCTTCTTGTTTTTAAACATTTTGAAAAGCACAAACCTACATTTTTACCAGTATTTTGAAAGAAAAATTTTGATATTATCTTTATTAAATGCTCTGCACGATGCCATATGTATAATTTAATGTTTTTCAAATCCAAACATTGTATAATTTCATAACTAATCTAGCAGGTGCATTAGACAATGTTGTCTGATAAAATTTTGATTGATAAAACTATTTCGATTTGATACGTTTTTTTCTATAGTAACATAATGATTGTATTTCAGTTTTCTTTGTTGTTAAAACGAATCTATTTTTAGAGGAATGATGTGTCCTCGTGATGTGTACTGTCTTAAATATAATAATACTTACAGATAGAAGTATGAAAACGCCTATTTTTACTAAATAAAATAAACGCAAAACCAGCATTGCTCACGTATAATATAAGCTCACGTATATATTTTCGTTATTTTCCAAAGAAAAATAATATTTTAGTGTCGATTAAGCACAATACGTTAGAGGTGAATACGATTTTTTGACAAGAGTTAGCATAAAGAGAATATTTACTACGAGATATGAATCAAGTGATATTGAAAGCTTCACTGTTCTCATCTGGATTACTGACCGGGGCATTAATCGCTAGATATTACTACAGGCGTCATATAAATTCTGTGGCATACTATGAGCACGATGATATTTTATCTCAATACATCCTTTTGCACTATGGCAAAGACAATGAACAATTAATCTGGAAAAATGGTGCAATCGCTAATAGTACAAGCTTTCCTAAAAGATGTATAGATTTCCTTATTAAGCATGCCAAACCAAAAAATACGGTAAGATTTTATATTTATTTGGAATATCTGACTAATAATATCTTAGTAATAATATCTTAAATATCTAATAATATCTTAGTAATAGAGTTATTGAGAAAGCAAAATACCGCCAATAAGATTTACTATTAAAAAGTAAAATTCGTTTTTAATTAGGATGTTTTAATAATCAAAGTTTTAATGCTCTAAATTTCCAAGACATGAAGGTTTTTTAATGATTTTTTACAATTAAAATATTATAAATATATTATAAAAATAAGTGTAAATTATCTTTTTAATTTAAACTAAAAGTATATTCAATAATATTTTAAAATTAAGTTACATATTTCCTCCAATTGTATATTTAACGTATACAAAAATAAAAAATAAAGTATGATAAAAAATGATATTAAAGTAGCAAATCAAAAATAATATTATGACAATTTGCTTGTTCACTTTAGACATAATGATGTAATGATAATTCGCTTAATAATCTATGAACGATGTTTCGCCTTAAGTTTTTTAACAAAACATTGTATAAAACTAAAAAAAGTATCAGCTTGATGTTTGCATGTTCTATCTCGTAAAATATGGATTAAGCAACAAACAAGAGTACAAACTTGCACAAAAGACAGTAAAATTATTATTAATACAGCCAATTTTTCCTAAAATGATGAAGAAATTCATTAATGAAATCCATTAGAAATTTTATGATGATAATGAAATTCATGATCTGACATTTAGTAAAGATAACATTTATGTCTCAATTTTTGTAAAAAAAATTATGTATTCGATTTTTTACTTTATTAGACCTGCTTGAATTGATTTACAAAATTTGTAAAATATCGTTACTTGATAATCGGTTATATTTAATGAGCACATCACTTTATTCCGAAATGTACCATATTTTAAAAATAAACAATTTGTTTATTAATTGAACTTGGTATATCATAGTTTCATATTTAAATGTAAAAATAATTCAACGCCTAATTCTGAAAATTCGAAACGGGTTTTATAACGTTTTTTTCTTAAAGTGATTGATCACCCCTTGGTCATTAGATTCTAATGCCTAAATGACCAAGGCAAAATGACAACACGTAAATGACGACTATCAAATTCAATCATACATTTATAAATGTATGATGTATTTGGTTATTCGTGGACCTCATTAGTTACCGATCCAATACCTACATTTTAAGTTTTAGATTCTTTTAATGCTGGATGACGCTCACTCAACTCGTCTGCTTTATTGGCATTTTAGATTTAATAAAAAACTTTCGTCTTACATTTTGCAAATGTAATTGAATTTGCAAAATCAGAAATGATTTTAATTAAATTTGCAAAATGTAAGACGAAAGTGTTTAAGAAAGGTTTTAAAATGACGTTTCGCTTTTTATGAGTTTTATCAAATTGTACTTATATTTTATAACGAAGAATAGTAAGTATTCTAGGTTATATTATTGCTTATATCCTTGGTTATAACTTCAAAACATTTTCTTATTTAAGCAGCAAATCAGAAATTAATCCTAATTGCAAATGCAAAATGATGTATAATACATTGTCGTGAAATTTGAATTAGCGAATATAACGGTATTCCAACATAAAAATTTATTTTAAGTTGATATACCCGTGCAGTCATTGTTACCATTGAAATTTTAATGAATATTTTATTCTGTACGCTACTTTATTCCTATATATACGCCAACAGCAGTACGCTACATTTCATTATTGGTGGACCTCATCAGTTAACGATTTGGTTGTGTTCTGCTATCAAAATTGCTATGTCGATATTTAATTAAATTATTAAATTATATTAAATTATTATTTAAATTATTATTTAAACGATCGCAAAAGTTAAAGGTGAATCATCATGGCTGTAATGTAAACCACTACGAGTTTACAACAGGAGCCTAAGTCCAGCTGAATTTCGTGATGCCCTGACAGCTCGTTATGAATGGAATCCACCAAATACACCACTAAATTGTCAATGTGGTGAAGAGTTCAACCTGACACATGCGTTTTCTTGCCAGACAGGGGGTTTACCTTCTATCAGACCTAATATTATAAGAGATCTAATGGCTAAAGAATTATCGATTGTCTGCCCCTCAGTGGATATAAAGCCAATAATCCAGCCCGTCGCTGAAACTGTGAAGCCAGGCTTGACGTCAATGTCGAGGACTGTTTCATAGTAGGACGAAGCGGTCCATGTTAGACGTTTGCACTTTTAACCATTTTGCACCCTCTTGTGTATCCAACAGTCAAACCACAACGCTCACTATCATGAGAGTCGAAAGCGGGTCAAATATGAGGAACGAGTAACCTAATGTGAATGAGCCTTCTTTATTCCCTTTATCATTTCCGCAAATGGTGGAATTGGCCGGCTGCCTATTTGACAATAAAAAGAGTGGTTTTGATGATCGATAGTCGGTGATTACAGACTTCTAACGAAATAATTGCCCAAATTTGAACGAAATTAATGTGTATTCGTTCCGCAAGATCAACTAGAGACCATCCTGCTCGTTTGCACAACATGGAGCAGCAAATGCTGATAAATTGACAGTTTTCAATTATAATGCTTTGCATAAACGAGATAGTAAATTAAATGACTCATTTGCGAGTAACCTTATTAATTTTCTTCGACAATATTTATTAGAATAACTTAACAAATGTGTAGGTTCCTTCAAATAGGCGTTAACCAAGTTGTTTCATTACATTTGTTTTAGTTTGGCGAATCATTGAGTGGATTCGCTTTACTGTTACGGTTTCTTATGGATGACGTCGAATAGCCAAAGATACATTTTGCTAGGATGAATGAGATGTTGCTTCTAAGGTGAGTGATGCAGTGTCTATTGTGTTTAACCGCCTGTTGACGTGCGATCTGTCGTAATACTCTGTCTGCATTAAGACCTATGTTTCATAGCTCAGAAAACGTGAGAGGGTGAAATCCGGAGCACTCGATTTTTGCCACTCGTTCAGCAGCATATTTGGCTCGTTTTCTATTCTCATGATAATCATACGAATCAATCATCCGTTGGAAATACGATGAGGCAAGCAGGTTATAAACACAAACGTCCATGAAGGACCGCTCCATCGTTGTTCTGAATAGATTATTGTATGCTATGTTTAGTCGAGCCGACCTCTCTGTGATTATACTGATGTTATCAAATAGCATCAAATCTTGCTCTAGTAGGAGTGACGGTTCAATAACAACTCAAGAAGTGCTAACGCGATCTTGTCTCTTATTGTGTTATGCCGTATGAAAGGTATTTCACCAACTTGACATGAGAGCGCATGTCAATGCTGAAGTTCTGTCCACAAATACATTTGGATGGGGTGTTTAGTGATTTCCATCCATATCTCGCTGATATCGCGTCTTGAAATTGTTGCTTCGATAAGTATTGGCCAGTTTGTGTTGCAGGAAAAGTGCTGATCCATAACGAGGTTCCAGAATTATTAGTGATATGTATTATATTCTCCTTTTCTATTCTTGTAAATTCGTTAAAGACCTGCATTTGCATTTCCTTGTATCGCAATTGTTTTTCTTCCTCTATTTACCTGGCGATTTTGAATTGACTAATTTACCAATTAAATCAGGCAATACTTTGCCCGATTATGTGGCAATAGATCTCTAAATAGCAGTAAATCTAGTTCTTCTTGCCGTTGGGAATCGATTGGAGTTTTTCTTTTTCAGGAGTGTCCATCTAAACTTTAGACTCTTGATGAGCAGTATGAAAGCGGAGTGGCTATCTATGACAGCTGTATCTGTTAATAATTTGATCTGTTGTATCCAATCATCTGTAGTTTTCTTAACTATTTCTTTAATGCAACGTTACATTTTGGTAGGTGGATAAGGTTTGATTTCCAGTGAATTACGATGTCGTATATTGTGTCTAGTGTTATATATTCACTGGGCCTTTTCTGAGTTACATTCTGCAGCATCACGTGGTCTGTGTTGTGATGTAGGTTGTTGTCTTTAATTTGAAACTAGATTATGATTTTGTATGATGCCAAGGGGATTCAAGTCCCCTACTCTACTTACTGATTCCTCATGAGAAGTTGAAGACACCATATGTGGTCCAATATGTACGCGATTGTTACAATCGGGCGCACGGCAATTCGCGCAAAGAACTCCTGCCTTCGCGCATCTGCAACCTTTGCACTTTGCTGAAGGACCATTGTATTCGCAGCACAGCATTTGATTAGACGGTTTTCCTTTGGCTATGTTCAAAGACCGTTCGAATGGTCAGGTCAGGGCCTATTTATCATGGGATGACTCGTAATATACGGGTCGTTGTAGATAAGTACTTTTAATTCACAAGATTACGCACCCCGGGGCGTACCCTAGGTGTACGGATTCTTTGTCAAAATACCGACTTAAATGTTGTACTTGTTGATATTGTAAGTACTAATAACCAAGAATTTTTTACAAGTTATGGTGAATCAAATATAGTGCCTGATATTTCAATGCTACTTCGTAGTCGTCGAAGCCTTGTTGGTCTGATTGTAATTATAATGGACGATTTTAACTGAACGCTTATGTATCTTGTGTATTTTATCTCTTTAACAACCACCCAATTTTCTTCTTATATAACCCCTCCTAACTTCAATTTATCTCAAGGTATTCTTACCTTAGTAAAGAGCAACTTAAGATCCTCTCTCTTCCTGAACTATTATTGTCTGCCTTGTTTTGTTTAGTAATATAACTCTGAAAGAACGGTAAATTTATCAGCTTGATTTATATTTATATTCAGCCGGGTGAGATTCAAGGAATCGTGACCTCTTGGATCGTAAATTATATAGCGGCTATAACATGCTACTTGGTGACTTTAACGACAGAACTGGCCGTTGGATCAATGTAGCACTCTGCAAAGCCAGGAACGAATATCTTATTCACAAATCACCGCCCCCACCTTTCATTGCACCAAAACAAATTATCTCCTCGACATACTAGTTACATGAGAAAAGGTTGTTAAATCCTACCGTAGTCTACCTTACACGACCTACCACGTTGGCGGTTAGAGAAAGATACGATACTAAGGAGGTTCCACTTTGATCCAATCAGAGTTGTCTTTTTTTATGCAACTATCCGACTCTACCCTGATTTAGGAAATGCGAGGTGGACCACCTATACAGGTCGAATATTTAATCCCACTCAGAAAAGCTCAATGTCCTTGCAAAAATGATACACCTTCCCAAACTCTATGTTCCCTTTATACAGGCCCTCACGAAAGAATACTGAAGCTCTAGATACATAAATAAATTAAATCAGCTAACTGAGTCTACGTATTTAATATAATTATAAAATAAACAAAACATAATAATGCTAAATCAAAATTTAATAATTAAATAATAAAATTAAAAATTGTTTTTAGATTTTCTATAATTTAAATCAAGTTAAAAAAATAAAATAAAAAAATGAAATTTAAAATAAACGTCATTTTTATGAATTGACTAATAAATAACAGACGTTGTATCAGAATAAGAATTAGAGGTCATCAGGAGGAACTGCTATGCTATCAGGTTTCGGCCCCTAACTCCTCTACCCAACATAGCAGCGGGGCCAAATACATGCTAATGATGTATTTCCTCTGAAATAACTATCTAGTATCTTATTCTAATGCAAAGTATATTATTTATTATCCATCCATAAAAATTTGCCACTTAAGAGTTTAAATTTATTCTTTATATTATTGTGTTGATTTATATATTTTACTATTTTCTGCTTGATGTTATTTTTATAGTAACCTAGTTTAAAATATGTATCTATTAAATTATTTAAATGATTTTGAAGAAAGCCAATATCATTACATATTGTTGCAATTCTTAAAATTTCATTATTTAATGTATTATATTTTATATTATATGGTATGCATGAATGCTCATGCAAAAATATGTTTCTTGTAAATTTAAATATGTCATCTTTACGATATAAATTAATAGTAGTTTTAGTTAATGTTAATTTAATGTTCATATCTAGATATACACCTTCTTTATCATTAATATTGGTTTTGTTAAGAATAAGGCTTTCTGGATAAATGTGCTCACTAATTGAATAAAAATTATTAGAATTAAATACACATATATCATCAATGTATCGAAACATATATTTCATATATTTATATTGTTTAGATTTAGTTTTTACACAGTTATGAACAAATTCATATTCTATAAAGCTTAAAAACAAGTCAGCTATAATTGGGCTACTATTACCACCCATTGGAACACCTTTTACTTGTCTAAATATAGATGTCCCTACTTTTAAATAATTTTGATTTATCAAAATATTTAAGGATTCTATTAATTCAATTTTATCCATATATTTATATTTATTTGATGGTTTAATTTTTGTTAGATAGGCGTTATAATTATTATAACATATATATGTATATCTTTTTCCGAATATAAGATTAATTAATTTTACTAACGCTTCTTTAATATCTACTAAATCTAGATTTGTATAAAGCGTACTAAAATCGTATGTATTTATATTTTGAAAATTTATTCCTTTTGTCTGTTCTAAAAATTCTTTTGTAGAATTAATACTGAAATAGTGTTTTATACCAGTATTAATTTCGATTACCTTGCAATATTTTTTAAAATGTGCTTTAATTACTTTAAGTATTTTATTCATATAGACAGAAAGTGGTTTTAATGTACATTTAAACGCACTACATATGAACCTAGGTTTTATTGGATTTTTATGTAATTTTGGATTCCAATATAATATAGGTATAGTTTTATTATCTAATTCAACCTTTATACCCTTTTTATCCATTATAGAACAGTGACTTGTAATAATTGTTTCTAAACTCAACTCACTACGTTCATATGTTGGATTTACATTTAAATCATTAGAATTAACCTCTTTCATTAGTATATCATAATAAAGCTTTTTGCATATGAAGACAAAGTTATTACTAGCTTTATCAATAGTTGTTATTATATAGTTATCCTTTAATTTAGTAAGTTCTTTATACATATCTTTATTAATTTTATCTTTCCTTTTATAATTGTTTGTTATTTTCATTTTATTTTTAATTTTATCAAATATATAATCTTTCCAAATTTTTATCTTAGATATATTTCGAGCTTTCACTATTAATCAGCTTACTAAAGTAATCATTTAAGTTATTATATAACGAATTGTAAATTTTATTTTTGTCGTTGTTATTATTTAATCTATATTTATACCCTTTTGATAGCAGCTTTCTTAATTCACAATTTTCAATTAATTCTAGATTATGGGTACATATATGTTCATTTATTTTATCAAAACTAAGACTTTTACAATTGCATTCTGTTTCCATTATGTTTCTAATATTATCGTTACATATTGATTTTAATTCTTTATTATAATTACAAATTTTTCGTCCTAATGGTGGTAGGAGTTTATACCTTATTTTAGGAATATATTTACTTAAATCTGACCCTATTATTTCTTTACTTTTAGAATTATTTAAAAGTCCGGCTATATTTATGTTATCTATACATTTATTAATGAAGTTTATGGTTAATGTATATTTTCTATTGTTATTATTTACATTTATTGTACGATTATAGTATTTTGTATTACAATAACTGTCTATTATACAACTTAGCCTATCATAGTCGTTAATTAATTTTTGATTTATTGAACATATGATATCTTTAGAAAAACTTCTTATATTTACATAAAGATCTTTTAGCTTATTATCACTTAAAAGTTGTTTTAATATTTCTAATTGTTCATTTATATACATATCTTTTTTAATATTTTTAACTCTATTTTTCCTATTCCTTTTATCACCATGACTTCTTGGTTTGCGTTTAACCGGATTATTATAATATAGTTGTTTATTATGTATTATACTACTTCTGCCAATTCCTTGTACCACGTCATTCAATCCTAATGGGTACATGGAATTAAGCGTTTTAATCCAAAAATCTTCTTTTTCTAATAGTTTTTGATTTAATATTGAAATGTTTTCTTCGATAATATGTTCTAAAATAAATAATTTACAGTTTTTAATATCATGTCCTATTAATCTCATATGTTTATGAAATATAGTTTGACTATTATGCTGTATATTATATATGTGTTGCCTAAACCTAGTTTTTAACATTTGATATGTTTTTCCTATATATTGCAATCCACATGTACATTGTATAAGATACACTACACCTGCGGTATTGCAGTTACAATTATTATTAATATTTAATGAAAAACATTTGTTTGTCGTATTACTTACGATACAATTATTATTATTTATAACATCACAAACTATACAATTTTTTCTGTTACATTTAAAAGATCTAAAATTGAAATCATTAGTACTTACGTATTTTTCCAATATGGTTGAGTACATGTAACTTTTAAGTCATAATTTTTAACGTTGCTTTTTCGGTGTCGCCACCTATTTTAGTTGACTCAGACTAAACTTACAACGGGCCATCCAGCAGCATCTGACTGGGGGCTGCCCTGCTTAAGGCGGTTGCAGGCTGGAACAAGATCTATAAAGATCTACCACCTTCACTCCACGCGCTACGCGACCTAGCTATTGGCCATTACCTGGTCTCTTAAACGTGATCACGTGAAGCAGTTTACATTTTAAAGTGTAAACACCTTGGGATGCAAACTTCTCCCTTTTTAAGAATTAATAATTCATGCTTGTTTGAAAATAAGAAAAAATAATAGTAAAGTCGTAACCAATAATACATAGTTTCAGTATTTCTGACAGAGGTCATATTACCGGGAAAACAAAGTCCACAGGTCAATAATAACATGTCAGTAGAACAAATTAAATCAGCTAACTGAGTCTACGTATTGTTATATAATTATAAAATAAACAAAACATAATAATGCTAAATCAAAATTTAATAATTAAATAATAAAATAAATAATTGTTATACAGATTTTTTATAATTTAAATGAAGTTAAAATAAAAAAATGAAATTTAAAATAAACGTCATTTTTATGAATTGACTAATAAATAACAGACGTTGTATCAGAATAAGAATTAGAGGTCATCAGGAGGAACTGCTATGCTATCAGGTTTCGGCCCCTAACTCCTCTACCCAACATAGCAGCGGGGCCAAATACATGCTAATGATGTATTTCCTCTGAAAAAACTATCTAGTATCTTATTCTAATGCAAAGTATATTATTTATTATCCTTCCATAAAAATTTGCCACTTAAGAGTTTAAATTTATTCTTTATATTATTGTGTTGATTTATATATTTTACTATTTTCTGCTTGATGTTATTTTTATAGTAACCTAGTTTAAAATATGTATCTATTAAATTATTTAAATGATTTTGAAGAAAGCCAATATCATTACATATTGTTGCAATTCTTAAAATTTCATTATTTAATGTATTATATTTTATATTATATGGTATGCATGAATGCTCATGCAAAAATATGTTTCTTGTAAATTTAAATATGTCATCTTTACGATATAAATTAATAGTAGTTTTAGTTAATGTTAATTTAATGTTCATAATACATAAATAAATACTGAAGTTCTAGACACCTAAATATAGGTGGACTACATATACAGGTCGAATATTTAATCCCACTCCGAAAAGCTCAAGGTCCTTGCAAAACTGCTACACCTTCCCGAACTCTATGTTCCCTTCATACAGGCCCTCACAAAAGAATACTGAAGCTCTAGATACATACTCTAGATGAGTAGGAATAGGGAGATCATTGCTCGTCTTAGTCCTTCTCAGTCTTCCTTTTGAAAAATATTCAAGAAGTTTGTTTGCAGGAACGAGAGGGCATCCTACTGGATTGGTAGCATAGGTCTTGATAAAGTTTTGAAGAAGTCACTATTCTTATACAATTATGGAGCCATTCAATCTCCCTCACTCCTAAATTCCTAGGGACCACTTTCAGGTATCTCCAAAACCCATGCGCTACTCACCACTTGTGTCTGTAAGCTTTGGATAGACAATCAGAGAAAGGAGGTCGCCATCACAATGTTTTTAACCACCCCTTCCGACATAGCCGGCCTAAACATCAGCAAAACGTATTTTTAGCAAAGAAAATATCTAACATGTCCTAAGGATCTGCGACCCATTTCGATTCAAAACTCCCTAATCTCCATCTACGAAAACGCGCTTGAGCTTAGAATCTGCGTCCATCTATGTAGGTATAATTTAATCCCACCAGATTTTCATGGGTTTGTAAAAAGTCGCTCGGTTCATTCAGCTATTGGTAAAGTGCATCGATTTCGCAAAAATAAGTCATCAGCTTACTGTGGCTGTTTTTCTTGGCTTTTCCCGCTGCATTTAAGCGTATATACATTCTTTTTGTAATCTCTTATCTTAGACCCCTCGGGTTGCCTGCGAGAATTTTTAACGGAGTGAAAATTTTGCTGTATATCAATCGGTTTTTCTATGAAGACGACCCTTATGCACAAATCCATGTTTTCTGGTCGCAGGTGCAAAGATGTAGTATCGGACATCTGCTGCTTTTTTAAGGTTAAATGACTAGCTTCCCCCCATCCAATCTTATTCGTTAATGACACATTAGTCGATAATGGCACTCCTGCAACAAAAAAAATTAAAGAGGCTATCACTCTCAGCTCTCTCCTCCATTTTGCAGAATTAACCACTCCCAGTCTTCACATATTGAATTAAGATACCTGGGGTTAATCATTACGGTTAAATGGTCGGCCTGATTAGACTTGAACAGGTTTAAAAGTGTTCTAAAGAGGGATATATGGGCTCTAAAATAATTCCAGCATATGTTATTAAGAGGGATCGCTCAGGTACGTCTATGGGGGTACCTGGACAATCTCAGGATTAGTCTTCTTTACTAGAAGACTAATCTTGAGCAAATACTAAAGTTTATATTACCTTAGATTGCGAAAACTTTAGCTTATATCACACACCTTGACCCTCAGGTGTGTGAAAGACCCTGAGTTGTTCAGCCGGAAGGTGGCACGTTGGAGTATGCTGGAGAGTGATGATGCCCTCAGTCCGTTTTAAAAGTGGAACACTGTGGTGAACTGATGAACTAGACACAGATTGCTTTTGTTGTTTTGCTTTTCTGTTTAAATATGTTATTTGCTGCATGTTGTTTTTAGTAAAAAGAATATTTTATTAGTTACTAATTTAATAATTATGTATCGAATAATTATATCCGCTTTAAAATGTAAAATTATTGAAAGAAACAATTTCTCATCAATTCAGTCAGGATGTTGTTTATGACAGCTCAGATTACCCCACATATAGCAATCTTTTAAACGATCTGCTTCCACAAATGCATAGAAACTCATAATTAAATTTAATCGCCATTGGATCTAATCGCCATTGGATCCATCTCAGCAGGCCGCTAGCTCACTCGTCGCAGCAATTGATCAATTATGTTTGGTCGGATCCAGACTTGTCTAGCTCCAAGTCAAGAAACGTTTTCTATTTTGCGTCACAGTTTTAGACTACCCAAAACCCAGCACTTCTGCGTACAGCGTCTTGTTTTCTCCACAAAGACCTACTGCAACAATTTGACAATACGAAGACGAAGCCTATGTGAAAGTGTCCTGAACGTATCTCTCGATGATCGAGCCTGGCGCCAGACGACTCTTCCGATCAAATTTGGGGAGTTCAGTGTCGTGAGGTCAGAGGAGGTATTTGTCCCAACATTTGTCGCCTCAATTCGTGTCACTCACGATGAAGTGAAGGCCCACCTCCTCGTCGATGTCTCGTCGACCAACCTTGTTTCTCATCTCATTTTTCTTCCACAGCCATATGCTTATGGTAGTACTGCTTCTCAGAGGAAGCTCCAGTGGACCAAAGCCTCCAATCACACTGGACCATTCCATATTTTGCGTCGCAGCACACAGCACTTTTACAAAGTCCGGAAAATGACCTTGATCGTGCTAGATCACTGTCACTCCATAACGAGTTTTCAGGATCTTTCCTGACGCTATTCCTACCAAACCTTTCGGTACAAGACAAGATGACAGGTCTTTCGAGCTGGTGATTTCTCTCCGTTTCGGTCGGCTTAACAATGCGGCTGTCAAATGTGATTGCGCGTCGAATTCTGATATTCTCCACGCACTGGATTGTTGACACGACGGTTTGAGATTCTCGCGTCACACCGCAGTCAACCACTTGCTAAAGTCTGTTCTGATATCTGCCGGATACTCATGCAGGCTGGAACCCATCGGATTATCGCAATCGGACGGTAAGCGCCTGATGGAACTACATTAGTTTCGTGGCAACGGCAAGCGCTGGTATGAGACTTCACGTGCCCATATACTTTGGGTACAGGCTGGGGCGCACATTCTTCACAGGACCCGTGAACCGTTGCAAGCATCGCGGAGGAGCGCAAACGAGCGAAATACGCATGCTTAAACCCATCTACGATAATGTTTCAACCAGTAACATTTAACACCCCTGGTTGCCCTGGCCTAACAACAGCTAAATTTCTCAAGGACATTGGACGATGCTTATCAAGAGCAACAGGAGATTTCTGAGCTGGCCGATATTTGACTCAAAGAATAGGCATCGCTAGTCAAGCCTGAAAGGCGGCATGCCTGTTGGAAGCTTCTCTACTTTAGATTTAAAAACGGTTTAAATTTGTTATGTCTTTAAAATTGATTGTTTAATATATATTTAATAATTAATTTGAATAGAAAATACCAAATAAAAACGACAGAGGGAGATAGATATTCCCACGTCGACTGTGCATTCAAGAATCACCAAGATGAGAAAAATACAAAACCTAAGACATAAAGATTCATTCAATCAGATCGCCAACCAACATTAAAAGGGCTGAAATATGAAACGTAGGTATTGGATCGGTAGCTGATGTGGTCTACCAATACTAAAATGTAACGTACTGATGTTGGCTTATAGATAGGATTTAAGCAACTTGCAGGGTCATAAAAAACTTCAATTGTAACAATGACTACACAATTAGGTTAACTTAAAATTAAGAAAACAGATTATAGATGGCCAGCCCGATAAATCATTAAAACGAGATAGGTATTCAAATTAAAGTTAGATCCTTCTTCTACTAACGCTGATTTAATTTGAAATCAGAAATGATTTCAATCAAATCTGCAAAATGTAAGACTTAAGTCTATCATAAATTTAAATACCAATAAATCAGACGAGTCGAGTGATTGTCAGCCAACATTAAAAGAACTGAAACGTGAAACGTAGGTAATTGATTAGTAGCTGATGAGGTCAAGCAATACTCAAGAATATTTTAGTTCTATTACTGCCGTTGTTAAAGTTTGGCATCTCACATAGGATGACTGGGCATACGTAGCGACTTTGAATATTGCGAGAATAATTCGGTTATATTTCTTGGTCTGATGACGATATATAGAATGCTGTCAGGTATTTATGCCCTCTTGTGAGGAAAACATAGTGATTTATTTATGAGTGCACCATTGGGTGTCCCAGGGCAGGTGTAACAACAAATTATATTTTATATATTTGTGGACTTGAAAGTTTTTTTCTTAAACAGCATTTCTATTAAAAGGAATTTAGTGCTTTATGCATGGTTAAACTGCAATACGCACTGCTATGCACAGAGCTTATGCTAAATTTCCTCTGATGATTCAGATTAAGGGTAGTTCTGTTTTTTAAGCTTAAAACACTGTTTAAGCGTGTAATAAGGTGCCTGTTGATGATTATTGAAGTCACGGTACTGATGAGCTCTGTTAGAGCGAAACGCGTATACCGTTGTTGAAGTTTGTCGTCACATAGGATGACTGGGCATACGTAACGACTTTGAATATTGCGAGAATAATTCGGTCCTATTTCTTGGTCTGATGAGGATATATAGAATGCTGCCTGGTGTTTATGCCTCTTCATGAGGAAAATAGTGATTTATTTACGACTACACCATTTGGTGTCCAAGGGTAGTGTAAGAACAAATTATATTTTATATATTTGTACACTTAAAAGTGTCCCTGTAAAACAGCGTTTATATTAAAAGAAATTTAGTGCCTGATGCATGGTTAAACTGTAATAGTCACTGCCATGCACAGAGCTTATGCTAAATTCCCTCCGATGATTCAGATTAAGGGTAGTTCTGTTTTTCGAGCTTAAAACACTGTTTAAGCGTGTGTGCAACTTAAACACTGTTTAAGTTGCATATAGATGATTATAGAAGTCACGGTACTGATGAGCTCCGATAGAGCGAAACGCGTATACCGTTTTGAAGTTTGTCGTCACACATAGGATGACTAGGCATACGTAGCGATTTTGACTATTGCAAGAATAATTCGGTTCTATTTCTTGATCTGATGAGGATATATATAATGCTGCCTGGTGTTTATGCCTCTTCACGAGGAAAACATAGTGATTTATTTACAAGTACACCATTGTGTGTCTCAGGGCAGGTGTAGCGACTGTGAATATTGCGAGAATAATTCGGTTATATTTCTTATATATTTGTCCCATGGCAAAAAAACTTTCGTCTAAAAAACTTTGGTCATATAAACTTTCGTCTTGTGGACGAAAGTTTATATGTTTATGTTTATTAAATATTTTATATATTAATAATCTATAAATAAATATATATATAATAAATAATTTATATATATATATTTATTATGTTTATAATTTGTATATTTATATTTGCCATACGACTATTAATAATATGCGAATGATATTCATATCACTCGCAGATTACTATGTATAATTTATATGCTTTCACTTTATTTTGCACAGTGTTATCGCGTAAAAAAATCAATATGTCAATTTGATTTTATCAATTTGTCAAGTTTATTATTTTTATTTTTTTATTGAAAAACACGTTATGGTTTAAGCATTGATAATTGCTGATTCAATTTAGCGAATAAATTGATAATAATTTAAACTTTATCATAATATCATATGATTTATATGATATTATGATTAATATCATATTTAATATATAATCTATAATAATTTATTGTATAATCTATATATAATCTATTTTATTATAATCAAAAGGATAACAACGCTCTAAATATTAAGCCGGTAATAAACATTTAAATTCCTAATCAAAATATCCATATATTTATCTGTATTTAATAGATTCTGATTTGGATTTTACTTTTACATTTGAATTTAATAAAAATCAGGGACATTTTTATTAAATGCCCCATGATTGAGAATTTAGTCCTTAAATTTAATAAAAATCAGGGGAATTTTTTGGTTTAATAAGAGATTTTATTTGGGCATTAGTTAAAACAAATTCAGTAATTTTCCTTTGAATAGGATTTTGCTAAATGCCAAACTTTATCATATCATATATGATTTACTTATATTTCGTTATTAAATTTGAATTATTACTTTTAGATAATAACAAAAATTAATGAATTTGAGATCTGAATTTATAATAAAATCTGCATTTTGTTAAACTCCTCAGAATGAAATATTTTAAAGTATTTTATTTTACTTAATCAGATTACATAAAACTGTTTTTGTTTTGATAGGAAAATGCATTGGATGCAGGATGTGCCGTTGGTAGGAGTGCATTTGAGTTATCAAAATACTTTAGAAATGTAGACGCATTTGATTATAGTCGACGTTTTATTGATTTTTGTAACAAAATTAAATCAAATCACAAAGTTGATTATAGCATAACAAATGAAGCTAACATCTTTGACAAGTACACAGCCTTTGTGCCCGAAAACTGCGACGTAGACAAAGTCCAGTTTTTTACTGGAAACGCATGCGAAAATATAACAAGCCAGAAGGGATCCCGTTCGTTAAAGTATGACTGTGTTATCGCTTTGAATCTTATTGACCGTCTTAGTGAACCAATAAAATTCTTATCACAACTTCCGAAAATAGTAGCTGATGAAGGACTAGTAATGATAACGTCACCATATACATGGCTTGAGCGATTTACGAAGAAGGTATTTCACTATTTCTATTTAATTATTTTCTATTAAATAATCTATTTCTATTTAGAAATAGATTATTTACGTTAATGAACTATTTACATTAGATATTTAAGACTAAATGGTCAACTGCTGAACTGACTAATAATTTTATACATTTTAGATGTATAGTACGCGAATCAACCCGCACTTGCAATGATGCGTTTTTAAAACATATTTTATTGCATATTTATTTCATGCAATTTTGGTTTTCGTTTAGTGTATTAAAGCAACTGGTAAATTACGTTTTCTATGACCTGCAAAGAAGAATTGTTACTTTACTACTAAATTCGAATTTTTTATAAATCAATTCAGCTAACTGAGTCCACGTATTTAATATAATTATAAAATAAATAAAAAAATAAAGAAAACAAATAAAATAAATAAAAATAATAATGCTAAATCAATAAAACAAAATTTAATAATTAGATGATAAATAATTATAAATAATTATTAAATTTTGTGAACATGGCATTCATGTCTTTTATAGATTAAAGCGGTGATTGTGGGAGAACATTATAGACATGAGAAGTATTTTTATTGAATAAAAATTGTTGAGCTTTCGAGCACCAAGGCCATTGTAATGATAATGGCCTTGATTGTTTTCCCACAATCACCGCTTTAAAATAATTATTATTTCGAACAAAATCGGCGGAGTGAAATTGTATATATTCTACCATTGAAATAGTTTTTATAATTTAATAATCTAACCAACATTTTATAGATAGATTGAAAACATACCATACATTTCAAAGAAGATACAAGGTAACTGTTATTCTTACAATAAATCATGTAATATGGTTAATTAGAAGTAACAATACATTAAATTATTACATTAACAGTAGAGAATGAAGTAAATTAAATTTCTATAACGAATTTTCGAAAATGGAAACCATTGAAGTAACGCAATCTAAGTGTGCCTGTTTCAAACCGTCCTCGAACAAAATAAAATAAAAACAAAAATATTATCTCCATAACGAAATGATTTACAGAACAACAAAAGAATACAACGAGTTATGGATTATTCAGTATTTATAGACATTTATATATCCTCTTTATTGTTTAAAACGTTTATGAAATTTTTTTCCTTAATTTTACGTTCAATTGATTTATTTTTCTAAAATTGCTCATTGAACAATTATACTTCGCTTATACTTCTGCTACAATCTCCATAGACTACCCCATCACTATTATATGATAGTTCCTTTTGAAAATACCATGTAGTTTTGAATTTTTAAGACAATTTATAAGTGTTCTAGCTAATTACACAAATCAAACGTGAATTCTCAAACTCAGTAATAATACATTGCCGTCGGAAATCCCTTGGAGAATGGAAGGGGCAAAGCTTGGTATTTGCCCGCATTGTAACAGGCCAATCGCACTTACAAAATTCGGAAATGTACGTTTTCACAAGAGTTTTGGGGTTAGGTTACCAGGCACTAGCTGCGCTTCGATTGTTGATTACACACCCAATAGTTCCTCCCATGTCAAACTTACAGCCGAACGTCACGCCTACAAAGCATTTGAAATGGTTTCGACCAATGACGTTTCCCACAATTTGAACGCATATGAAATGCTTCACCGTATTTGGGCATCACCTACGCTGACAGTAAGACTAATCCCTTGGAGTTTACGAAATAAATTAGCTCGCATTTTTACCAATCTTATTGAGGAGGCACTAGAACATAAATCGCCATATAGCTGGACTAGTCTTTATGGGTTCGCAAAAGTATGCCTATCAGCTCATTCAGGTGATGACCAAAATGTACGAAAACATATAGAGAATGCACTAAAGTCAGCCGAAAACAGGCAGTTTGACACTTTATTTCTCACGCATGTTTGTGCTCAACAAACGACCCGACATAAACACGACAAATCAAAGACAATGACAATCGAACTTGTGCGACAGGGAAACTACGGCAAAGCAATGAAACGAATATCTTCGTCACGGCTGGCGCCGTTCACAGAACAGACACACCGTAAGCTCACAGATTTGCACCCACCCGGTAAAGGTATTATAACCTCAATCCCAACGGCAGAACACGGTATTGTCATCGATTCGGATACTGTTCGTGATTCAAATTTCTCATTCCCCTCTGCATAGTCACCAGGTTGTCTGGGTTTAAGAGCCGAACACCTACAAGACAGGATCACAGCGAATCAGTCTGGAAAGCTTCTAAGCCGCCTGGCACATCTGATAAATTATATGGCAGCCGGTGACCTTCCTGTAGATATATCTCGATATTTTGCGGGTGCAGATCTTATCGCTCTAGAAAAATCAAATGGAAGTATACGCCAATAGCGGCAGGAGAATTGTTACGGAGGGTATGTGCATAGTGTATTTGCACGAAGATGCGCGATAAGTTCGCTCAAATATTTCAACCACAACAGGTCGGTGTTGCAGTGGCAAATGGCGCAGATTTAATAATTCACCAGGTTCGACGATTGCACGAAGAGATGCACACGTCAGAAAATTTGGTATGGGCGAAAGTGGATGTTTCGAATGCATTTAATACAGTTGACAGGCAATGGTTTATTGGCGCAGTAGACATTGAAGCACCTTCTATCGGACCGTGGATCAAATGGTGCCACTCGCAACCATCAAAATTACGATTTGGAGCAGCAAAAAGCCTTACATCGTCAGCAGGAGTACAACAAGAAGACCCTATGGGCCAATTACTTTCCGCACTGACAATCCAACCGATTATTTGGAAAGTCGACTCGATCACAGGTATCGGTTTTAACAAGTGGTATTTAGACGATGGAATAATTGGAGGTGAACCCAAGGCAGTTGCTATCACATTAAACATGATTGCAAATGAGCTGGAAAAAATCGGACTATCAATGAATTGGCAAAAAACCGAATTAATAGGCCACACAGAAGCAATTATCTCAACGCAGACAGGATGGACTCACTCTCCACATCCCAAGACCGACAGCAATTTCACTCTTTTGGGATGCCCAATTGGTTCGCAAGAGTTTGTAAAAGCATATCTCATAAATAGTTGCTTACCAAACCTAGTAAATGACACAGAGCTTGTTGCGTCGCTTCCGGACGCTCATGTGGCTTACCTGCTATTACGCCACTGTGATTTCGCTTAACGAATAGTATTCCTCATGAGGAATGCAGATCCAGCAAGCACCGAACTTTTCTGTAAGCAATTTGATAATGCTGTGATACGGGCGATGGAAATCATCGCTTCAATACAACTGTCAGCGCGAACAAGATCTCAAGTTGAGCTCCCACTAAAAATGGGCTGTCTGGGCCTTAGGAGTACAAACAAACACAGAGCGGCAGCCTTTGCAGCAAGCGTCAGCACAGTGGCCGCGTTTGTGAACCAGGATCCAAATACATTTCCGGGCTTTGTAAACGCGAATGATATACTTGCGCTACACGGAGCAGAAGTGAAACAACAGGCTTCATTCACAAGACAACATCAAATATCGTTCAAAATCGACTCAGAGGAGCGGAAAAATCTATTAGACACTGGAGATGATCGGACAAGGGCCAGACTAATAGCGGTATTACAGTCACATGCGAACGCATGGTTACAATGAGCCCCAAATCGAAGTCTCGGCCTAGTTCTTACTGACCAAGAATTTACAATTTTTTATAAGAATGTGGTTAGGACTGCAAATTGATCCATGTAACTACCGTTGTAATCGATGTTTTCGAAACGCAGATGCTGAGGGCTTCCATGCACTAATTTGCAACTACGGTGGTTTTCCAGGAATGCGTCATAATGAAATTCGTGACGTCGTTCTCCAGGCGGCACAATCAGCAGGAATGCATGTGGGTTGCGAGGTTCGCAACCTTGTCAAAAATCTACAAGAACGGCCAGCCGATATTCTGATCTACGGGAATCCTTCACATGCTATAGATTTCGCGGTGACACATCTATTACAGAATCATTTCTTTGCCAGTCAGCTTATGTGCCTGGTTACGCAGCTGCGCAGTACGCATCATCGGTCAAAGATAGGAAGTACCGTGCTAAAATGATCGAGGCGGGATATAACTTCATACCTGCAGTCTTGGAGTGTTACGGCGGTGGAAATATGGAAGGGGAGAAAATCATCAGTCGAATCGCCCGATTCTTAGCAATTCGATCATCTATACCATACAGCATCGCATCTGCACGGCTCTTTCAACGAATATCAATAGCACTCATGAGAGGAAATTCAAAAGCTATATTATCTAGCATTGATATGTTAAACCGACCATATTACGAGATTGCTAACCCCATAATGGAGAATCCCACACGAAGAATGAACCCCTTCCAGGCACTTGGTCTAGCAGTTGACTCTCTTTCATCGTCAATTGATCAGTCCGCTCCTGGATACATTAAATTTAACAATACAAATGAAGTAACTGTCACGCTAGCTAATATATCAGAATCCAGTGTCGACACGTCAGTTTTTACAGTAACACATAAATTGTGTTTCTTCAGAGATTGGGTACTTATAGAGGAAAACGAAAAATTCACACTAGAAGTATTGAGCTCTGCAGTCACAGTAAAGCCCCAAAGTCTTTCAAGCAAAATTAAACCACATTTTGACACCTTTCTGCAACAATGTGACAATTCATCAAATAATAACGACGCTGATGATTCTGAATCTTTACCTATAAACTTACAGCCAGAAACCGAAATTAGTAAACAGACCGTCGGTTTTATGACACATGACGTACATACATTATCTGATTCTGAATTAACTGACAGTTTATCGAACGCAAATAGTGATAATCATGAATCGGACGGAAGTTTTAATTATGAAACAGAATTATTAACTGACTTTTGTGAAACAGATCAAATAATTACGCCCACTATAAACAAACAGATTATACTGGAAAAAGGCCGGCTAGTTGTCAGTCGATCGGTTGATGCAGATATTCTAGATGATCTGGCGCTATCTGAAAGTAATGACTACGAAAAGGAGGAAGTCTAACGCTATCGATTATGGACATTATACGGAGAGGTTAACTATATTCTTCATTTTTCTAATTTTAATAATTTTATGATTAAAACCTATTGTTATTATTTACTCTCGTATTACTCTTAATATTCGGAATTAATTTGGAATTCCAACAGTCATCTATATACGAAATTAATATACATTTCCTTTCAAGTTGATGCCCAATTAGTTTCATATGATTTGGCTGATTATAGGACTTCTTTATTGCTTATATAAAGAGCTTTCTCTTTAAATGACTAATCTATAACATTATCCCTATAATATTGAAAACATTAAATAAAAATATTAAATAACTTTTAACAAGTTTTATTTATTAGATTATCGAAATCTTATTTAAAATAATTACTTTTAATAATTTATTACAATGAGATGGAAGGAAATAGATTACAAACTACATTTGAAATTGTTTGAATAGCCATACCTTTTTCAGCATGTAATTTTTAAATCTGTAAACAAAACGAATATCTAATTGTTTTAATGGTAAGTGAAAATATTCCAATTACAGCTGACCTATTTTCAAGCTTTATAGAATATGAATTTGTTCTAAACTGTATGAAGATAAATTACATAAATGTTTCGATCAATTATTTATGTGTATAAATATTCCTGATGATGATCGCAGTAGTGATCAAAAATTTGTAACAATAAATTTTACTTCTTATTGTACACGACAACATTATCCTAACAGGTATTTTGTTCATATTCTTGATACAGCGGGACGCTACTAATAAGTCTGGGTGGGTCTCATCAGCTGCTGACCCAGACCTACATTTCACGTTTCGACAAACCTTCAGGATCAGCAGCTGATGATACCCACCCAGACTGATTAGCAGCTTTCTGCTGTGTCAAGATTAGGAACAAAATACCTGTTAGGATAATGTCGTACCCCAATCAGAAGAATTTCAGCATACATATGCATTCAAGTTAAATTAATAAATTTTACGTTGACTTCTCTCGATTTGTTTAATTTTCAAAAAATAATAGAGTCTGCTTACACAATTATATTCGTGCACACATTCCAAAATTATCGGCAATTCTGCATTCTATACTACGGAATGTGCTTCTAATGTATGTATCTTTGCAAAACGAGGAAAATCTGCAAATGATTGTCTTTGGTAGAAAAAAACATTTAATAGTTTTTAACTATTAGTATAGGCAATTTCGACTTTAATATTGAAATTGAGTTTTACATGGTTGTTGGGTCAGTTGATCTTGAAGCTCATTTGAAGATGAAGATAACCAACGAAATGAAAATTTTATCAATTTCTCAGTATTAGGAAAGAAGCTTTTATCTAAAAAATCAGTTAAGGATGCATAATAATTTGGGCAACAATTATTTCTTAAAAAATAAGTAGTAGGGACGGGTAGTCAATTTCGGACTAACCTCTAGAACACATTAATTTGTCAATTAAAAACTAAGATTTTAGAAACAATTTCCGAAGAAAAATAATTTTATGGTCGAAAAAAAAACAATTTATTAGTATTGGGTTTAATGGTTCATGACTGCAACTAACGTTTAGTCGACGTTTAATGGTATGCAATATTTGATTCTAGCGAAGAATTACCAAACTTCATGATTTCCGAATTAATTAGTACTCTGTCTACTTTACAAATGTCTACTTAAAGGAATGAGGAAAATTCTTGATTTTTAATTTTGTAGTTGGTTAGGCATTTAACATTTTTATAACGACATCAGTTTTAACCAGTTTACCAATTGAGAAAGAATGTGTAGTTTGAAAATATTAGTTTGATATTATTTTTTTGATATATTTATTTGATATTATCATTTGATATGGTCAATATAGATTATTCCAAAACATTGTAATGCTATATAATATTATATATGATATTATATTACAAATTAAATTAAAAATATTTTTAATTATATTACAAATTTACAGTTAACTTTAATAAAATAGAATTAGGTATTTCTTTTATAAGCAGCATGTAAAATCAATGTGTCATCAATAAAATGTCGCGAACATCATATTGTTTTTGAAAGTATGATTTCAAAAAACTTATTTTTATGGATAACTTGTGTGGTTCAAGAAAGCGAGTTGGCTATACAAGAAGTAGAAAAATCAGTAATTTCGGTAATAATATTTTCTTTAAGAAAAATTATTAACTAGGTTATTAATGCTGAAATATATTATCTTTTAACGATAATTTAGTTACATGTACTAATCCGTAAATTTCTAGAATCCAACTGTACAGTATACGATAAGTATTAAATAAACTATTTGTAATTCATAAATACGAATAGCAGTGTGAATGTAATTTCCTTAAATACAAATATGTTGTTCATCAGAGTTAGCTAAAAACAAAATATCAACTTTATTATGATACTTTGCTGTTATATTATAATTGTTATTAAAGGTAAATTCGTAAATTTTGATAAACTTTAAAGTGTGCATATAAATGGTAGAAAATGTTGACGAGTACTCGTTCATTTCTTGATTACATCAAGAAATAAAGTACGTTTGTTTAAATGCATATTTAGCCGACTTCATAATAACCTTTATTAACTTAATAAAATATTCCTTACATAAATTAAGTTTTATGTCTATAGAAATGCAATATGGAAAATAACATATATTAATTGAATTAATCAAATTGATTAATAAATATTCTAATTACTTATTATTAATTACATAAAAAATACCGGTTTTTTGCGGTATACATTTTTAACTGAGAACACGTCCATATTTTTTCTTTTAAATTTTGAGAAATACTGGCTAGGAGGAAAGCTTTCTGCTAATGGAAATGTACAAATAACAACACGGGATACGATTGTCAACTTAATGCAATCAATGAATTTCTGCCTTATTGCTGAGGATGATATACCAATGGTAATTAGGGAAACGTCAAGAAAACACCAATGGACGGTACCGCATGCACTAATATTTAGAAAGCAAGCTACGTCTTTAATGAAAGAATAGGCATTCGAAATCGTTTAACTAATCACTAACAGTTTTATAAAAAACAATTACATTCATTGAATTCTTACAATAGTTTCATTAAAAAATATCCATAAGAAAATATGGTTTACAATTCAATGTAATTTGCAAATTAAAAAAAATATCGTTACATATAACAATATATAAGATATAAAATAAAAATAATAAATTTAAATATATTAATATATTTAAATATGTGTATAATATTTATAATAATATTTTAAATATTTATATATATTTATATATAACACTAATTGTTATTTATTAAAATATATAAAAATATTATTCAATGACAAGTTAAATGTGCGCTTAAATTGTTCAAGGCGTTTAAACAATGAGATGAATATAAAAATACATATTATATAGTAAATTGATAAATATTAATAATATTCGATAATTACCTGAGAATATTTATTATGACACTGTAGCCTTTTGGCATGGGGAGGAAAACAAAAAATGTACACATGTACAAATAATAAAATACAACACGAAAACATTCATGAATTCAAAAGTAATTTGCTATGATTTGAATTACCGGTACTTGCTCGACTGCCTGGCTTAACTAGCTCATTGAGATTGTTTGGTTTTCGTCAAGGGTGTTGGTTTAGCGAATAGATTTGCTTGAGTGACAACTAAGAAAGGACAGGGCAATGAAACAGATGCGAAATGGGTGGACATTGAATGTGATAAAATTTACAGCGGCAATAATTCGAACAATTGTGGCAAGGGATTATGCAAAACTTATCGTGATACCCGTGTATATAGGCGCATAAAATAAATTATTTTTTATTTATGTGTTATTTAATCCATAGTGATTTCAAGGTGTTTGAGGATGAGGATATCTCAAGGTCGACTGCAAAGAGTTTAGTAATAAATTGTTCAGTGTGTTGTTAGAATACAGCGAACATGCTGTCGATAGTCTACTGATATGAGTTTAATCAATGTGATTTCTGGGCGTGGAATGGATTTTGGACAATAGGCTAAGGACCTATATTGGTAAAGAGCTACTTACATGCATATAATTGCTCAAAGTTAATACTTGAAAGGTCGAAGCATATTACAGGTTGGGCGTAAGTTATCATGGGCTCTAGCATAACCTCAAAGAATCGAAGGGCAACGTGTAAGGATAAACTTGAAAGTTTTTTTATATGCAGAAGTGGTCGATAATACTTTATATTATTTTTGTTCAAAGTGGAGACGAAACACTATTATTTTTGTTCAAAGTAGAGACGAAACGACAATGTAGAGGTTAGATGGACAACTAGATGTTTATAAGAGTTAAAAAATTTGATGGGTCGACATTCTAGCAGAATTAGTTTATCGGAATTAGCAAGGCGTCCTATAGGCAAAATTTAATTGCTTGGTCTTCATAATGTTGACAGTAAGGCCGGTTTCGATGCATTGTAAGTCCTCAGGACAAGAAGCCAGCAAGACAACATCATCTGCAAAAATCACAGATGGTATCCTGATGGAACCGAACTGAAGACCGACATTTGTCAGAGGAGCAGCCCGTTTCGAAATTTTGTCCATGTAAACAAGGAACAAAAATGGAGACAAAGGACAACCCTGACGAAGCCCAACGCATTCTGGAAATGTATCAGTTTTCCTACCTAGAACACGAACACAACTCATACTTTGTTCATACAGAGAAGCCCAGCTACCAGATATTGTGGTACTCCATACTCTCTTAGTACCAACCGCAACCTCTAACGCGGAACTCGGTCGAACGCATTCTCCAAATCTTCTTTTCTTCTCCAAATATTTTCATTGATGTGGAGAAACAGCGAGTTTACTCCGAGTCCTCCTCGGATGACCGAATTCCTAGCCTTATCTCTAAGGCTAAGCCCGGCCACACCGCGAAGGAACCTTATTTCGGTAGCCTGTATCCGAGATAGTATCATTTCGGTCAAAACCCAAAGCTCAAGACCATAGGTTAAGGTCTATCTGCTCCGATGTCATTCACCACTATCTTATTCACCATCGTAAATCAAAACTACGCAAATCAAAAATTTTAAAAATAAATATTGTAGACAAATGTTAAAAATGCTAATATCAAGATATCGTATAAGTAGGCTTTTATATTTTCTTATAGAAATGTTTCCATTTGGAATCGATAATTCGTCCAAAACAAACTGCAAAATATTTTGGTTATTTTTGACTCTAGAGACGCAGTATCAGTAACAGTTTATATTGACAAAGCAATATGTAATCAACGAAAATATTAATGTAAGTACAGTCAAAAAATGTTTTTCACGAACGTGTTTACAGTATATCTATTATATTCTTTATTTAATCCCAAGGAAGGATTTATAGGCTAAAGCAGTGCAATCATATCAAACGACAAGATTTTCCGAAGTTTAAAGTGTATCTAAATGTACCACCATCATCAAAAATCCGTGCTACATTATGAGCGTGATTATCTTAGCGAGATTATCTACATTACTACGAATATCAAAAATATTAAATTTTAGAATATTCATTGTACACGGTTGATATTTAATT
Organism: Pomphorhynchus laevis; assembly: GCA_012934845.2. Classification (NCBI taxonomy): domain Eukaryota; kingdom Metazoa; phylum Acanthocephala; class Palaeacanthocephala; order Echinorhynchida; family Pomphorhynchidae; genus Pomphorhynchus; species Pomphorhynchus laevis. Next base: position 249,791 of record WNNJ02000599.1, on the reverse strand, counting down.
GGTACTCCGTCTTATATAAAAAACGGGAGCGGTATGTCACAGTATGGACACTGTGACATCGCATTCGACTTGTTTCCGTTTACTCAAAAAGGGAAGCGGGACCAGCTAAATACCAAAATATCTTACGGACTAAAAAATTTACACTTCTAGAATGATGTTTACCAAACTACAAGATGTATTTCAATACATAAAAATGCATTCAGTACATTTCAAAATTGTGCTAATTATAGATATTCAGCGGCATTTGATAAATTTGTGAATTTTTATTTAAAACTCAAAGCCAACAGTGATTTTCTATTTGACAAATGTTTGTCAAAAGATTTATAGCGTATTCAACGAATAAGGTAATTTTTTTGAACAAACAAAACAGTATACACAGTTCATACGCAGTTTATTTTATAAATTGTTTATTTTTAATACAAAATATGTGGATGAAATTGAATTATTAGAATCCTTAAATATTTTAATAAATCAAAATTATTTAAAAGTAGGGGCATCAATATTTAGACAAGTAAAAGGTGTTCCAATGGATGGTAATAGTAGCTCAATTATAGTTGACTTATTTTTAAGCTTTATAGAATATGAATTTGTTCATAACTGTGTAAAAACTAAATCTAAACAATATAAATATATGGATAAAATTGAATTAATAGAATCCTTAAATATTTTAATAAATCAAAATTATTTAAAAGTAGGGGCATCAATATTTAGACAAGTAAAAGGTGTTCCAATGGGTGGTAATAGTAGCTCAATTATAGTTGACTTATTTTTAAGCTTTATAGAATATAAATTTGTTCATAACTGTTTAAATAGTAAATCTAGATTATATAAAGATATGAAATATATGCTTCGATATATTGATGATATATGTGTATTTAAATCTAACAATTTTTATGCAATAAGCGAACAAATTTATCCAAGTAGCCTTATTCTTAATAAAACTAATGTTAATGATAAAGAAGGTATATATCTTGATATGAGCTACTAATACCTTCTATAATTGAGCTATTAATACCTTCCATTGAAACACCTTTTATTTGTCTAAATATAGATGTGTCTACTTTAAAATAACTTTGATTTATAAAATAGATAAATATTTATATGAACAAATAGTTTTAATATTTGTTCAGATAAAATTTGTTCAAATAATTAAAACTATTTGATTAATAGTTTTAATTATTTAAATGATTTTGAAGAAAGCCAATATTGTTACATAGTGTTACGATTCTTAAAATTTCATTATTTAATGTATTATATTCTATATTATATGGTATGCATGAATGCTCATTTAAAAATATGTTTCTTGTAAATTTTAATATGTCATCATTACGAATTATAGTGAATTCTTTCTGCTTTAATCCATATATGTATGTTTTTCATGTGTATACAATGTATTGCTGCAACTGATGAGGCTTCTCAAAGCCGAAACGGTACGCCGTCTTGCAGTGTAGAAGCATGAAATTCTCTATATATAGATAAAATGAAAAGCAGATAGGTGTAATAGACAGTCCTGGTTGAATCAAACCTTTAATATATATATTCTTCAGAAATAATAAAAACAGGAAAATTGCACAAAATGAGATTCAAGACGTTTCGGCCAAGCGGCCTTTTTCAATCTAAAACAAAAAACACACACAACAGTTAGAACAATGCGTCGAACAAAATCTAAAATAAACATCACGTAACTCCTGGTTCGACAAACGGATGCTCAGGATTGCATCCATCGTTCGTCACCGTATGTAATCTACCGATTAACTCATTCTCTAGACGAAGTCGAACGTTTTTGTCAATTACGTTGGCGTGTACGATACAATACCGGAAACATTCGTTCACACCGTGTTCTATTGCATGATGTAAAGCACCATCAGCTTGATTGCCTGTTCTGTACTGTGACTGTCGTAAATTAAGTCTCCGCCCCATACCCATACTACTTTGCCACACATATTGTTTCTTGCATATTTGGAATGTGTCAACATACGTTATGTTTGGGGTCTTACAAATAGCATCAGAGTGTAAACTTATGTAGCTACTAGTTACGCTGCTTGTAATCGTTCGCGCTTCTTCTAAAACCTGGCAAGTTTTGCATCGTTTGTCACCACAAGGTTTGCAGCCAACGTTATAATGTTTGCGTGAATTTTTTAAAATGTCACTAATATTCTGTCCTAGTGAATACCGCACTCTTAGTTTTGGCTGTTGATTAGTTGAGCATATCGAACGTGCTACTTTAACGACATCGCGTTGAACATTGTCAATTATCGGATGATGTGGCATTACTGCTGTGATCACATCACTTGTTGATTTTATTTTGTCGCCTCGAAGTAAGGCGACAAAGTATATATATTGTCGCCTCGAAGTGTATATATAATTATGCCACTTAAGTTGTGGACTGTATGCTAGCCCATGTGGACTTTCAGCCATAAACTGTGCCATCCAATGTAGCTCTCGGTTCCGCCTCGCCTTTATGATCGGCAGATTATCCTCGACTACTGTATAATCGAAGGCTTCCGCTTCCCCATGCAAAATTGACACAATTTTTAGTTGTGCAATTGGTCTCCGATTTTAAGCGATATCGTATTTCGGTAAAATGCTTTAGATTATCGTCGATGGTTGTATCAGAGCGCAGGTCTTGCATCGTGGCCGTTTACATAGCATGCACCATTGTTCCCCATTCGAAGGTCTTGTTGCATTTGATCTCATTGTCGCCGATACCAGGCAGTTTCTTGTGGAATTTAGCGCTCGGAAATATACTACTGGAGCCTTACCCGTGATTCATGTTCTCTTATACGCCGCTATCATATCTCTGTTCATACTTTGCAGTGCTGAGAAAAGAACGCGCGCTTTTTGAATGTTCGCATTGTGTTTCTTATTCACATTTTCGACCGTGGTGTTAATGTGTTTTTCGATGTCGCGAATTTTGGGACTACTTCGTAATCAGCGTAGTTTTGTCTGAACTGTTCAGACTTTCTTGTAAATTGAACCGTACAGTCGTTGAAGTTCAGCCTTGATAATATTCTATACTAGTCCACGGCTGTAGCCTCTGGTCATTAATGCGTACAAAAAATATTTTAGATGAAAACATCTGGTCGGTGTACTGCATAGTCTGATCACGCGCTGTACCCGGCCACAAATCTAATGTTTTTACGCTTTTGCTGTGTGAACTAGAGGTGAGTACGTACATGGACTTATAAGATTTCTTTCTTTACACCTTTGTTTCAATACGCTTTTGAGCAGTAGTGTGCACGACCACATCTAGAAAATTGACTGATTTTCTGCTCGTATACGTGAATTTTAGCGATCCTGATTTGTTTAATGTCTCCACTGTGGCTTTCATTGAGTTTTCGTCCGTAGCAATTATAAAAGAGTCGTCAATATATCGTTTGTAAAACACAGGTTTAGAAATAAGTGGTCTGATAACTGTATGTTCATAATGATACATATATAGTATCGCATATGTTGGGACTACGGGGGTACCCATCACTGTTCCGATGATTTGCCTGTAAAGAGCTCTATTAAATTCGAAAACATTATTTTCTAAAATTACTTTAAAAGCGTCAGTGATGAATGCGATTTTTTATTATCCCATTTGGATGCTTTCATTTTTGTTATTACTGCTTATATACCTTTGTCGTGTTGTATGTTAGCATATAACGCTTCGACGTCCATCGTTGCTAGTATGCTATCGTCGCGTAGATGATTAGTGTACGCTCTTAGTTTGGTCAGAAAATCATTTGTGCTTTTTAGGTGAGCATCAACATGAAGTAGAAGTGGTTTCAGCAGTATATCCACATACCTACTCAATTTTTCTGTTGATGTACCGTTTGTACTTACAAACGGTACATCGACTTGTAAATTTAATTTTCCTGTCGAGATGTGTTTATTTGTGACATAATGATTGAATAACATGTTGCCAAACTCATTTGTTGCATCTTTATTTCTATCCATACAATTCAGTGCCTTGTAAATTTAATTTTCCTGTCGAGATGTGTTTATTTGTGACATAATGATTGAATAACATGTTGCCAAACTCATTTGTTGCATCTTTATTTCTATCCTTACAATTCAGTGCGAGTCGTTTGAGTCCGGTGGCTAAATCATTATGTTGATTTCTTTTGGTGTCAGAGCGAAGTTTGACCAGTAAGAAAGTACTCGTGACTGAATTGGTGTCAGTTCAGGACTTGAGATATTAGTAACCAGATCGTGCGAACTCATTTTATATTTTGCGGATTGATTTCGGGCTGCTCTCCTATTTGGGTGCCATTCGTACAGTTTTAATTCATCTATATTAATATTTCCCCGTTAGCTGTCGAATTTTGGTACAATTTTTCTTTAGGTACTTGTAATAGAGATTTTCATCTACATCAAATGAGCAGTATTTATTCGCGATATACCCGGAGTATCGCAAATGGCTTAAAAGTAAAGATCGTTCAACATTCCTCAATGCGCGTTTTTCTGCATGTTGGATCTGATGCATCGTTCAACATTAGACTGATGGAGCTGATGATTGAAGTCCAGTTATTTAGCAGCAAATGTGGATTAAAAATCAATCATAGCCAGCTTTGGCTCCTTGACTACAGTTTCAAGCGATTTTTCGCAATAACAATTTATAAAATGACGCATTCCTTTTGAAATCCTATGAGAAATTCAGTGCCCTCGTAATCAACGGATACGCATTTGTGCCTTATATAAAGAATAACTAGAAGGTCCACACACGTAACAAGGCAGTAAAAACGCTTTCTGCACCTGAGCTTCGTATAACATCGTGAGGAATAGCTGGTTTCTTTATAGTTATCACAAAAGCAGTCGAAACGTACCCTAACCACTTCATCCGACTGCCGATGACTTCTGAGTAGTTACGAACGTATCGGAGTGATACATTAGACTGATGGAGCTGATGATCAAAGTCCAGTTATTTAGCAGCAAATATGGATTAAAAATCAATCGTAACCAGCTTCGGCTTCTAGACAACAGTTTCAAGCGATTTTTCGCAATACCAATTTATATATACGCTACTATTTATAATTTACTTCTGGTTGTGATCACGCTATGATCAAAATATATACAAAATATGATAATTTGTCTCTACCAACATAAAGTTGTTGGTACAGACCAATAATTATATTTTGTGTATGAATATATATCAAACATCTAATTTATTGGTTCTCCGAGGATCCCAGGCGCCGGTGCTGTTTCCTTTGTAATTTATTATATATTTTATTTAGTGATCCTGCTGATGTCAATTACACTATAAATAAGTCACTGCACTGTATTGACTTCGAAAGCGCAAGCTACGTCATGCAATTGGCATATAGTGATTTCTTTCTGCTTTAATCTATATATGTATGTTTTTCATCTGTATACATTGTATTGCAGCAACTGATGAGGCTTCTCAAAACAGAAACGGAACGCCGTATTGCAGTGTAGAAGCATGAAACTCTGTATATATAGAGAAAAACAGATAGATGCAATAGACAGTCCTGATTTAATCAAACATCATATTTATTTAAATTTGAAGAAAGCTGGCAAAAACCATCGCAAAATTTATTTAATTGAATATTTCGATGCCTAGCTGGCATCATCTTCAGCAATTGTAAGTACTTGTTAGCAAGATAGTTTAAACTATCTTGCTAGCAACATGATATCTTGTAGATGTTGACAAAAACCGGAGTTCGATTACAAGTAGAGCAGACTTCCTTATCGCTCCTAGACGAGCTGATGGTAGCCGGAAGGACTCATCAGTCGGGTGGACTACCATCAGTCGTTTCGGCTGCCTTGTGACATATTAAATAGGCATTTCCGAGAATTTGCTAACGTGGTAGCATTAGCCTAGCCTCTTTAAACTAACCATGTGCTTTCAGGATCATCCTAATTTTATTCAGCAGGAATTTCACTTGCTGTCGTTGCTTACTTTCTCACAGGATCCTTTGAAGGATACATTTTTATAGATTTAATCCGATTGTGTTAAATTGTGCTCCGGTAGCTAATAAGCTTCAGTTTTATAACTGTAAATGTTGCCAAAATCCGGAGTTCGATTACAAGTAGAGAAGAATTCGTTATCACTCCTAGACGAGCTAATGGTAGCCGGCAGCACTTATCAGTATGCTGAACTATCATAAGTCGTTATGGCTGCCTTGTGATATATTGAAAAGGCATCTTCGAGAATTTGCTTACGTGGTAGCATGGCTATTACATTTTTAAACTAACCATGTGCTTTCCGGACCATCCTAATTTTATTCGGCAGGAATTTCAGAGGAATGATTTTCGGTGAAGCCCTTAGAATGAGTAGGAATTGTTATGAGGATGTAGACTTTGAAAAGTGCATGCGTGACTTGACATCAACGCTATTCGGTAGAGGGTATGAAAGCAGAACTATATTTAAACAAATTATTCGAGCCAGGAATAGGCGAAAATTCACACGAAACACAATACGAAAAATTCAGACGCATATCACTCTGTAATATTTCCATTTTATCCATGGTTGACGGGATTAAGAAAAGATATTGAAACAATGCCAAGAGACGTCAATAATCTCCTAAGTATGGTCGGGACTCGGATTAAATATAGAGTACTTTTTAATATTCCTGCCAAGTTATCGCATAGTCCTACAAGATCTCGCCTATCCAGAAAATTACCTTCACCACTAGGTGGTTGTAAGCGCTGTATGAAACCTAGATGCAAGTCCTGGTCGTATGTTCAGTATGCACCTGAACAGCAGAAGAGCTGTTACACGCGCAGGAAGACTCGCAGCAGACGCGGTAGTAAAACACACGATAGAAACAGGTCACACATTCCATTATATTCTGTTCGAAGGAGGATTTCAGTCTCAAGAAGAAAGAAAACGTGCTGAAATACGAGCAATTGGACGTTTCGCGACAGATGATCCATTCGGTCTCAATGACGTATCTATCTATAATTATAAAAATAGATGAGTTTAATTGTTAATTAATGTGTGATTTTGTATTGTAGATTTTGAAAAAGGCGAAAAGCCGAAACGTAAAAATATTTTTCCTTTTTGCTGAGCGTTTGGTGTATTGACAATCATTTATTAGATACCCCGCATCATATATGGATCCTGAATAGCGGTTTATTCAAACAAAACCTATATATACATTTTATATAAATATCCATTTGATTATCCATTAGATATATATAGACGGTATGTGTTAGTTGAATTAGTATTAAACCTACGCCTATTGCCAATTAGTTTCTTCGTGGTGCGGCCCAGGCAACGTAATTAACCGGCTTGCATCAGCCGTAGATACAGTCTTTTCATATACTATCAACTTACAAACCCCCGGTTGTCGTCCCTGGTAGAGAGGTATTACCTAATGAACGAAAGGTTGGCATCTCTGAGACTTTAAGTCAAAGATGGAAAGGGAATAACTGTTGTGTGTGCGTATGCTCCCTACATTATCTCGGAATACGCTGCTTTCGTTGAAGATCTTCAGGCTCTGCTTGATAGTACTCCTGTGGGGGATTCCCTCGTTCTATTGGGTGACTTCAATGTTCATGTTAGTATCGACAGTAGCACTTGGAAGGGAGTGTTGGGGAGAAACGGACTCTCGAATCTGAATGCGAGTGGTGTTAAATTATTGCACTATTGTTCTCGTAACAATTTGTGCATAAACAACACTATGTTTGAACATAAAGGAGATCCATAGATGCACAAGGCATCAGGATTCTCTCAGTCAAAGATCAATGATCGATTTTGTAATCGTTTCATCTGATCTGCGACGTTATGTGCTAAACACTTGTGTGAAAAGAGAAGCTGAGCTGTCAAACGATCATTACCTTGCAGTTAGTAAACTTCGATGGCAGGATCGAATGCTAGACAAGCCTGGTAAACCCAAACTTTGTGTAAGGGCGTGCTGGGATCGTCTAGCAAATTATTCGGCTAAAGAACGTTTTTCTGGCTACATCTGGGAAGACTTCTCTCGGTTGCCAGAAGAGGTGAAGCGCATTGATTAGGAATAGGATATGTTCAGATCCTCGCTTGCCAAAGCAACTGTGAAAAGTTGTGGCTCGAAGGCTTTATGTGCTTATCGCGGAGAAAATACTCAAACTGTTTGGTCATCCGGGGTTGACTTGGAGTAAAGTCGCTGCTTCTCCACGTCGAAGAAAGTCAGCTGAGGTGTCTATGTCACGTTATGATGTCTAGAGATCGTCTTCCTCTTAGGGTTTTCCAGGCCGGACTCTCCAGAAAGAGACCTTGAGGTAGACCTCGACGCCGGTGGAGAGATCAAACCTCAAAACTGGCCGAAGACGGACTTGGGATATCTGAAAGAGAACTTTGGTCTGTCGTCCAGGATCTCGATGTCTAGAGTAGTTTGGTCTGTGCACTGCCTCCACGACTCAACACCCAGACAAGTGGTTGACAGGAAAAATCTTGTATATTTTTTGTTTTTCTTGTCGAGAAATTGTTATTATATAATGTAGAACCAGACAAACAAGTACGCTTATTTGATTAAATCGACAGATTTGGCAAAAACTTTTTGGCACTATTCCTTGTTCAGTTATTACAGTTATTTTGGCTGCACACTATGCATGGAAGAATATAATCAATTATCGAAAACGCAAAATTCTTGAACATTGTATGGGCTTTAAGGAATTTAAATTATCGAAGTCCAAAGAGATGGTCATTCTTGTTTAATGATTTATCGCACATTAACTGTTCAATCCAGTATGCTTCTCTCAACTTGATAATGCGGTTATTCTCAATCGGACCTTCAATTATTGTTACTTTCATGTGGTGGTCTGGATGATCGACTATGTGAGCTACTACACAGTCTGAAGCTAGTCATTCTGTTAGTATGTCTCTTCGTCGATTGTTTACTCTTATATTATACTGAATGTCCAACCATCCGTACAGGAAAATCACATTTTTAGATTTACATGTTTGTGCCGAAAACATCGTATCGAAGAGAGAAACATCGTATGCGACTGGAGAATTGAGTCACGTCGGACATTTCGGGACAATTTTTATACCACTTGTCGTTGTAGGTTTTGCTCTTTCTATAAGATTATTGCACATTGGTCTCTGTAGATTGTTTATGAAACATTTTTCACAGACAAAACCAATTGCTGAATCTAATCGAGGGTTTCATAACCGATTTCTTATAGGTATTGAGCACGTCATCGATCTCAGATTGAAGTTTTCTTACTATAGGAGAGTATGTTATGACTACATTGAATTTGTCTTTGACATGAACAGACTGACGAATTATATATAATATTTATAAATATATTATATTTATATATTTATAAATATATGAATATATATTTGATAAATGATCGAATATTTATGCTGTACTCGATATATTTTGGCCTTGTCACTTCAGCAAAGACTGCCACGCGGCAATAAATCATCACTAAGAAATTATTTTAAAATTCGATTTTATATTCCAATTTTCTTTTAATAATTTCCAGTTTGAAGAAGAAACCTAAATAAGGTTGTTTATAATTAAGCAACCTTAATTTGTTCGGTTATAATCGATCTTAATTATTTAGAGAAAACAACCTTTCATGTGGTAGATCAGAGCGAATCACAATTCTGTGACGATAAGTGCTTAATATATTTTCGATTGTATGTATTGACTTATCCGCTTTCACCATGACGATACGTCGGTAACGCTAAGATTATGTCGTCTTCCATTCAGCTATCGTTTCATTTGATCTCACATAAATCTGGCTACTAGCGTAGCATGATGTAGTGCTATGCATATAAATATAAATTTTAACAGCTTACGTTAATCAGCAATAATCTCTGTTTGTAGAAGGATTTTCTACCAGGTGAAATTGTATCGTTGTTGGTTACCGTCGTGTAGCAGAGCAGCTGAAAAGGTATAATTTGACAAATTTAAGATATAAGCTAAATTGTTACTATTCATTGACAGAACAATAATGCCTACTATACAGTGCGGAAAAATGCGGGCTAGATGGCGTTCAATAGTACGTCGAAGTAGAGAGCCAAAGACCACTAGCTTACAAATACGAAGGTAATTAATTTCTAACTTTACCGTGGGTACTGTCTACTTTTTGTAAACTGTCTTCATAGACAATTTCCTTAAATTAATACCATTGCTTTGTGCAAAATCTAGGTCGTCTTCATATATCAATCGTGGGCTTCGCCACTGAATGTCGGTGTGCATATTTTTAAACTGTCATATTATATTAATTATATGGATTAATCAATAATAGATCACATAATCTTGTCATTGAATATGAATGAATAAGATCGTTAATATACTGGCTTATATGAATATGCGAAACATCTCATTCTTCTGTATTCGCAGATATCGTCTATAAGCCACTTCCAGCACTTAAATTGACAGCAAGAAGACATTACTTATAGAGAATGTTTCGTAGCTTTAATTTTTTGTCTTCCAATCATCATCTCGTTGTAACGATCTGCTGTTTCTGTGCTATCTTGGTATAGTACAAATTATTGTTGCTCTATAAAACTATAAGAGACGAATTAGCATGAAAGAGAAATTGGTGTCACCTACACGCGTAGTAGGTTAAATGGATCACCAACCTATGTCGTCTGCATATTTTTAAAGTACATGCAAAATCCATATAATTCGTCTCAAAGAAATATAAAGAAAGGGCGTAAGCGTAGTAATATGAGAAGGGGAACAAAAACTGATAATCGATTTCACATTTCCTTTAAATTCGGTGAATAAAGCGAACGTTGTACTTGCTCTTTTATCGCCATTGCAACTAATGTAAGTTCCAACTGCTTTGTTTTCACTTGTTTGCTTGCTCTTCGCAACTTAGCTCATTTTTAGAATATTTTCGATCAACTAACATTTTTCAGTTGATCTAACTTTTATTCTGTACTAGGCTTGCTTTGAAGCAAACCTCGGTCATTACTATATTGCATCTAAAATATTAAAGAGAGTAAGCTCTTTTTTTGCACTTTTGGAAACTGATTTACAAATGTATTTTTATTAACAAAAATTAATAAAGTTAAAGTTTCACCATCTTATTTTAAAAAGAGACTGTAAATCATAGTATTTTGTGATGCAAAACTATAATCTAGAACATAGATTTCAATCTTATATAAGCTGACGGGACTATTTTTATATTTTATTCTCGCGGACCCCACATACCAAAATATGAGCTTAAAATGATTATTTAAATATATTTATTTCAATGGCAATAGAAAACTGTTAACTTAGATATTTTTAAGATATCTAATATTTTTTTCATAAAAAGATAAAAATTGAATTATATTGAAACTTATTGATTTTTCGTTTGACACTTCATGGCGAGTACTTCCTTTTATAAGGAAATATAACTTTCTTTTATAAGAAAGTTAGGAGTCAATTTCCAGGCTCAAGAAATCATCGTAATAGAATACACATGTTCTTTTGACAATCTTGACGTGAAGGTTTTGTTTTATAAAGCTGTATGCATGAAAAGAACCTTTTATATAGATAGATACTTCTAAACATGCATAAAATTTTTAAAGAATTTTTTATCTACTGGTATTTCTCAATTAAATATGACAAGGACGCCCAATTCTCAATATTTTTCTCTCAAGACATTGTCAGTTTGAGGATCAATTGCAGTTCTAGAAGCGCATTTGCAGTAAAAAATAAAAAAGGGATTATAAAGAGAGAGAATACGGTCTTTCAGTGTTCAAAGTCTTCGAAGCGTTTGTCAAATTCGGATTTGACATCATAATTTTTGATGTTTTTCTATTTTTAATAGATGTTTGTATGATTTTACATCATTTATTCTTGATATATGTGTGGAAAAGTCAAAATCACGATGATGTTGTTTCAATTTTGAATAATATGCAAAACACTTTTTTGCTTTCATGTTCTCTGAAAATGGAAAGTTTAGATCTTGCAATTTCATCATGTTGGTTATCAATTTATATTTTCCTTGTAGATTAACAGTCAGATCGTTCGTGTGGGGTAAAAATGTCATTTTTACAATATATCGCTAACAATATATCCAAAATTCATTGTATCAGTTTTGTTTTCAAGGAAATAAATAATTTCTTCAATTAGTTCATTGAAACTATGTAAAACCTTACGAAAAGATAGCCATTAAACCTCTGTATAGTAAAGAAGATCTTCAAATTCTGAGGTTGTAAGTTGAAGAAAAGCACAAATTTACAATGATTAAGAACCAGTGAACGTATTATATTAACAATATTTCCTGTTTTAACTACACCAGACATTTTTAAAACTTTACGAAACAGAACTTGATGGTGAATCAAACACTGAATTGTCACAATATCTTTCTCCGATAACTTGTCTTTCAAGGCTTTGATCAGCGAAGTCACAAATCTCTTACCGACACATGTACTACATTTGGCTTGGTACATTCTGTCGACACCATTGATACAAACTTATCAAGAGAAAATTTTATCTTATAACAAACGGAAATGATCTTATAACAAGCAATCTCTTTTAATCTTTCGCTCACTGTATTTCTTGAAATACTTTCAAAATATTGCAATTATGGGGGCAGGTAAACTGTCTCAAAATTACGGATACAATATCTTTAAATACGAGGCCTAATACTTTGGCTAACTTTAAAAATATTGCAATTGTGGTGATAAATGTAACACGTGTCAAATTCAGTGATACAAAATCTTTAAATACGAGATTTGATGCTTTAGCTAATTTTTAAAATATTGCAATTATGTTGAAAGGTAAACCGTATCAAAATCATTGATACAAAATATTTAAATATAAGTTTTAATGCTTGAGATAACTTTCAAATAACAGTCTAACAACCGACAACAGTATATTAAAAGTAAATCTAAGCATCTAACTTTTATTAAATAACATTATTGTTAAATAATTATTGGAGCTGGATCAAAGGAAATAAGAAATTATTTTTGATATTTCGCTAACTTCTGTTAGCATCTTCAGAAAATGACTTAAGAAAATTACCTTTTGGTAATTTTCTTAAGATGCTAACAGAAGTTAGCGAAATATCAAAAATAATTTCTTCTTTCCTTTGATCCAGCTTCAATAATTATTAAATCATGTATTAAATACTATAGATTATTATCTTGTACGTTAGTATCTTGTAAGTAATATTATTGTAAGTATATATTATGATCAAGACAATTGTTTTAACCAGTCCAATAATTGTAATCAAGAATTGTTTAATTATTTTTCAATAATCAAGAATATCAATGTTATATATAAGCTTAAGAAGGTTATTTCCTATTAAAAGTTTTTTTTACATAATTTAATTAAATCCAAATTTACGAAAAAATTGTGAAAGAATTATTTTTCGGTTAAAAATTCAAATTTAACGGCTGGATGGCAGAGTGTTTAGATAGTGTAGAATAATTTATATAGGCGGAGATATATGCTTATCTCCACGACTGATTTTTGTCATGAAAAATAACGTTTAATTTTTATATTTTTCTTAAAATAGTCTTATCCAAACGTTTAATGATAGTGGTGCATTACATAACCTTGTTATTTTCTGAAGATGCTAACAGAAGTTATCGAAATATCAAAAATTAATTTCTTTTCTTTGATCCAGCTCCAATAATTATTTATCAATAATGGATCATTAACAACTATTAAAAAACAATTTTTATTAAAAAACTTATTTTTTATTAAATAAAATTTTTAATAAAATCAAACGGAAAATAGTTAATAAATTTAAACTTAAAGTGGCAAATTTTTAAGGATAATATATAATATACTAATAAGATACAACAGATTTTAAGCCAGCTAACTGAGTTATGTATTTAATATTATTAATATTATTGATAATAAATAAATATTGAATTTAAATATAAGTTATATAAAATCTTATAATTATTTATTATTTATATTTATTTATATATCGTATAAAATACATAGTCTTAGGTATCTGATCTGATAATTAAGAATTATAAAATGCTATATGCTTTGACTTAACTTAACAACAATAAAATACTGTATTATATTAACCGTACTATTAACTGTTATTCGTTAGTTGTCGTATTTTGCAGTGAGATGTTTTATTTTAGGAAACTTCTGGTATTTACTATTTACTTTTATATTAAAATATACTAAATTGTGTGTTATTTGCTCTTATCTGATTATGCACATGTAGTATTTGATCTTGTATTATATAACTAATTAAACAGCAGGCATATATACATGCTGTTTAAGATGAACAATCTTAATCACTAGCTTTCTCTTTTAATATTTAAAAATTATAAAATTTTTATATTTTATAATTTTTATATTTTAATATTTTATATTAGTTATTCTTTTCTATCATTTTAGTTACATGAGTTTATAAGTTTAGTTTTATAAGTTTCATGAGTTAAGTTTGTAATAAAATAATATATTAATTATTATATTAATATCTTAATATTAATACTCTGCTGGATGGCAGAGTGTTTAGATACTGTAGCATAATTTATATAGATGGAGCCATATGCTTATCTTCACGACTGATTTTTGTCATAAAAAATAACTTTTTGTGAATAACTTTTTATAAATTTTCTTCAAGAAAATTTATAAGTGTTCTAGCTAATTACAATTTATCCTGACGATGTCTACAATTGGTGGAAGAAATATTGATAAGATAACAAAATCTTAAACGTTTTTAATGTTTTTTGGCTGGGTTTGGCCCTAAAACCATTCACAAATATTTCAACTCAGCATGTATCATTCCGATTCAATGAAAAATAACGTTTAATTTTTATATTTTTCTCCAAAATAGTCTTATCCATAAGACTTATATATAGACTTATATTATATATAATTAATATATTAATATCGACATTGTTTGACGCTGCCAAAGATCAACTTCCTTTAACGCTGCGCACCGTGTTATACAAGCGGCCTCGTGAAAGCCTTCGACGTGGAAGTTCGGAGTTCTCTAGAGGAAATCCTTAACCTCAGGCTCTCTGACATAGCCTGGCGTCAAGCCTCGTTACTGTTACGATGAGTGGACTGGGTGTGTTGCGTGCGGAAGAGTTATCTATACCGGCATTTTGTTCATCTGTTTCACGCACGAAGGACTTAACTGCGTTATTAATCCCAGAGCATTTGGCAAATCGCTCAGGCACTAGTGACCTTAACTACCGAACGGCGTCAGAGAATTGGACCACTAAATTCGAGCTGACTGTTCTAACGAATACAACCTTGCAAAAACGTTGGACAGCCCCATTGTTTGAGAAGGAATTCCGACACCTGGCAGCTTCATGCGCCTTTCCCAAAGATCGGGCCCGCTTGCTAGCCGCGTCTACCAGATGGTCTGGCGCATTCCTTAATGCCCTACCGATAGCTTCGATGGGCACAAAACTAGACGACAGTTCAATCTGTCTTGCATCAGCCCTCCGCCTCGGTATTCTCAACTCGGTTTCATTTAAGTGTGAGTGCGGCGTCGTATCAGACCCCTCTGGTATTCACGGGCTAGACTGCCCCAGAGTGGTTTCTCGGCACAATCGGCACAGTGCTGTAAACACACTTATCCGTAGCGCCCTTGCCACAGCCGGTGTCCGGTCCCGCCTTGAACCAATCGGGCTCTGCAGAAACGACGGAAAGAGATCTGACAGTGCTTCACAAGTCCCATGGGAAAGGAGACGTCTGCTAGTATGGGACTTCACGTGTCCCAACATTCTTGCTGCCAGTCATTTGCCTAGTGCGGTCTCTGGGGCCGGGGAGGTTGCTAGATTGGCAGAGGATCGAAAGAAGGCCAAATATACATGTATTGACGAATCGCAATATAAATTTGTGCCGTTGGCGATCGACACAATTAGTGCTGTCGGGCCGATAACTTCGAATTTTTTGACAAAACTGGGCAATATGTTGGTGGTGGCAACATATGATCGCAGAGCTGCCAATTTCCTCTTGCAGCGTATAAGCTGTGCAGTGCAGCGGGGAAATGCAGCGTGCCTGTTAGAGGTCGCTCGAGACGGAAACATTCCAACTTAACAGTACTGAAATATCACAAACTATACAAATTTTTTTCTGTAATAATTATTTTATATATTAAGTATTATATTATTTTATTAAATAGCTAATTAAATAACCTACTTTAGAGAGTAAACTAAAAATATATTTCGTATATTTTTTGAGAAACATAATTAAGAAATTGGTAATCCGTATTTATAACTTAGCAGTAAACGTGTATAATTATGACAATCCATATTTCAAATAAAATAACTGCAGATTTTACAAAGCTATTTTTACTTCAATCCAATATCAAAATTATTAAAATATATATATTTATATTAAAATATAGTTTTAATAGTTTCACTTGTTTTCTCTTTAAATATTTAAATACTTTAAATTTTGAAGTTAATTTTTATTAATAAACTCTGTGAATGCGATATTTAATTTTAAATTAATGAAACAAATGACCTAATTTTCCCGCCAATTTCCATTCTGATTGAATGAATCGGGAAGAATAAACAGCATAAATTGTGTCTATGCTGATAAGATTCTGTGTCCCCTACTAATAAGACTCAAAAGTCGAAACAGCATAGAGTCAGTTTATAATGTTTAGTTTTCCCGATTCCTTCAATCATAATGTTAAGTTAATTATTATTACAAAAAGGCGTGGAAACAGGAATATTTATTTGATTACAAGAATCAAATATTTCGACGGCACGTCATCTTCAATGTTGTAATTAGCTTGAACACTTATTAAAAAGGATTTATAAGTGTTCAAGCTAATTAACCTGAAGATGGCGTGCCGTAGTGCCGTCGAAATATTGGATTTTGTAATCAAATAAATACTCCTGTTTCCTCGCTTTCTTGTAATAATTTGGATTGGAAACGAATTTTCTCAAATTAATTATTATTGATCGAACGTCCATTTAATCAATTAATTAAATAATTGATTAAATAACGATAATTAAATATGATAACAATATTAATTGTTATATTAATTATTAATTACCAAATTTAATATTTATTATTTTGTTATAATTAAATAATAAGCATTAATTAATGTCGACTTTTAATTCGAGTTTTTAAAATACGTTGTTGGTTTGTTAATAAAAATTCAATTTTTATAAGATGTTGATTATTTTATTATTTGCACAGATTTATTACACTAGTTTACGATGAATTTTGATTACACTACGGCATCGCTACTCTTCCCTAGAATCGGTTACTTCCTCAGTATTTTCGCCAATTCTCCAAAATCCATCATCCTACCCCTACAATGCATCGTCAACTGCGCCATTCGAGTGCTTATACGTCTCCGTCGCTTTGATCATACATCCACATATCTTGCACAACTCTCCTGGCCCGCCATCCACATCCGCATACAACTCCGCCTACTTCTCGTAACTTTTCGTCTCATCGCCGTCAGCTCCCCATCGTTCATCAACCACCCTTTCTTAGATGACACTCGCCCCAACTCTATATCGATGCGTTCCTGTAATTCCATCTTACTCCACGTTCCTAATTACTCTAACAACTACAGTCTCCGATCTTACATCGTCACCGCTCCACTTGCCTGGAATCATCTCCCTCTCGACGTCCGCCGTGCTTCCTTTATCAAATTCAAATACCGCCTCCTCACCATATCCTCGAAACATGAATTAGATTTCTGTTTTTTTCTTGTTGTCATGTAAGCATACGCCGGTACGCATTTGCCACTTAAAAATAAATCCTTTTTACGGTAAATTCATCTTTACTGAAACAATATTTTTATCTTGGCAAACATTATTTATTTTACTTTTAAAGTTGTCTGACGATCATTCGACTCGTCTGCTTTTATTGGTAATTTGATTTAATGAAATATCATTAATATTTTAATGACTATATGTAACCATTATACTTTTTTTGAAAAATACGATATGCAACCATTATACTCACACTATAATATTTAAAATGGCTATATTATAGAACAATTACCATATATAATGGTTCTATAGCTAGGTTTCATATGATAGTGATATTACTACCTATATGATAGTGCTGATATCTTTCGATTTCCATTTTTACACAGATCTATTACACAAATTTATTTACGATAAATTTATTTTATTACACTACTTTACGATGAATTCATCTCTACTGAAACAGTATTTTTATCTCATCCTAATTTGTAATGCGTCGATTAAATGTTCCCTACTAATGAATTAAATATTAAATAAATAATGTGCCAATTTATTTTTAATTAAGATACATATCACAAAAATGTTTAATTTCATTGAATTTTTTTCTAAAATATTAGCTCATTTCTTCGTATTAACAAAGATTTTTTAAAAATCGATTTTTTTAAAGTTTATTTTTGTTAAAATTTTAATATATAAAATTATTATTTTCCAGTTCCACAATTATCTCTAGAGTGAGTTTTAATTTAAAATTACGCTATGCTTACATTGAAAATAATTACTTTGACTGTAGTTAAATATCTTGACGATTTCGTGCGCATTTAGCTAAAATATGCGGTAGATTACTTCTAAAGTGTCACTTTTGTAATGCCCTTCAAAGCATTAATTACAATGCCTTTCAAATTTGAAAATGAATTACTGACACATTGACGTAATGAACTTTCACACAACGACAAAACTTTAGCTGCTGACAAGCTAATTGCATTAAATAGAATGACCACTTTTTGATATGTCGCTGTGGCCGCCAACATTTCTCAATATGTGAGAAAGAATGATATTGAACGAATCGGTCGTTTTGTTACTAAAACTTCTATTGCTTTCGGTGTTGCGCTAATTGTAATTTGAATTATTTAAATTCAATGATTGGAGCAACAATTTACAAATGCATTGTTCATATTTTATTCATTAACCAAATAAAGATTACATATTTGACTTTGTATAAAAAGGAGAAAGCTTTTTTAAATTGTGCAATTGTACAGTTGCAATATAACCATCACATCGCTCGATCAATTTGCTATTAAAGTAGAGAGACTATATTTCTAACCGTATAAAGTAAGCTAGATATAACAAAGTTAAAAAAGATGTTCAATTGGAGACTTTCTCGACACCGAGGTGCTAAGTCAAATAGTAACAGGTATGCAGTTTCTGGAGTTTCTATGATTAAAGTTTCGGTGCAAAGATTTTAAATGCTGAAACCAGTATGTTTTTTTACAACCAACTTGATTTATATTAGTGTAATATTTATGAATATTCATGCTTTATATCAAACAAAACATGTTAATGTTGCATTATTAAAATAAACTATAGCTAATTAAAATAATAAACTTGGTTTTAGAAAAGCTTTTTTTAATTTTTGTAAATGCATTGCTTCGCCTTGAAAGAATCAGCACCATCATATCGGCACTATCATAGGAAACCTAGCTATATAACCATTATACATGGTAATTGTTCTATGATATAGCCATTTTAAATATTATAGTGTGAGTATAATGGTTACATATTGTCATTAAAATATTAATGTTAATGATATTTCATTAAATCTAATCGCCAATGAAAGCAGACAAGTCGAGTGATCATTACCAAGGTTAAAAGCACCGGAACGTGATGCGTAGGTATTGGATCAGTAGCTGACGAGTTCCACCAATACTGAAATGTAGCGTACTACTGTTGGCTTATAGATAGGATTAAATTAGCGCGCAGAATAAAAATAGTCATCAAAATTTCAATAGTAACAATAACCGCACAGGTACATCAACTTAAAATTAATGATATTAATATAATTAAGATTTACTAAATTCGTTACTTGTAAGATTAGTGATGTTACATTATCAACTTTAATTCTAAAGTATTTCGGTTAAGTTGTGAGCATGTAGTATAGACTTAATTTGATTAATTACTAACAAACAGGACCTTTTAAATGATTTTTAAAACTAAAATAGTGTGATTGCTATCGAAAATTACTTTACTATTCGTGATTAAAAATTTTTGTTAAAATTTAAAAACGAGGACTTAAGTGAATAATCATGAGATTATTAATAATAATAGTGAATAATCATGGGAAATTTATAAACACCGAAGTCTTTATTTTTCTTGATCTCCAGTTTTTCTTTAATGTTCGAGTTCTGTTACTAAGTTCTATTTACTTTAACAATGTTTTTTTTATTAGAAGATTGTCTTCTGATACTGCTATGTCACGATTTGGCAATATTGCCACTAAGTGTATTTCTCCAGATAATGGTGATATTCTTGGAGGAGGGTTTTTCAATCTAAAAGGATTCTACGAACCGCAACAGTATTCAATTGTATTACGTAGGTGTGATGAAGGTTACGAACTCACAAATGCGTTGTTACGTATGTATGAAGAACGCGCTGAAATCGAACAGCGATATACAGAGGACCTACGCTCCTGGGTTCATAGATGGAAAAGCTACTTAGATAAGTCGAACGAATACGGTACCAACAAGGCTGCATGGTACGCTGTGGTAAACTCTTCTGATAAGGATGCCGAAATGCATACTAATATGCGATATCGCCTATTCAATGATGTAATTAACAAGGTTGAGCAATTTAAGAAGGAAAAATATTCCCGTTCTCTGACTGCTAGAGTTAAGAAATCCAAAGAGTTTGAGCGAGAGTTTGAAGCTTGTCAAAAGCCTTGGTTAAAGTTACTCGCCAAAATTGAAAACAGCAAACGAGATTATCACGCATCGTTGAGGAAATTAAATCATGGCCATAACGTCGAGAAAACCGTACACACAGATGTTGGCTCTACTGAAGAGCAACGTAAGAAAATCACGGAAAAGGTTGACATATGTCGTAAGGAAATGGAATTCGCTCGTGATCGTTACAGACAAAATCTAAGAGACGCCGATGATTACAAAGAGCGATACGTAAATGCAATGAACTGTGTGTTCGAAAAATGCCAATTGTTTGAGCGATCAAGATTAGATTTTTTCAGAGAATCCTTTGAATCATACGTTGATGTTATTATGCAGGTAAAAGAAGCTGACATTAAACGTTCGGCCTTAATAGCCAAGGAAGGTATTCAATTACACGATAGTGCGAAGGACCTAGAATGGTGGTCTTGTACTTATGGCTTAGGAACTGCGAATCTTACAAAATGGCCTCAATTTGAAGAATGCAAAGACAGGTGAATATAATGTATTTTAGAAATTGTTTTTTTCTTTCACTAGTCGAGTTATACTCTTTCAGATTATGTGAAACTTTATCACAAGCAATCAGCCAGAAACCTGACTTTTAATGTAAATTGTTATACGACCACTAAATATTGTCTCAATGCTGGATAAAATTTATTTTGTCTATCATTTTTGTGTTTTAAATGACAGTTGTGTAGCAACGGTCAGAAACGACAGTACATATCCTGCAGTCACAACAAAGCCTGTCTTTTACCTGTTTCTTCTTAGACAAACTGTATATTGTATAATTTTGATTGCGAAGAAATTGTGTTTTTTACCTTGCTTCATTGTGTGTATTGTTTCAGTGTTAATTGTTATATTTTTAATAAAGTTTATCGAAATAAGAAACATTCTACACATTTAATATATAAAATGAATTTTACACAAAGTAAAATTGTTATTTTAATTAACATCCTTTGTTATTTTAATGTCATTATTAATAATTATTTTAATTTTTATGTCACATAATAATTATATTTAAAAGTTCAATGCGTATAACCAGAACAATAATTAGATAACTGAGTTTACGTATTTTATACTATGTATAAAAATTTAAATATAGATAAATAATAACTAATTATATAAGATTTTATACAATTTATATTTATATCAAGTTAAAATAAAAAAATTGAAATTTAAAAAGTCATTTTTATGAATTGACTAATAAATAACAGACGTTGTATCATAATAAGAATTAGAGGTCATCAGGAGAAACTGCTATGTTATTAGGTTTCGGCTCCTATTCCTCGACTTAATATTAAGATTTTTATTTTATTAGACATAATATTGTATAGATAGTTTAAACATCGAGAGAAATAATATAAAAATTTTCGACTATTTTAATAGTCCTTTTCAAATGTTATGTCTAACAAAACACTTGAACACCAAATGTCAAGTTTAAGGCATTACACTTGAAAACGACGATTTGTAATATTGAATATTTCGCAATTCTACATAACATTAAACATAGACATGAACAATTATTATAATAGTGGAAAATATTTTCATATTCTTTCTATCGATGTTTAAAGGCCTTATAGAATATAATATCACATCGAATGTATCATTGAACATTAAACATTGAACATTGCATTTTATTAATGAAATCTTATATTTAAGTTAAATATTCTTTTAAAATGAAATGATTTGTAATCAATTTTGTTTAAAAGTAGTAGTAAATTGTAGTAGCTTTACTCTACAAAATACAATAATGGAATTTACATGTTTATGACAAGTCTTCCCGAGAGTTCAAATCAAAGATAATGCTATTGATATTTCGGTTAGACGCACAGCCCTTTTTTCAAGTGTATGTATAATCTCTCTAACTTTATTCACGTAAAAAAATTAGACATTTTACAATTGAAAAAGGCTGCATGTCCAGCCGAAATATCAATAACATTATTGATTTGAACTATCGGGATGCCTCGCTAGAAACATGTTGATTTTAGCCCGAATGTAATCTTGCTTAGCAATGATGAAATGTTGAAAGGCAATTTTAAAGAGAATGTAAATTTTCGTAATTTTCCTATTAACTTAAATTATATGAAATTATATAGGATTCGAAATAATAATGTAGCTTTACATATTATATTATCTATCGACATTAGTTTCAAATCAATAAAAAAAATTAACTGTTTCTATGAATTCATTTAATTTTTAAATTGTAAAAAAATTTCAGTTTAAAAAACTCGTTGCTCGTTTTACAACGCAAATTAGTGTCAACTGTAAAATCGGTCAGTTACCAAATTGTTGAACTTTTGTCACTATTGATTTCATTTCCAATATAATATTTATTATTCTTATTACTTTTTTAATACAATTATTTCGTTCGTATTATATTGACTTAATTAGATGATTTGATTAGTTCACATCTGCAAAAATTATTTCTTATTTGCGAGCAAGAATTAATGTTACTAAGAATAGTGGGGTGAAATGTTGCATAATTGTTATACAAGTGGCATAAATTACAAAAAATTGAGATTTGCACGAAAATTATATTGAGCACAAGATTTTTCTTAAATATATTAGGCTTTAAAAAATTACAACAAATGCTTTGATATGAAACCAATATTGTCAGATACTGTCAGATGTGAAAGCAACTTAGCGGCACAAACAATATTAATTACATAATCTAATAATCTGACAATTTGTAGAATCATTGTTGTATAATCTATCACTATTCTTATTGTGTAATGGATATAAGAAATATGAGATGAGATGAACTAGTGGTGAATTAATATTTTAGATTTTAAAAATTTATACGGAAGAAATATATTCCAAAACTTTAACTTCGTGTTTTGTGATATACATCGATTTAAAAATATATTTTAATCTGTGAATTGTAAGGAGGTTATACTGATCTATGCTTTAATCTTAAACATGTATCTGCAAACTAGTGTACGATTATCGTCACGAACCAGCTGCAATACTATCTAAACAGCAACATATTTTCTATTTCGAAATCAGACCGGCAAGGATTATATCAATTCGAAGGAGTTTCGTGCAATTTTCAACGACCAGCTGAATTCCTTTCATATCATCCAAGTATTACTGCATGTTAAAACGTTTATGTTCAGTGCCTGCGTTATGATGATCTACTGAGTACTAACGTCGGCGCATTATGATGTTTGTTAGTTGCAAGTAGTCCGTGACGAAATACGTACACTAGTATTTAAGTTCTTATAAAGTTCACTTTACAATTTTTTCGTTGATTTTATACTGAAAATTCTATCTAATCAAACATTGAGTGATTGTGTACTAATAAGTAAATAATACAAAACAATATAAATATATAATATAATATAAATATGTAAATATTTTATTAATCACAGTGAGTGATTGTGTACTAATAAGTAAACAATATAAAACAATATAAATATAATATAAGTATGTAAATATCTCATGTATAAAACTTTTATCACCCATTTCAGTATGTTTTTGGTCAATTTTACTCAAGCGAAATCGCATAACAAAAAGTTTGCAATGACGACCTAGTCTTAGCATGTGACAGTAAGCTATGCAATATTATTATCTTTGTTGATATTTCATATGCTTTTGATAGAAATGAAACTAATGAAATCGTGAAAAAGTACTTAGCGAATCAAATAAAGTTTATTGTCATTAAACTGTCGTCGTAGATTTAGAAAGCTAACCGTATGACAGACAAATGTTAAAGTTTATAATTTATCACTAATTTTTATAAACCTGTGCTACGACGAGTTTTTATTTTTATCAATTTTTGTATAGTAGGTATATAACGCCTTTAAGAAATAATTGACGAATTAAAGTACAATTTTTTATCATACTTAATAAATAATAATGTCGTATCAATAATACATATCAGATCATCTAACTAGGTCTACATATTTTAAACGAGATATAAATTAAAAATAAAGATATAATTATAAATAATAAATAATTATAAGATTTTTACAGTTTATATTTATAAAGCGATAGAATTTATAAATAAAATTGTAACAAAAATTGTGATAAAATTTACAATTTTATTATTTATTTGTGGAGAGAGTGAAAGAGCAATTTTTTATTTTAAATATCGAATTTTCGATAGCCAACTGTTATCATCATCAAGATAAAATTGTACAAAATATTTTTACTGTTTAATTATTTATAAAGCTGTTAATCACAATTTTATCCTGATGATAAAAAAATTTTAAATAAAAAAATTATATTTTACTCTCTCTACTAATAAATAATTAAAATTTAAAATAAAAATCAATATTTATGAATTGACTAATAAAGAATATACGATGTATTTGAATAAGGATTAGAGGTCATCAGGAGGAATTGATATGTTTTCAGGTTTCGCCCCATGTTTTATATTAGTTAAAAATTTCTATATCGAATTGAATCCAAATCGTGCTCGTTTAAAATGTTAGAAGATTGATCAAACTTATAAAGAGTTGGTAAAAATGTCTGATAATTCAAAAATAAATCTAGTATATTTACAATAAATTTAGTTCAAATTAAATATAAGTACATAATAACGAATAAATTTTATTTAAAATTATGTATTTTATACATGCTTAATATATGATCAGCTAACTGAATCTACGTATTTTATATTATTTATAAATTAAAAATAACGCTAAAGAAAATTCTCATAATTAAATAATAAATAACTGTTGTATAAGATTTTAAAAATAATTATTTTTTTATTAAATAATAATTAAAAAAATAAAAAAATAAAAAAAAATAAAAAATAAAAAAAAATATATTATTTAAAAAAAATAATAATAAATAAATATGATAAATAAATAATAATAAATAATTATGAATAATTTAATATTTTTATCAACATTTTATAATATAATATATTATATTATTAAATATTTATTATAATATATAATTTATTTATACTATATTTATTATAATATAAAATTTTATATATTGGGCGACCTCTTCTGGAAAAGGAATTGGGACCATGTGATGATCCAGAAATGCGATTTTTCTCTAAAAAATCTAAGAAATTTTTTTTCTCTTATATAACTTATATCGAGTTAAAATTAAAAATTGAAATTTAAAATAAACGTCATTTTTATAAATTGACTAATAAATAACAGACGTTGTACCATAATAAGGATTATTGGTCATCAAGAGGAACTGCTATGTTATCAGGTTTCGGCCCTTATTCCTCGACCTAACATAGCAGCATATAGTTAGGAATGGGAGGCTATATGACAAAGGATAAAATACTAAAACAACTGATGTTCATTTAGAACACCAATTAATGTTACGAATCACGAGGCTAGATCCCGATATTGAACTTATTTCCAAAGAAATGCAGGAACAAAAGTATCATTAAATATATGGATTTATTATGTTTATATAAAAAAAATAAAATTGTTAATTTAAGAGCAATCGATGACCTAATGACCTCTATTTTTTATTCTGATACACCATTTGTTATTTGTTTGTTAGTTCATGAAAATTGATTTTAATTTTAATAAAATATTTTATCCTTATATAAAGTGTTTTACACATTACATAATTATTTCTTATTTATAAATCATTATTTTTAATTTATAAATAATATAAAATATGTAGAATCAGTGAGCTGATCTGATTTATTAGTGATTAGCATGTTTTTATTATTCTTATAAAAAATAAAGGACGGCATCTTTCCACTAAAACATAACTTAAATATCATTAGTTGGTTCTTTCTCCGAGAAATATAAGAAAATAGTATTATTTTTGAATTTTCGCCAATGCGATTGGCATCTTCAGAAAACATTTAAGAGGCTAATCGTGTTTGGTCAAAAGTGTTTGAGCAAACACTGAAGAGGTATTAGTGTTTTTCTGGAGAGGCCAATCGCATTGGCAAAAATTCAAAAATAATACTATTTTCTTATTTTTTCGGAGAAAGAGCCAACTAATGATTACATTCTCTCCGAACGCAATTTTAAAAGATAAATTAGATATATCATTTTACCTCTAAAACGTTTAACACCCTTTATGTAAAGTTAATAACCATGTGATAAAAGCAGAGGTTGTAATTTTTACGACTGTATCACTGATTATATTTGGAAAATTCACGTAAAGCATATATCTGTAATCGATTTTATAGTTTAAATTCGAAATAACACATTTCCATATTTTAGTAAATCTGATCATTTAAGTGTCTGCAGAAGAAAGTTATTATCAAGCTAATTTTTTTTTAATTTTTAATTTTTAAGCTATAAATGATTGTATAAGCTTGCAACTAAAAATACTAAATATAGGGGGCATAGTTGCTATTAATATTTAAACAGTAAATTGAATTCTTCTGATTGTAGCACGACATTATCCTCACAGGTATTTTGTTCCTATTCTTGATACAACAGGACGCTACTAATCAGGCTGGGTGGGTCTCATCAGCTGCTGACCCACTGATCCTAATGGGTACATGAAATTAAGCGTTTTAATCCAAAAATCTTCTTTTTATAATAGTTTTTGATTTAATATTGAAATGTTTTCTTCGATAATATGTTCTAAAATAAATAATTTACAATTTTTAATATCATGTCCTATTAATCTCATATGTTTATGAAATATAGTTTGACTATTATGCTGTATATTATATATGTGTTGCCTAAACCTAGTTTTTAACATTTGATATGTTTTTCCTATATATTGCAATCCACATGTACATTGTATTAGATACACTACACCTGCGGTATTGCAATTACAATTATTATTAATATTTAATGAAAAACATTTGTTTGTCGTATTACTTACGATACAATTATTATTTATAACATCACAAACTATACAATTTTTTCTGTTACATTTAAAATATCTAAAATTGAAATCATTAGTACTTACGTATTTTTCCAATATGGTTGAGTACATGTAACTTTTAAGTCATAATTTTTAACGTTGCTTTTTCGGTGCCGCCACCTAGTTTAGTTGACTCAGACTAAACTTACAACGGGCCATCCAGCAGCATCTGACAGGGACTGCCCTGCTTAAGGCGGTTGCAGGCTGGAACAAGATCAATAAAGATCTACCACCTTCACTCCACGCGCTACGCGACCTAGCTATTGGCCATTACCTGGTCTCTTAAACGTGATCACGTGAAGCAGTTTACATTTTAAAGTGTAAACACCTTGGGATGCAAACTTCTCCCTTTTTAAGAATTAATAATTCATCAAACTTGTTTGAAAATAAGAAAAAATAATAAAGTCGTAACCAATAATACATAGTTTCAGTATTTCTGACAGAGGTACAATTAAAGAACAATTAAAATACAAATACACAGTAAATATACTAGTAAATTCCTCTATGCAGAATTAACACTAGCAAATAATATATATTTTTTGAATATAAATATTATTACACCAGCAAATTGAAGGATTTACTTATTAACGTTTCCCCTATGGCCTTTTTCAAGTATTTATAAATTAATAAATTTTTGTAAGTATTTATATCTAAGACAATATTTTGAAAGCAGTGGTTTAAATATTTTCACCTCTGATCAACCACTGGTTAAATATAACCACTGCTTAAAATATTCTCTTAGATATGAATACTTACAATTGAAAAAGCCTAGAGGGCGAAACCAGCAAATTCTTCAATTTGCTGGTTTAATAATCATTGTATTCCAATATGAACAAGTACTACTCGAGGTCTCAGCAACAGTGAATACCTCAATATACAATATATATTATTTATGTATTATAAATATATGCTCTTTGACTTCAATCATTACATTGATTCTTGATTCTTTACTAATTTTTTATATTACCGTATATCTTTCTAATACTATAAGCATGTTTTGCTTATAGTTCTATAAGGACTACACGTCACATTTGATACTCAGTTACTGAAAATTTAATAATTCATATCAGTGGAAAGGCTAACGTCAGCAGTTTTCATTTGAGCTTTACGTTCTCAAGATGTAATCAATCAAAAATAATTAATCGAAAATAATGAAATCAATTGAATAAATTGAATTTGTCAAAATATTGATTGAACTAATTAAATTTAGACTTCTGAATTAATTCCGGCTTATTGAATTAATTGAATTAAATGAATTAATTCAATTAATTAAAATATTGAGCAAAGGTTTGCCTGGTAATAAAAAGTAATTAAAATTAATGTTAATGAATTTCTCGTTTTTTTTTCATGATATCTCCACAAATTAGATATCATATAGTTATTATATGAACAAAGAAGCAGAACAAATATCCTTTATTTGATGAAAATTATATATTTCGATAGCTCCTGCTATCATCATCAGGATTACAAAATTTTTTTTCCCGATTTGTAATCAAAAATGTTTCACGATTTAATGTGCTCAAATAGAGTGGACTATTTTAATTATGATCAAAATAGCGTGGACTGAAAAAAGGTTATTTTTATGGTGAAAACACTATATTTTAATGGTGATCAAAATAGCGTGGACTGAAAAATGGCAGGGCTAAGTAAGCTTTTTAAATACAGCGATGTACAAGGACGTCAGCTCAAATTTCACTTCGAAATGTCGATTATATACAATACATAGGGCGCATCAACATGCTTGTTTTTAAACAAAATCATAGACTCAACTGATTTCAATCCAGGTTATACCTTGAGGAAATACCAAGCATGGTATTTCCATCAACTTTGCACATTGATTTGTATGTATTTTGTAGTAATGTATAATAACGTAATAATGTAAATCGTGTTTTGTAATAATGTAGTCACTCTTGAAGTCACTCTGCCTTACGGTTTTGCCATATAAAAAGATTATAATAAAATATTGTAATAATGAAATATGTGATCTTATACAGTATTGTTATGCAAATAACAAGTGTAATCGCGAATATTCCGTTTTTTTAATTATGTATTAATATGATCTTTTGTTCAGCTTTTCAAATTTATAGAACTGATATTGTGAAAAATTTTCTGTTTAAACTATAATATTTTGAAATATTGAATATTAAACATTGCGGTTTATAGCCTAGAATCAAATCAGGTTTTGTTTAATTCTAATTCGTGGTCTACTCACTTTCGACTGAAACTGAACAAACTTATTTATTAAGAATATTGCTTTAAATAATGTCGAGTAAGACCAATATTGACATAAATTTATATTAAATTTCATTTTTCGTTTGTAATTATTATAATATAAAACAAAATTAATAGATAAGTTAATTATATATTTGATATTATCGAATTAAAAATATGCAACCCTTTGTATTTAATTATTTAAAGAGATTTTCATATTCTAGTCTATGAAAAGATTATCATATGACATATATCCGTCTGTAATATATCAATATATAATAATCTGTGTATAATCTATATATAATATAGATTATATTATATAATTATAATCTATATTATATTATTATATAATATAGATTATAATATATATTATATATAATCATTATTATATATATATCAATATATAATAATCATATACATCAATCTGTAATAATTGAGTTATACCATTTGTATAAATCAATTATAAATAATTCATTTACATGATTGATAAAAATTATTAGATTGTAAATTAGGCGAAGAGACATTATTATTTATTTTACAATTTTGATCCAATATTCCGATGGCACGCGGGCACACCATTATCAAGTATTATTCAATTTTATATTTTTATCTCTTAGACTTTTTCGAATTTTTTATATAAATACATAATTTATATAAAATTTACAATTACACGTGAATCGATTTTATTTGTATTTATATGATGTAGGTAGGAATTTTTAGATACATAAAATAGCTGTTTGACTTGTATGAGCTAAATTGCTACATCGAATCACAATATGCTACATGTCGAAGCGAAAAGTTGTGCAATAAATTTTGATTACAAAATTATAGATTTAAATACTTAAAATTTCGTTTAAACTTGAGAGTTTTAATATAGTGTTCTACTATTTATTGTGCTTATATGGAACTTTTTCAAAAATTCGACATTACATGTGATGTTATAAAATAAAGTCAAAGTTGGCTTCAATCAAATTTAATTACATGCTAAATTTTGTAATTACGTATTTTTCCTTTAGTTATAAGTGCATCAGTTCGCTAGCTACAACGGCCGCAGACAATTACCCAAGGCCTGACAATATATCGCATCATTCTTCTCAAGCAGCTTCAACTCGAATTTATGAGGGTGACATCAGACGAGACGGTTCTCTGACGATAAATAAAAGCGGAGCTGCTGTTAGAAATGATTCTCAAAATAAAATCTACAGTCAGCGTTCGTCTAATAAAGCTGGCCAATCGATTATTGTCCAAAATAAGCAATCCATACAACGTGCTCAACCACAGATAACTAATTACTCGGTAGTAAATTCAAATTCTAATGTCCATAAAGTCCAAGATGTGCAGCAGCAATGTAGTGAAACACCGGTAGCTCAATTATCAGATGAGGTAGATGATAAACAATATTCAAATGCTGTTACAGTTGATGGCGATAACAAAAACAATGATAAATCTGCCAAGAACAAGAACAAGAACAAGAAAAATTCCTAAGAATAAAATTGTTATCTTCATAGTTTTAAACTACAAACAACATTATCTATCAATCTTTTAATTTTCAAGAATTTTCATTGAAAATACACCGCCAATTTAGAATTACTGACAACTCATTATTAAAATAACTAATTTATGTTAATATTATTTAATATTAATTTGATATTAATATTAATATCAAATAATAATATTAATTAATAATATCAATATTTGTTAATATTAATTTCTATAATTTTTCAGATTTATAAAGTTTTAATTACAATTTTGGAGGTTTCTAAATTTACAAATTCTGCTTTGAATTTCCAATTTTTATTTCTGTATAAAAATGGTAATTCCGTTTAATTTATCTAAACAAGATAAGCTGAAGCACGATAAAAAATCGTCTTACATAATTACGATGACTTAAAGTATTATAAAACGTAAACGAAAGTACAACAAAGAGGCCGGAAAATGTTATTTAATAAATTAGTAAATTAATATTATTTAATAAATTAATAAATTAAAAATCTAAAGCAGATTTTTATATTTAATTTTGTGCATTTTAAAGGCGTCTATTATTCACTATAATTTTGATATAAAATAAATTAATTAAAAATAATAATAACGAATTCATTACAACCGCCACCACCGCGGCCGCGAATACATCAACCGAATCGGAAGATAGTGGTCACAGCAACGCTCATGGATCGCATGAACATGATAGCGAAGAATATCAGCGATCACAAAGAAATAACTCTAAAAAGTACAGTAATAAGCCGGAGCTTACAAAATCCTTGCCGATCGGTGAGAATTTAGAATCTGATCATTCATTATAGTTACATTTAAAAATATTTATTTCTTTAAAAAATTAAAAATAATTATTAATTTATAAAAATATAACCAAGATGCGTTTTAAAAGCATATTTTAATTAAGATCAGCTGATAACAGTCTACGTATTTTTGACGTATTTTTAGATTATGTATTGAAAAATGGAATCAGCACATTTAAAATATAAGGTTTGAATAGTATCTGCCTTAGATATGTTGATACCACATTTATTCTTTTGATGAAACCATTGTATTATATTAATAATATAATTATATTATACGTAATTGCTATCATTTTTTATAATTTATAATTTACATATATTTAATATATATAAAAATATTTAGAAATATTTAATATATTAAAATATATTTAAATATTATTAATATATCGCATATTAGAAAATAACTATGATAATTTTTTGAAGACGTTTTTTAATTTTACCCAGATACGATTAAAATTTGTAACTAGAATGCGATGTTATCTTGAAATATCAATATGACTGACATTAATAATTTTAGCGAAATAATTGATATAAATTAATTAAATAATTTATTTTGATTAAATAATTAATCAAATTTTTTTATTTTTTCGTTCTATTTTTATTTGATGTATTTATTGTAATTTTTGAAATTGTGGGTTTCGTTTTTGTTTATTAACATTCGATATATTAATTTACAAGCTTTAATTTTTTATATATGTAGACGCTGCGACGGATAACAGTATAATACATCATTCGGACGATCTATAGAATTGTTGTGTAGAAGTCTGAATAAATGTACAGAAGTTCAAAGAAAATATTAATTATACAACATCCAGTATTCGCTTTATAAAATCTTAGAGAACAGTTTGTCCTTCACATAACAAATCATGAAGACTGTCACATTTGCAATTTTGCTGTCTATGCTGATAGTTTGCGGAATACAATGCTGTAAATTTTGAAAAGGGCGCAGGATCACAATCAAACCCTTAAAAATAGAAATGTTCAAAATTGTATATTTAAAAAATGAAATATTATCAAAATAACCACGATAATTAAATGTATACTTAAACTAATCAAGAGTTACAATAAAAATTAATACAAAATTAATAAAATTTAAATTATAAAAATTAATAAAATAAAAAATAATTTTTTATTAATTAAATGCTAATTTTTTTTAAATACCAGTTTTTATTATAAAAATTAAATGCTAAATAGTATAAAATCAAAGAATAATAAACATTCGGTTGATCGTCGTATTCCTCATCGTCGTCAATATTATCGTCGATTGTTGCATCTTGATATTGCTGATACTCCGCAATCAAATCTGTCGTGTTATTTTTTTCTTCAGTAAATTCCAATTCAGACATTCCTTCACCCACATATGCTCATATATGATCATGCACCTGCACATTGCATACACCATATCGGCATTTCTGCCTCCAACTGTCTTTTATCTATCTACAAACGTCTCTCCAATCTCCAAATCGTTCTAAACCCCGACAAGTCCAAAATAATGTGGATCCTTCCCCGTTAACCAAACATATCTTCTCCCACTGTATCTTTTGCCTCATCGATCATCCCCATAGTACACAATATAACTTTCTTAGGCTTCCATTTCGATGATCACCTTTCCATTAAACCATTCGTCCGTGACAAGGTCCGCTCGTCTAACTTAATTCTCCATGACATTCGCCGTATTCGCCCCCTATCGACTTCCGTTCCTGTATGTATCTTCTTTCATCGCTTCTTTTCCCTAAAATCGATTACTGCCTTAGCCTTTTCGCCAATTTTCCAAACTCCATCATCCTACCCCTACAACGAATAATCAACTCCGCCGTTCGAGTGCTCTTTCGTCTCCGTCGCTTCGATCACACATCCACATATTTTGCCCAACTCTCCTGGCCCACCATCCACATCCGCATCAAACTCCACCATCTCGTAACTTTTCGTCTCATTGCTGTCGGCTCCCCATCGTTAATCAATCTTCCTTTCTTAGACGACACTCGCCCCACCTCGCTATCGCTGCGTTCCCGTCATACCCTCTTACTCCACGTTCCTAATTACTCCAACAACTACGGTCTCCGATCCTTCATCGTCGCCGCCTCACTCGCCTGGAATCAACTCCCTTTCGAGTCCGCCGCGCCCCCTCCTTTATCACATTCAAAAACCTCCTCCGTTCATACCTTCTCGACACCTGATTCACAGTTTTGTTTTGTTGTGGTCATGTAAGCGTGCGCTGGCACGCATTTGCCACGTTAAAATTAATTTTTTTAATGCAAAAAGGTTTTACGTCTGAACATAGCTTAAAAGTGATCAGGTATTCGTTCAAATAGCGCAGATGTGGTCAACTGTTGGCGCATTCGCCACATGTGGCGCATTGGACGATGCACGATGGCGCATTTTCTTTTTAATAAAGACGGACTTTTTATTATAAAGTTGTTAATAAAAATTTTCAGTTATTTTACGATTATTTCCAAAAATTAGTTTGATAACTTTACTAATTAACGAAAACAAAGTTATATATATTTCAACATTTATGATTGAAAAGGGTAAATATTTGAAAAATGTGTGGGTTCTTTCAACAAAAAATTGGCGCATTTAAAATTCTCTGAAAGGGAAAATTCTCTGAAAGTTAAATTGGTGCTTCATCGAAAAGTGTTGGTCACCTCTGAAATAGATGTTGAATGACGGTGATGTTTCCTAAAAACGTGGCACACATTTTCATATTTTTAGGGGTTAATTAATTTTCATAAATTAAAAATTAATTAAGTCGTAGAAGTCTTAGTTAGCGAGTACTAAAATTAAATTTTTTCTTAAAGTTAGATATACCTAAATTATAGCATTTGAAAAAAATTAAATCAAAACTTCGAATTTATTAAATGCAATGTTTTAATGCAAACAGTTCCCGAGAATGACATTCTTGGGATATGACATCAGTTCTTTTAAAAACATTAGATGATTTTCTTCTAATGTCACAGCATTAACAATAAACGATTATGGTTCATCTCGTGACCAATAGAGGACTGACTGCCAACTTTAAAACATTACTCTCTTAAGCTGGAAAGTCTCAAGTGTCAAGATAGAAAATTATACGAAACAAGAATGTAATATTAATAATATATATTTATGCAATCATAGTTAGTAAATATAATGAAGAGATAGTTATTCAAATGATTTTGAAGAGAACCAATATCATTGCATATTATGCAATTTCTTCAAATTTCTTTATTTAATAAATATTATATGGTATGAATGAATGCTCATGCAAAAATATGTTTCTTGTAAATTTAAATGTCATCTTTACGATATAAATTAAAAGTAGTTTTAGTTAATGTTAATTAAATGTTCATATATAGATATACACCTTCGTTATCATTAATATATGTTTTATTAAGAATGAGGCTATCTGGATGAATTTGTTAGCTTATTGAATAAAAATTGTTAAAGTTAAATGCACATATATCATCAATGTATCGAAACATATATTTCATATCTTTATACAATTTAGATTTAGATTTTACACAGTTATGAACAAATTCATATTCTATAAAGCTTAAAAACAAGTCAGCTATAATTGGGCTACTATTACCACCCATTGGAACACCTTTTACTTGTCTAAATATAAATGTCCCTACTTTTAAATAATTTTGATTTATCAAAATATTTAAGGATTCTATTAATTCAATTTTATCCATATATTTATATTGTTTAGATTTAGTTTTTACACAGTTATGAACAAATTCATATTCTATAAAGCTTAAACATAAATCAGACAAATTAAAGGTGTTACAATGGGAGGTAATAGTAGCCCAATAATAGCTAACTTATTTTTAAGCTTTATAAAAATAAATCTAAATTATATAAAGATATGAAATATATGTTTCAATATATTGATGATATATTTAATTCTAACAATTTTTATTCAATAAGCGAACAAATTTATCCAAGTAGCTTTATACTTAATAAAACCAATATTAATGATAAAGAAAGTATGTATCTAGATATGAACATTAAATTAAAACGACATAATACTACTTTTAATTTATATCGTAAAAATTACATTTAAATTTGCAATAAACATATTTTTGATAAAGAATATGTTTACATATATGATAAAGAGAGTATATATCTTGATATGAACATTAAATTAACATTAACTAAAACTACTATTAATTTATATCGTAAAGATGACATATTTAAATTTACAAGAAGCATTTTTGCATGAGCATTCACGCATACCTTATAATATAAAATATAATACATTAAATGATGAAATTTTTAGAATTGCAACAATTCGTAACGATATTGGTTTTCTTCAAAATTATTTAAATAATTTAATAGATTAATATTTAATAGATGTATATTTTAAAAAGGGTTACTATAAAATAAAATTGTTATGAATGATTTTTATGAATGGATAATTAATATTATACTTTGTATTAGAATAAAATAAACTTAATAATCAAATTTCAGCAAGGAAACAAGTCATTCGTATGTTTCTAGCCCTGCTGCTATAGTTACCGAAATAATTATGTATATTTCGATGATAAAATCTTATAACATAGCAGTTCCTTGTGATGAACTTATTCGATTACATTATAGTCAATTCATTAAAATTATTATTTTTATTTTAAACTTTAACTTTATAAATATAAATCTTATATAATTATTTATTATATAGCCACGCGCTATGCGACGTGGCTATTCAATATTACGTGATTTTTTAAAAGTGATCGCTCGGAGCATATTACTTACATTTTAAAGTCTAACGTTTCATTAGAAAATCAAAAGATTTTGCTGTTGCGAAATTTTACCACTTTGTATTTTTTCAGATTCATCAAGAAAAATGAAATAGCAAGTGACATATCGATCATATTTTAACCTCAATTTGCATATATAAAATCAGAGAAATACGCAATTCAATGAACTTTGGAAATATTTGAAAATATTAAAAATTTTAATTTTTAATATTGAAAATATTAATAATAATTTTTCAATTAATGATTTTTAATTGAAATTTTTCAAATTTAAATTTCAATCTAAAAATATAATTTTTGATAATTTAGTACTATACCAATATGTTTATAAGGACACGGATTTGGTGGATCACAGTAAGATTCTGAGTTCGAGTGGTGTTTTACATATTGTAGATTATCACCAATAGAATCTAAAGTTTTGAGGTGTAACTAGTAACATATTTAAAATTATACCTTTATATAAAATCCACTGATATGCAAAATCTAGTGAATATGCATTGATTACTGATATCAATATCAGTAGAGCACAAGATAATAATTTGCCTAAATAAAAAATTATAATGTTTTATTTTTATAATAAATTAAATCCCAAAACAAATTGGAAATTTATTTCACTAATTAAAAATAAAATGTTAGAAAATTTTACAAATCGATATATTATATTGAATTTTAATTGAAATTTAAAATTTAATAGAAATGAACGTATTCTGACAGATTATTCCGAAATTTTATTAGCTAGTCATCACCAGCTTAAGTGCTAATTACTACTGGAATGTATCAAACAACATTATTGGTACATCCTTGTTTAATAAAGTGCTTCAATTCTATATTTTTACATTCATCAGCTGTTTATAACTATTATCAAATAAGGGCATTCAAAGCAAATAGTCCATACTGAGTGACAAGAATATTTTATCAAATTGTGATGTAAACAATCGTATTGTTAGTTAAAATATATAGTGAATAAAAATGTATTACCCGAATGCATCTCGGGCAGAAAAACAAAATCAATAGTTACAAAAGTTAGTTTATCAAACACATATTTTATTTCATGGAACATTTAAAAACAAAACATTGAAGTACATGTAAAAGTGAGAGACATAATTATTGGCAAAATCGATATCTACAAAGGTCAGATCACTCGTGTAAGGATATTCTAACACAACGGAACTTTGTGATAGCCATGAGTTTAAAGATGCACCATAAAAGCGGAATTTATTTGCTTCCCAATCCTTCAAATCCTTTATCCACTTTAGACATTTTCATCGAGAAGTAATCTACATTTCTAAAATGCTCTGGCGTTCCAGTTTCAGTTTGAACATATTTCCCAATGCGATTTATAAATGCAACTATCGAGATTAATGATTTAAACGATAAGCCGATTTTCGCTTGAGAAAACATCAATTATACTGGTTCAATTGTCTGAAATTACCTTCCAAAGGTCATTTATAACGGAGGACACAGTTAAACCCCATCAAACTTAGTTTAGATATTGATGCTGTTATTGTGGTATCCGTGATTTTTATGTCTATATGCTGTGTAAATTAGTGATGTTAAAATAATTTTTCCAATCCGAATTATTACAAGAAGGCGAGGAAACAGGAATATTTATTTGATTTCAAAAATCCAATATTTCGACGGCACTATGGTACGTCATCTTCAGGGTTGTAATTTGCTTGAACACTTATAAACCCTGAAGATGACGTGCCGTAGTGCCGTTGAAATATTGGATTTTTGCAATCAAATAAATATTCCTGTTTCCTCGCCTTCTTGTAATGATATTATTCCATTGCGACAGATAACCACCGTTTCTAAATTTTATTAGTTTTGACTTATACTAATTGTACATCATTGTAATTTAAAGCTAAAATAACGAAGTCATGAGCATATATTACCGAATTTACTCTATACGACAATTGGCTCAACATGTCAGTTTAATCCACTAAGAAAAATATAAACACGGGGCTTATTATATATCCTTGCAAGACTCGCATATCCGTTACAACTGCTACATAAACTTTTAGCCCATCGAGTTTTCACAATGTACATGCCTGCAATGTTAATGTTTAACAATTCAAGTAACAGTCTAAATTATAATTATAATTTTAGACTCAAAAATTATAATTTAATAATTATTAAAATATTATTATGTTTTGTTCTTTTATATAATAATTTTTATTAATAATTATTAAGAAAATGATAATAATTTAATAATTAATAATTATTAATTATTAATAATTTAATAATATTTATTAATAATTATTTAATAATTATTTTCAGATAATTTTTATTTCAATTACAATAAAACATGCCATCAATTTTGGATCAATAATAAATAAATCCAAAAAATTAATAAAATTAATAAATCCAAAACATTAATAACATTAATAAAGATATTTATCAACGTAAATTCAGTCTTTTGGATTTAGGGTATAAAAAACCAAAAACCACTATAATTTGTGTAAACCACGTTGCAGACAAAAACACAACTGTATAATCCAGCTTTATGGAAATTGACGTTGATAAAATAAGGATAATCAGTGATATCTATATCGTTCATTGATTGATAGAAATCTCATAACGCTCACTGTGGAATGTATATCACGAATTTGTCTACTTGCACCAGCGACAACTTCTTTAAATTAGAACATTTGAAAACATAACGCAGCGACGAACACGATTGGTTGCAAAAATAGCATATACAACATGATGCTGTTTCGTGTACAATGATCCGTATTCTGCAAAACTTATCATGAAATCCATGTATTGATACACGCCAAACCAAGTGTCATTTGGTGTATCTAGGCAATCGCCAATTTTCTTGCAGGTAAGCTGGTGAAAGATATAGGTCTGAATCTAGCTGTACTAATTAATTTGCAGCTGCACAGAATTTAGCCGGAAAGCCTCTGTTACAGAAAATGCTAAACGGGCGCGTATAAATTCAGAAGCTGGTGTTATTTTTGCTAACATCTCCACTGCCGAGGATGAGCATATGTTAGAGATCCCTACAATGAGTTTGATAAAACGCCATTGGTATATATCTATTTGATGAACACTGTTTTCCGTTAGATCATCCCACAGTTCTATCATCCCATATTATGGGGTCGGTAACAACATGGTTAGGAATAAAAGGGCTCCTCCGAATGACAATTTACCATGATAGGAAATCTGAGCGGTATTCCTTACCGATTTGTCAGAAATGCTTTCAAAGTGAAAGCATTTCTGACAAATAATTATGGTGATCCTTTGTGATCCACTCACAAAGGATCACCATAAGGTCGTTATGATGCCCACAATAGGCAATCGCCGATTTTCTTTACGGTAAGCCGGTGAAATATAAATATCCGAAATGTCCTATAATGCGAGCTAATATAAACAACTCGCATTAATTATACTAATTATATTATATTATGATGCATTATTTATATTAATGTAGATTATTATTGAGCCCAATCACTTATATTTAAGAAATTACAAAAAAAATCACATAAATATATAATTGCAATCAAGGCACATTGATAAATAGATTATTCAATCTTCAGGAATCAATGTTATTATCATTCAATGTTATTCATATCATTCAATATTATTAATAACATTGAAAATTTTTTTATATACCTGATTTATTTCAAAAATTACATTCAAGGTATCCTGCAAATGGGCTCATTTAAAACAAACAAAATTAAAATAAGTAATCATTTGATGTAATCACCGTCTCCGTATTGGAATGTTGCCAGAATGGCGCAGGATCTTTGATCTTGATGCTCTTAAGCAAGCCGATACCATTCTAGCCGAAGATATGCCGATTGATGTGCGCAAAGCGCTCATCTCATCACTATAGTCTGTTCCTTTTTTATCTGCTATTTTTCTAGCTAAGTTCTTCAGCAAAGCAGACGCTGCCGGTCCAATAGCGCCGTTGGTCGAAACTACGAATGGAGAAAAGGATGCATTTTCAATATCAATAATTCGTTCTTCGTATTTCGCTCGCTTTCTGCTTTCGTGATATTCAAATGCAGCGGATGGTGACTTAATGGTATAGGAATGGTGCAAGACTATTGAAAATACAAACGTCGATGAACGTTCGCTCCATCCTAGTTCCAAAAAGTCCATTGCACACAATATCTGCTCGAGCTTCAGGTGTGCGAGTTGTCGTACTGGTCAAAAAGTTGTAGCATTCGGGTACTGCTGACAGGCACGGTTCCAAGGCAACACAGCTACATGCAGTGGACAAATATCTAGATAGTGTATCTCGTATCTCGTTATGACTAATTATTGTCAAGGCACCCCTACGACACGATAACGCATGACAGCAAGACATCTCTGATCCACAGATGCATATACCCGATATGTCGTTTGGTGTCCATCCATACCGTGCTGCGACAGCATCTTGAAATTCATGATGTGACAGGTGGAATGATTTAAACGATAGTGGACGGATTGTTAACCAGCTGGATGCGCCCTTCAAACTAGCGTACTGTAAAATATTTTCCGCATCCTCGAATAATCTGACGATATCAGCTCTTTTGGCTCTGGCAGTGGCTAAGTTTGTGCTGGTTATAAGTCTTCGGGCCTCATGTTGGGCATCAATTAATTCAGAAAAACTCAAATCTTTTGAGTAGGTGGACGTTAAAATTCTTGATTACTCAAACTGCGATACTGCTTCCACGATAGGACTTCTTATGCCAAAACCACCAACGGACGTTGGTAATGAAATAATTTGCTTCTGCATCTCAGATAGTTCGGTGTTGACAAGTATTTGTACAAATTGCCCATTAATCTCATCATAAAATGGTTACATGCTTTCAGGATAACCAACCCATCTGTCACGACTTCTATGCTCGTTCCTGTAAACGCTGACTTTGCGAGATCTTCATTATTAGGATGTATCAACAGCTTCGACTTTCCTGGATTTACAATATAGCCGTAGTGGGGACCGTTGTCTGCAAGCCATTCCCACGCCTTGTACAGTGTAGATACGCTACCAACAAATGAAGCATCATCCGCATACCATCTCTGGAAAAGGCCGGGAACTGAGGCTTGTAGACGATGAATAAGCACCAACGAAGATACGGCAAAAGCCGCCATTGCCAAAGGGTCCCCTTGTGTTAGGCCTTCTTGTGCCATGATAATATCGCCTTCCCCGATAAGCTGCGTATTATGTGAATATGTATTGTAAAGTGGCACAGATAAAGCTGGACATACCATCCCAACATTTGCCAGCAATAGTTTCCTATTGACACAATTGAAAGCATTCGCTGCATCGATAGCAAGTAAGCCAACCATATTGCTTCTCGAGAATTCACTGTTTATGCTACGAATCGCATATTCAATACCTGCCTGCTGACCGGCACAAAGTTGCATAACGCCTGCTACTGCTTGCAATTTTGGGGAAGCAACTTCGAGAATAACCTTACCAATCAATCGTCGGACGACCTCGCCAACTCCTATTGGCCTAATCCCTGGTTTTTTATTGAGTGCGATTATCCTGCTGGCCGTGAATGCCTTCATATGGGTGGGGTTTATTGCTTCTGTGGCAATTTTATAAGCCATGTCAGCTAAAACATCGGCAAGACGTTGCGAGTGAGTCTTGAAACTGCTCAATAACGTTTTCATTATAACAGCAGTCATTCCGGATGGACCCGCACCGCCTTGTAATTTTTTAGCAGCTTTCATTATCCTGGTTCTATCAATAACTGTGTATTCAACTGGGTGGTGAGAAATACTCCCACTGAGACTATTTTCTTGGAGAGCGATTGCTTCCACGTCTATGGCAGCGGGATGAAGATCTAGCAGAATATTCTTAATCGTCTGTCCATTCAGTTCGTCGTTCATCTTGAACAAGGCTGGTTCGTCAGACTCTTTTATGGTAAGACTATTAAGCGCACCTCTTGTGTTTCCGGATTGCATGAGCCGAGAAAATGATTTTAAGCAGTCATTGTGCTTCGTACGTGGTTTTCTAGTCTGAGCATTCACGGCATTTTGAAGAACAATACCTTCATCTAGCAAGGCTATGAAATCACCTTTCTGCCATGCATCCAAGCGTCTTTCAAGAGCTTTTCGCAACGCGGCTGTTTTTCTCGTCGGTAATCTTTGGAGTAATAGCTGGCACATTACAGCTGCCTATTTCAATGCAGTTGGTTGTTCAGGATGGTTGTTAGTGAATTTACTGTAAGCCGAAGTCAAAAGGTCCACGAACCTATTACTGGCATCACAAATTGGGGGATTAAAGAGGTTTGGTCCACATGTTCTAA
Source organism: Pomphorhynchus laevis (assembly GCA_012934845.2). Taxonomy (NCBI): domain Eukaryota; kingdom Metazoa; phylum Acanthocephala; class Palaeacanthocephala; order Echinorhynchida; family Pomphorhynchidae; genus Pomphorhynchus; species Pomphorhynchus laevis. The sequence continues at coordinate 206,996 of WNNJ02000599.1, read as the reverse complement.
TTTCGTCATAAATTGTTGATATGGTTGGTAGATGAAGAAGACATGTTATTTGCGGTTTGTTAGGAGCTGCCGTAATCTGAACGCTTGACAACGGTTGATTAATGTCGTCGCCAATAAACTCATTAGTGCGTGCATTTTGTCTCTCCATATTGATAGAAGGGCTGTTATTTGAGCAATTAGGCGCTGCACAGTTCGTACAATGCTTGTTAGCCTTGCGACACCGACAACCCTTGCAAACAGCATTCGGTCCATTACAACCGCAACATCTAGGAAGTGCTGATGGCACGCCCTTTGGCATATTTTCAAGTTGTAGTTTGTGTTGTGTCAAGCTGGACGATTGTATGTTAATTTATTGTGTGTTTTGAGGATTGTTTTGAGGATGAACAACAGCGAGTTGTAAGTAATGTAATTAGTGTAAGTAGTTAATAGGGATAACAGGATAGTTTAAACTTGTATGTTATTTATTGTAAGTAGTTGTTAGTTAGCAGTATATTTACTTTTTATATCAAACTTTTTTAAGGTCAAAAAACCTTAAATTATTATTAAAAAACCTTATTTTTTAATAATAATATTTATTCTTTAAATATTTACAATTTTAGGTTCCCTCAAATGGGCCTTTACACATAATTATTTTATTGTATTGTTCGATGTCCCTGCTTCAGTCGTATTCTTTCTGAAGCACGCAGAATTTGTTTTGATCAGGGCAACGGCAATCGTCCTACGTATGCTTGTAATGTTATCCGCGTACGATTGCAAATTAGAGTTAGACATCAATGCAGCAACTTTTTTCAGCAGTCCGCTGGCTGACTTCCCTGCGCCACCAAAAACTGAGAAGATAAGGGGGATGAATGTACCTCTTTCAATAATGGATACTCTATCCACATACTTCGCTCTCTTCCGATTCTCATGAAAAGCGTAAACATTTGAAGGGACTCTCTGAGCATACGATGGAGCAAATACATTAAATATTGAAACGTCCATTAAGGACCGCTTCCATCTATTGCCAAAGATTCCTGTGCATGCTATATCCAAACAAGCATTCATATCCCTGCACCTGGTTGCTGATAAGACACCCTCATCCATGACAGGAGCCAGAACGGGTTCAATGCAGACATTATCACATACGCTTTTTATCGTTGCGGCTAATACATCTCTGATGATGCTATGTCGAACAATTGTTAGACCCCCATGTCTGCATGAGAGTGAATGTAAAACATTAATGGATTCTCCACAGACCCAATGCGAAGCAACATTCACTGGTGTCCATCCAAAACGCATAGCTAATGCATCCCGAAATTCGACCGGACTGAGATGGTATCCCTTGGAATCAAGCGGACGCATTGTTAACCAGGAAGACGCCCCCTTCTCTGAGGCATATCTCTGTGCACACTTTTGAACCGATTCCATTTTCAGCTCTAATGTGGCCCGTTTGTTTTCCCCGTACTTTCTCACTTCGCTACGGATTTCCCTTAACATCATTGATTGGGCCTCCTTAACCTTGTTAATATCAGCATAACAACCCAACGCTGCGCTAACCCTACAGGATCGATCGTATTGAATCCCAATATATTTTCCAATTATATCTAAGCCAAGACCCCCTTCCCCATACGGAAGAGAAATGGTTTTGCGTAGTTCCGGCGGTATATACTAATCCCGTAAGCGCCGGTAAGAACTTATTTACAAATATGTACTCCAAAGGTTGAAACCAACCATCCTCACATTTACAAGTCCTCACGAGATGTGTCCAACTATGCTGGAATGCGAATGTATAGGCCGAAAGGGCACACTGTGGATCAAATAACGCGATTTCCACCAATCTTTCCAACATCACACTCCACTTACTAACTCGTGAAATAACTCGCTCTCGCACATAATCGACAGACCCAATAAACGAGCCTAAAAGTTCAATCCCATCCTCACAAAACTGAATGTTAACATTACTAAATTTTTCCAGATCTCTAGAATCAATCCCATCTTTCGTTAATAGTTTACATTTATTCGGATTCACATGAAATCCGTATTTGGGGCCTACTCTCTTAATTATTTCAAAGAAATGAAACGCATCGTCAAGACTCCCGACAAATGACACGTCATCTGCATACCATCGTTGAAAGGCATTGGGCAATAACCTTTGCAATTCTCGAATCAACGGTATTGATGCAGCCGCAAATGCAATCATCGATATTGGGTCGCCCTGAGTGAAGCCTTCACGGGAGGACTTTAGTTCATCCCCTATAGATAAGACCGGATCTTCACAGTACGTGTTATACAATGTTGTCGAAAGTGCTGGGCAAATGTTAATCATACTGGCTAGGGCATTCTTGCGATTTATTCTATTGAACGCATTGCTAGCATCAATCGTCAATATGCATGCCGAAGATGACAGGTGAAAGGCTTCCCGAACGCTGTGAACAGCATACTCAATACCACTGCGTTGTCCTGCACATAGTTGTACATTCGATGAAACTGACTGGACATATTTCGTTATCAATCTTAAAATTGATTTGCTAATTATTCGTCTAAACACCTCACCTATCCCGATTGGTCTAACGCCGGGTGATTTATCGAGAGCAATGAGACGAAAAATGCGAAACGCCTTTAGATTTGACGGATGTAAGTTCTCCCCTGCAACTTTTCTGGCTAGATAAGCCAGTGCATCAGCGAGGTCTCGTGAATCTCTGCCGAATAATGTAAGCATCTTTCTCCAAGATAGAGCATCGACTCCCGAAGGACCAGCCGCCCCGTAGTACGCTTAGCCTCCTTAATAATACAGTCAGCGTCAATCGCTTCGAAAATTACAGGATGGAAAGTACTATCAGTCATGTATGGATTCCTTACGATAGCGTCATCTACTAGACCAGCTGAAGCTGAATGTTTCTCATCCAATAAATCTCGTACGCTAGCATTTTCAATATTATCGTCGAAGCACAAAACCTTTAAGGAGATGAAGTCCGGATCGAGCATTCTCATCGCTCTGGATGTTTTACCAATTGACATCTGTTTGATAAAAACTAATTTCCAGGACTTATTTTCTATGTAACGGGTAAGTTTTACACTACGCTGAAGCGATCGTGCCTCTTCAAGTAGTTCTTTTAGATTCCCTAGAGACCAGAGCCGAAGTCTTCTAGCCATTGTTTTCCTAATAAGTGCAATCTTTCTAGTTGGCAAACGCTGAAGAACACACTGTGATAGAAGCGAAACTGACATCAAAGCTGATCCCGCGACATCTTCCGGAGTATCAACTTTATTAAACAAGTTAGTCAACTTCCTTAGAAATATTCTACTCTCATTACACTGCGGCAAACTGGAGAGATTGGGTTTCCACTTACTCACCTCCAGAAATGAAATTTCTAACTCAGTAGCACCTTCAGACCGCATATTTGTTAGATTACTCATTTGCTGCCCCCTTCCCTCCACAGGAGGTTGATATATATGCTTGTTTTCCATAATCTGAATTGTGGACTCTGTTGTCATGGTCGCAGGAATTTGATCATAATTATCGGAGTCTAAGCGATATTCCGTGATTCCCACACTATTAGAGGTAGTTGAACTAAACATTTGTTGGCGGTTATTACATCTACCAGCTCTGCAGTTTACACATTGACGATTTACCTTGGCACATTTGCAACCGGTGCACCTGGCAGCCTGACCGTTGCAGGTACAGCATAGAATTGAACTGGACGGCTTTCCCTTCTTCATTACTTCGTCCGAGCTAGTCCTTGCGGGGCTCCGTCAATAATATGCACACTAGTCAGAGCCCTTGTATCTCGGGATGACTGCTTGAATTTTGGTTTAAACTCGTTGTCCCGACCACAGATGCCGGATGCACAGTAGAAAAGGAATTTTTTAAACTGTCAATGTATTTGATCGGCGAGAGAAGCGCGCCGATCTGGAAAGTCGATTGTATGTTATTTTATCTCAAACTTTTTTTAAGCTGAATTTAAAAAAAAGAAAAAAAAAATAAAAAAATTAAAAAAATAAAATAAAAAAAATTAAAAAAACTAAACAAAATAAAAAAAAATAAAAAAAATAAAAAGAAAGAAAAAAAAATAAATGAAAAAACAAATTAATAAAAAAAATTAAAAAATTAAAAAAATTAAAAACCTTATTATTAATGTTATTTATTAATAACATTAATAATAAAGATTTTCTTAATAAATCCATTAATCTAAGAGATTCGATTACAAAACCTCTTTTGCCACCATTGGCAGTGAGGTGAAATATTTAGACAAAGCAGAAATTCAAATCAAATCAATTTTTCCAGCTGCAATAGAGTTAATGCTCTGATCTGCGACTTTATGTTCTGGAAACTCGTGTGAAGAGAGTGGATGAGCTGTCAACTGATCACTACATTGTAGTGATCTACAATGTAGATCACTGATGTCCTAACCAAGAAATACAGTAAATGTATTCCTTGTAATAATTGATATTCTTACACGACGAACACAGAAGCGGCAAATGCATGTAAAGTCGCAAGTGGCAGGGTAGTCTATTTCGACAATAATGATGATGTAGCCTATCCATAGATGCCCGCATAATTAATGCTCTTTTTTATTTACAGGTCCCGTTCAGCCAAATGCAAAGATAAATAATTGCTGGTGTGTACTGGTACTCCTTATTAACTAAGCTTTGCTTCCCAGTCCATCTAGATATGAAAATTCCTCCCATGCAGCGGTATATGGCAAATCGAATCGTTGCATTAATAATTAAGATAGTGGGCTTTGTTTGGTCAGTAAAGCTAAAATCGTCAAGAAAACTTTTATCGAGAGTCCGAAATACAACAACAATTTGTTGAGAAGAAAAAACAAATAATATTACATCAGGTTTTTCTTGTAAACCACTATTCCGGGTATCGGGCCGTGGAGCAGTGCACAAAATAAACTACTCCAGACATCGCGATCCTGGGCGACAGACCAGAGTTTTCTTTCAGATAGCCCATGGCGCTCTTCCGCCAGTTTCAAGAATTGATCTCCAACGAAATCGAGGTCTACATCGAGGTTTGTTTCCAGAGAATCCGGCCTGGAAAACCCTTCGAGGAAGGCAATCCCTAGACATTCTCAGAACGTGTCCGATTCATTTCTTCAGACTTTCTTCGATGTGGAAAATCAGCAAATTTACTCCGAGTCAATCCCGGATGACAGAATTCCAAACATTATCTCTAAGGATAAGACCGGGCACAACGCAAAAAAAACTTCATTTAGGTAGTCTGTATCCAAGATCTTATCCTTTCAATCAAAATCCAAAGTTCATGACCACAGGCTAAGATAGGAACGAAGATTTTGCGGTAAACCGAAAGCTTCGCCCGAAGACTCAACTCCCGCTTCACCACGACATATCTGTACAAAGAACGCATTGTGGCGTTAGTTGCACAAATCCGCTACTCAATCTCCTTGATGTCCCTGCTGTCCTTCGAGAACAATACCGTAAAATACATGAAAATCTCCACATCAGGTAGAACCTTTTTCCCAATCAGGATTGAAATTGAAACCTGAATCTGAGACGAACACATAGAGATAGTCCTAGAGGTACTAACCAACATCACTGCCGCTTGGTATTCCATCGAGATCAATCTAGTAAGCATTGTAAGTCCTCTGCACAAGAAGCCAACAATACAACATCATCTACAAAAAACAGAGATGGTATCCTAATGGAACCGAACAGAAGACCGACATCCATCAGAGCAGCCCGTCTCGAAATTTTGTCTAAGTAAACAATGAATAAAAGTGAAGACAAATAACAGCCCTGATGTATCCCTACGCCTACTGGAAATGATTCTGACTTCCTACCTAGAACACGAACACAACTCATACTTTGTTCATACAGAGAAGCCACAGCTACCCGAAGATAGTGTGGTACTTAATACTCCCTTAGTACCTCCCACAACCTCTCTCACAGAACTCGGTCGAACGCCTTCTCCAAATCTACAAAGCACATGTAGACCGGTTGAGCGAACTCCCAAGACCGTTCGAGGATTGTTGAGAGAGTAAAGTGCTGATCCGTAGTTTCACGACCTGAACGAAAGCCGCATTGTCCCTCTTGCAGCTGTCCTTCAACTATAGGCCGTATTCTTAATTAAAGAAAGAATCTTAGCAAATAGCTTCCAGTCTGGCTAAGAAGAGTGATGATCCGATAATTGGAACGCACTCTTCGATCGAGCTGAAGTTCTCTTTGCCTTTGGTACTTGTCTTCAGCTTCCACTGATTTATCTGACAAAGTTACCTTATAAGCCAGCTTATTTTGTTGGACAAAATCTCTAAATGTTGGTGTCCACCAAGCAGTTCGAGAATTTCCTCTGCGACAAGCACCTAATGCCTTCGAGCTACAACTTTTCACAGTTGCTTTGGCGAGTGAGAATCTGAACATATCCCATTCCTGATCAATGTTTTTCACCACTTCTAGCAACCGAGAGAAGTCATTCCGGATGTAGACAAACAACGATCTTTGATAGAAACATATGCTAGACGCTTCCAGCACGCCTTCACACAATATTTATGATTACCAGGCTTGTCTAGCATCCGATCCTGCCATCGAAGTTTACTAACTACAATGTAGTGATCAGCTGACAGCTCATCCAATCTCTTCACACGAGTTTCCAGAACATAAAGTCGCAGATCAGATGTAACGATTACAAAATCGATCATTGATCTTTGACTGAGAGAATCATGATGTCATGTTTATCTATGAATCTCCTTATGTTCAAACATGGTGTTGTTTATGCACAAATTGTTACAACAACAAAAGTGCAATAAACACCACTCGCATTCAGATCCGAGAGTCCGCTTTTCCCTAACACTCCCTCCCAAGTGCTACTGTCGCTACCAACATGAGGATTAAAGTAGCCCAATAGAACGAAGGAATATCTCACAGAAGTACTATCAAGCAGAGCCTGAAAATCTTCCACGAAGACTGCGTATTCTGAGAAAATGTTGGAAGCATACACACAACAGTTATCTCTTTCCCTCTTTGACTAAAAGTCTATGAGACGCCAACCTTTCGTTCACTGGCTTAAACCTCTCTCTATAAAGAACGTTAATCGGGACTTGTAAGTTCCGATGTATCCGTTGGTGCCTCTCGAATAGTTCAAGGTTCAACGTTGATCAAAAGGTTTAGTTCCAGCTTCAGAATAGTGAAGAGAAGTCACTCCGATTATTTCTAGAACAAAGCGAAGCATCTTTCCAATTAATTCTGATTCCTTCCCCGCCAGCGAGATGACATTCCACGTTCCTACATGAAGACTAGTTCGCTTCGGATGTTGATACCTCTTTTGCTGAATCCGTACAACTGCCTGGTCACACGGCACCCGACAATGAAAACTCCTCCGGTCAGTGGTGAGTGGCCCATTGTTCATCGATCTTAATTTATATTTTGTAAATTTGTTGATTGTCATTTTCATTTTATTGATTTGTTTGTTCGGCAATCTACCGTTCCCAATATCCTTTGATGATCGAACATCGCTACTTTAAGAATTCAGGCATCCGTGACTCTCTTCCGCCTTTTCGTCCATTGTCTAATCCGCTGTTGGAGTTATTGGAGGGATCTGAGATAGTCTATTAAAGGACTATCCCTACGGCTGATGCAAGCGGCCAATTATTTAGCCGTTGATCGACGAATGTTGGACATACGTCGCCTGGGCCGCTCTACAAATAGGCTAATTGGCAATATATGCCAGCTTAATACTTAATCGACTGGCACCTAGCGACCCAAGTCCGAAATAACTCTTTGGAAATATCCAATAATTACGGTCAAGCTGACGAAATTTGCTAACTATCATGGATACCGTAACTCATTATGGTAAGAATGGAATATCGAAGTAGCGTTTATCTGTTTCAAAAACGGATGAAATTAGAAGACGCACTGATTGAATTCTACTGAATACTTTGCAGAACCGAGTGACAAATTCGACCGATTCACTTCTATATATCAACTGATAATTGTGAGATAATCTTGATTTTGATAAGCAAATGCGTTGTTGGTAGTCTATTGTAGAGGTCGGATCGACATTAGAACAGAAAAAGGAGTAGAGTGATTTTAGGTGACAATCCGAGTACCATTTTGACGAAGCGCCATTTACAGGAGTCAAAGTTGTTTGAAATTGTAACTCGAAAAGTCAGATTAGATGACGGGAAGCGCATAAGTAATCATGGGTTCAATCATTACTTTAAACAAATGGAGTGCACCTTGTAAGGATAAACTAAGCAGTTTCCTAGAAGCGAAAGTTGATGAGAGGATCTGACAAGCTTTTGGTTCGAGGTGCAAACGAAATGACCAAGCAGAGGTTAGATGAACACCAAGATATTTATAGGAGTGTTCGAATTCTATATGCTGATTATTTAATGATAACTTGTCAGTTCGGGCTAGGCGACCATCACGACGAAATTTTATGGCTTTTGTTTTTAATGTGTTGACAGTTGAGGTCGTTTTGCAAACAGTATACATGAAGTTGGTCAAGTAGGGTCTGTAAAATTGTAGTGGATTCGCAGATTATCAGAAGATCATAGGTGAAAAGAAAGATTTTGGACGCTTTTTTTTAAATGAGGGAATATCTCCGATAATCAGTGAAAAGAGGATAGGGCTAAGAGGGTCGCCTTGTAATACTCCTTTATGTTGAATAATGGATGCACATATAGATACGCTGTCGAATATTCGTATTTTATTGGGTGACAGAAGCCGACGTATTGTGTCGAGGAATGTTCCATTTATGTTGTACTGGACTTTGAGTTTTTCTAGAAGCAAATGACGATTGACGTTGTCAAATGCTTTGGTAAAGTTTACGAATACGGCGTAGGAGCGGCGATGGGTTGAAATCATGGCAAATATTGTGTCATGAGCTTCGGATAGTGCTGATAAAGTCGAGCGACCACGGCGAAATCCATGTTGTTCAGGTGGGAGTAGGTTGTCTGAAAAGTTTTAAAGACGACGTGTGATCATGGATGTAAAGAATTTATAACCATGATTGAGGATAGCGATACCGCGATAAGCGTTTAGATCCTATGAATCATCTACGTTTTTATAAAGTAACTTGATGATTGATTGATTCTATGACGATGGGAAAGCGCATCCGAATAATATTTTGTTAAAAAGTTCAGTTCAATATTGACCAAACATTTCAAATGTAGCCTTGATATGTTCGATTGCGAGAGCGTCTGTACCAGTACTTTATGATTCTTTATAATGTGCAGACAGCTTTCAAGTTCCGTGGTGGTGAATGGTTGGTTTAGCATGTTTGCTTGTACGACGGAAAGGACATATTGTAGAAGTTCATGCAAAAGAAAGTAAGGATTATTACAACGATATGTTAAATGTGAGAGAGTCGATGAATCGTATAACAATTCAAAGTAAGATTCCCGCACATCAATTGAAATGTTGAAAATCACTGACCCATTTCGAGACGAGCTCAATTTCCATGGAAACTTTTCGGCGTCTTCCAGTTCAGTAATCTCAACTAGCTACTTGCCTTGTCGATTTATCTGTTTTACTAGATCAGTAAAATCTCGCTTCCAAATTATGTAAACTTGATGTGCGGTAGGGTCATGTTTGACGCAGGAATATAGTTGTCTTAAAATTGATCGCAAATAAGCAACGTGCGGATGTTGTATGGCTGAAGATAGTTTATTTCTCACGTTGATACGGGTGGTACAAGCAGAAGTCAATGTATTGCAAATGCTTACATAGCTATCCGATAGGTCATCAATGCCTAGTAAATGTTTTGCAATAGCGACTTGAGAAGTATTCAGCTTAGTGATGTCGATGCGCCGACTGAATTTTGGGATATTTAGTTTTTCAGTGTGTGAGATAGGAATTTGAGGTGATATGAAAATTTTGGCGATTACTGGCTTATGCTTTCGAATAAACGACCACGAACTTTCAACGTCTACCGTCACTTGTGTGATAGTGGATGCAAGTACAAGGTCGATGATGCTGGATCCGTTATAGCAGTAGTAAGTTGCATCTGACGAAGACGATTGAAGGATTAATCTAAAATTATGAAGGAAACTGGAGATGAGCTGTAATTTACTACAAAGATAACTAGTGTAATTGGTGACAAAATCGCCCGCAGTTATAATGGGGCGATCAAAACTAATCTGTTCAAATAGGGTAAAGAGTTCGTCAATTAGTTCGGATGCTGATGAAATTGGGGCAAAGTATCATCCTACGAAATTCACAGGGGTATTTCAACAGCAATCGAACAGCTGCCCTTTACTGAACTCCATTTGGAAAATTCAAAATTTAAACTAACCAATAGACCACCTTGGGGCCTTCCTCTTCCGAGGAGAGTTGCAGGAATTTCGATACAATGAAATCCTGATATGATGCAAGGATCACATGATAACGTTTCAGTTAGAACAATGACATGAAATGAGGAAATGTATGTAGCGAGACCTACGGATAGCAAATATTTAATGCCTTCTGCATTGTAGTTGAGAATTTTTAGAGTATTATTTAATGGTTAATAAGATTGATTACATGTTATCAGGTGATTATCGATGTTATACAGATAATTTGTCAATTTAGAATTAGAAGAGCGTTCAGTGGAAGAGATTTTGACTTTCTTCTATGTTCGTGATAGAAAATGAAGACATCACAGAGGCTATTGGTAGTCATATTGATAAACTTCCTGCGTCAGCAGAAGATCATGACGACGTTTAAATGCTCGTGCTCAATCGTCTTTGGAGAGGTCGGAATTTACATAAACAGACTGTGGAGAAACATTTGTTCTTAGCCGCTGTGCCGTTTTAATAACCTTTTGTACTAATTCTGAAGTTAGTGCGAAGCATACATAGGGAGGATAGTATTCATTTTTTGCAACAAGACGACTGAATGTGGCTTTGCGAATTTCATCGACACTGAGACCTAATTCGACAAATAGGTTTGGAATTTCTGATTCATCATTTCCAGATGGAAGACCCCTTACTATGACATTTCGTAACTTCCAATAATCCTCCTTTATAGCTTTAAAAAGTTCAACATTGACAGAATAGTTAGAATCTTATGAATTCGATGAAGATTGAAGGGATCGAATGAGTTGATGGCGTACTAAAGAAGGAACGGCGAATTTGGGGATCTGAGAAAATGATCTAAGTGCGACGTTATTGATTTCAGCTTTTGTTATAGTTGAAGGATTTTGTATTTGATACTGGAGTGATTGAATGTCGGTTTGAAATTGACATAATACAAGGGAAGAAGATTTACTTGGTATTTTAACATCAAGACATACTAGTTTATCTTCTAGTTGGTTTATTTGGGTTCGTAAATTGGAAAGTTCAATAAAATTTTGATCAATAATTTTTGCGGAACAAAAGCAACAATACGATTGTTGCTGAAGGAAGGCGGTAGGGGGATGAGTCTCGGTAGCCATATAGGCACGTAAGCTGGACAATTGGGTGTAGAGCATTGCACTTCGTGTAATGATCTATCTTTACATGTATCATCATGGATATTTAATTTTTGTAAAGACATTGATGGAAGTTGAGATGTAGAAGAATGCTGAAAAATTTGGGTGTTTAACGAATGTTGATACGACAATGAAATCAATATGTCTTGGGATTTAGAGCAGTTTGTGCAGTCTGATGCTAAACAGTCAATGCACGAACGTCCAATGCGACAGCACTGGCAGCTCTTGCACACGGCAGATAAACCATTTCAAGCACAACATCGCCTCTCTGTCTTTTTCCAAAATACTGAGATTTCACAGACGTTTATCTCAAAGTTGGATTTACTCAGCTCCTCGTTTATAAAGGACAATGTCGGTTTCTTTATTCCGTCGGTTTCCTTTTTCTTGTAAGGATCTTGCTGCGGTTTTAACGGTTTCATTGTTACGGCCGATTTTCAGTAGTAATCAGTTTGTAAGTATTAATAACCAAAAAAACTTTTTACCAGCTGGACGATTGTATGTTATTTATCTCAGATTTTTTTCAGGTACTTTTCAGGGACGTTTTGTATTACTAACATTAATAACATTAATAGCATTAATAATGTAATTTCAAATATATTTATTTCATTTATTTCTTCTTAACGTGAAATACAACGCATTTGAAATTTTGATCGAAATGTCACATTTAAATTTTCTAATATAATTTCCATATCATTCTGGGGATTTTGTTGCCATATGAGATGATATTCAATTCAATCTACTTTTGGTGGCATCACCTATGCCTGCTACTATTCAAAGTAGTTTGTATTTTATGTAGTTAATATATTATTGATGTGTATTTTTAATGTAGTTCCAACATAATTAATGTATTACTTTTAAAATTAACGTAGTTTCTTAATTAAATTAATTCAATTAATGTAATTAATTGAATTAATTACAAAATGTGTTGTTATTAAAATTTTTTTTATTAGTTTAAGAACTTATAATGTAGTCATAACAAAATTTCCATGCTCCTGTGAAATAAAATTATTTTTACTGTTATCTCGCAGGATAATCGAGATATTAGAAACTCAAACACTGTAAAATTTGATATATTACACTATGCGACTTTTGTGCAAAAATATTAATCATACCTGCGAGTTTCAAACATCTTACTAATGGTTTCAATTTTAGTAAACATTAAAAAAACATTTTAATTAAGCGAGTTGCAAACATTTTAATATATTTATATTATATAATTTATTTATTTAATATACTTATTTAACATATTTAAATATAGTATATTTAATGTTATTAAATACTATAATAAATATAAATATTTCAATTGATATTGATGCTCAATCAATAGTTTTGTTATAATTTTAATTGAATTAATAGAAGATTACAACTTTATTGGGTATTTAATCAATTTATATTAATTTTATAGAATATCACCTGTAATAGACTAGAATAAAGAAAACGATTATGCCCATATTTATATTACAAAATGATGATAGCCACAAATTGTACTCAATTTACTAATTAACATCATCACAATATGATGTACATTACAGCTATATATGTTATACATTACAGCTAATGTATAAGCAATATTTTTAAAATATTTAAAATATTTATTTTAAAATGTTTTTTTGACATTGATGGACATTATAGACAAGAGTATTTAATTTTGGAAAATAAAATAAAGCTAGCTTTCGACGATAGCATACTTATCAAACTTGATAAGGACGCTATCGTCGAAAGGACGATAAGTCCTTATCGTCGAAAGGACGATAAGTCCTTATCGTCGAAAGGACGATAAGTCCTTATCGTCGAAAGGACGATAAGTCCTTATCGTCGAAAGGACGATAAGTCCTTATCGTCGAAAGGACGTTGATAAGGACGCTATCGTCGACATTGATGGACATTATAGACAAGAGTAATTTATTTTGGAAAATAAAATAAAGCTAGCTTTCGACGATAGCATACTTATCAAACTTGATAAGGACGTTATCGTCGAAAGCTAGCATTATTAAAAAATAAATCTCCTATTGTGCCGTGACCAAAACGCATACTACGTTTTCACGCTGCACGGCCATACAAATTTTTTGAAATAGGTAGGACGTTGAACGAGGGTCCTATGTCGCTCTTTTAGGCAGCGTCCGATATTTCGACTGAGCATTATTTTAATTTCTACAGCAAATTACTCGTGTCTATAATGTCCATCAACCTCAAGAAAGCTCACATTGAAATGAACCAAATCTCGATTATTTTAAATATTTATAGTTAAACATTACTTGCAGTATAGAATCAGTTTTGTTGAACCATTAGTTAAAAATACGTTTATGTAAACCAAAATAAAAATATTTATTTTTAACTCATATTTTTATCAGCTCAAGTGAAATCAAGTCTATTCTCTTAAGAAGTGGCACATTTGCCTGTAAGAAACTAAAAATGGTATATTAACAAATTTAAAAATAGCTCAAAAACTTTACTCATTACTTATTGTTCGGCGACAAATAGTTATGAATTACTCCAAAAAATAGGAAATTATAGAAAACGAGTTATTTGAAAAAATATTTTTTTACAAGTATATTCAAAAAGGCTCGTTGATGTTCTACTGGTAAGCATCGCAATAAGGCGAGTCGAATCTATTTTGTTCTACAGACATCGAATTAACATCCTTGTTTTGTTATAGTTATTTTTTGAACCTATTATACAGTTTTATTTTGTTATAACAAAAAACTTACTCATCAAAAATATTCAACAAGTGTAAAAATTCGTACGAGTAAAATGTTTTTTAAAAAGTTTTACTTTTTGTCTGTTCACAGAAGAGAAAGATGTATATTAATCAATCAGTCTTTGTTTTTGCTTCGTGATACCGGCTTTCAATTTGCTTGATAAATTTATTGACGATATGACGTAGTTTATCTTCGCATAGAAACCCGGACAACTGGAATACGTCGCTAATAGGAAATTCTACCACAAAACTTTGCTTAGGTTTCTGATTAATGTTTATGTTTAGAGTATAAGTGGGATCAAAACGCTTAATCTTTGAGCGAAGATCGAAACATATGAATTGAGCAGAATTCATAGTATGTTCATTCTCCATTTTACCACTAACATCATCGTCATTAATGAAGTCCTCTGTGGCAGACATATTTGTTAGTTGAGGCAAAATAAATAGCTTTCCTTGAAAGAAACACTGTTTCTCGATAAAGTACATGAATGCGGTCAACAAAAACATTAATACAAAGTAGGATACTACGCAAATAATAAGTACAGTTTTTGATTCTGGATAAGGATGCATTTTTTCATACACAAAGGCAAATGCAGGAAAACATACCGTTAGTATTGACAGCATTATGCGAATATTAAAAATTGTATAATATTCGATTATATCATGGTCGATTGTAAGTATTTCACGCATTTTATCCTCTAGTTTATTACGAGCTGCATTAGTATCCCAAACATTTATAGGTTTATTAGCTGAGCCCTTCTTCGAAGACATCTAGAATAAAAAATTTCTCTTAAAATTTAATACATAAAAGTGTATTTGATTAAATAAGAAACATATACTTAGTATGATCAATAGATCTGAGAATACTGAATAAGTTTTTTAAAAAGAAGGTGTGCATTTTTATAAAAGTGGTTTGCTGGAAAGAACTGAAAATGGGTAAAAAGGTTTATTCAAAATGACACTGATAAGATCTACTAGTACGAAAAATCAAATTTGCTAACTGAGTTTACGTTATATTTTTTAATATAATTATAAAATCAAAAAATAAATAAAAATAAATAAATAAAAATAAATAAATAAAAACAACTAAATTAGATAATAAATCATTAAATAATTTTTATAAGATTATTTATAACGTATTTCAAGTTAAAATAAAAATTGAAATTTAAAATAAATTCAATTTTAATGAATTTACTAATAAATAACAGAATTTGTATCAGTAAATTAGCATTTATTAATGATTAATTTATATTTATAATAAATAAATATGAATTTATATTTATAAATTAATATTTATTAATTACCATTTATTAATTCATTCATTTATTAGCATTTATTTATTTTATTATTTTTATTTATTTATTTTTATTTTTATTTATTTATTTTTATTTATTTTTTGATTTTATAATTATATTAAATACGTATACTCAGTTAGCAGAATTGATTAGTGAGTAACTACTAGCATCTTCAGAAGTTGTAAGCATTTAGAAACACTTCTAATTTCTGAATAGTACTTACTGCCGAAATAAAAAAATAATTTTGTTTTTCAATTTAACCTCATCGTTCGTCAATATTTTATATAATCTTGTATTTATAGGAAGTTCGCTTTTAACTTTATTTATGTGATTTTTTCTTGTTCATTTTTATGTAAATTTCTTTAGATGCTAGTGGTTACTAGCGAATCAATTCAGCTAACTGAGTGTACGTATTTAATATAATTATAAAAATAATAAAAAATTATGAAATAATAAATCAATAGATCAAAATTAAATAATTAGATAATAATTATAAATAATTTTTATAAGATTTTATATAAATTATATTGAATTAAAATGAAGAACGAATTATATGCGATAAAATGCTAACTATAATTAACAATAACTTAATGTATTATTAATAAATTGATTTTTTAATTATTTATTAATTAATAATAAATTATTACTTTTTTAAATTTGTTCACTTACTGAATAAACATTATTAGAGTTAAATGCATTTAACAGTGTAAATACATAACAAATCAGTAAATACTGATTAAATAACAAATCAGTACATATAAAAAATCAGTACATATTATTTAAATACATTATTAAACAGTTATGAACAAATCAGATCAGTTAACTAAGTCTACGTATTTTATACGATAAATAAATAAAAATAAATAATAAATAATTATATAAGGTTTTATACAATTTATATTTATATTAAGCTAAAATAAAAAATCTAAATTTAAGATAAAAGTCAATTTCTATGAATGGACTAATAAATAGCAGACGTTGTACCAGTAAATAAATTATTTATTTTTGTTCGATACCATTTATATCAGCTTTAAGTTGCGACTTATTCGCATAATATTTTGATGGTAAATATTTTCTTAATTATAAAAAAATGATTAAAATATTCATTTTTAAATTTTTATATTGTACAAAATCCGTAAATTCAATTATCCGAACTGATCATTTTTATTAAAAAATATACTTAATATTTTTGTTCTTTTTTGCTAAACTGTAATTTGAAGCATAATTTTGGTATATTTAATGGAATTTGTTTGCATATGATGTAACCCGCATGTGATAAACGTATCTTTTAACATACATTTTGCAAATATTTTGGTATAGCGTTTACTCTAACAAGATCAATCTAATAGAAATTTTAATTTAGCATACACATTTTAAGGAAATTATTAAACTTTATTTTATTTTATTCTCTGAATAAAAAGTTTATAAAACGCATGCGATCTAATAGATGACATTTGAAGCCAGCGATTTCTTAACTGCTGTTTATCTAGTATAAATATACAATTAACTACGTGGAACAAAAATTTTCCATTTTTAATTCTTGATATTAAATATTTATTATTTTTTCTAAAAAAATAAATATTTAAATTTTTAATAAATTAAATCTATTAATTTAATCTATTAATATATTATTAGGGATCTATTTTATTTTTTCGTGCAGAAAAAATTCGGTGTTATTTAGTATATATGCAAGGATTTTTAAAAGCTACCATTTTCATAAGTTTAGCAAATAAATTTCAGGACCAGAAATTACTTATACTAAAAAGACAGTAAAGATATATTAATATTTAAACTAAAAGTGGCATCGTATTTATTTGGTCTTTAGGAATGAATAGTGAATAAAGTTAAAGGAATATGATAAATGATAAGCCTAAATTTCAATGTAAAATCTAAGAATAAATTATCCATACGTCTATTCCAAAACATTTTATTGCACTGCTTAGTTGACTTCAGTAAGAATTTAGAAAAAATAAATTTCTTTTGAGTAGCAAATGTAATCAAACGGCGCTAACAAGCCCATTAAGAATAAAGTAAATAATCAAACTAATAAAAAATTATCCCGCAAACGAATTTTGAATAGTATGAACAAGGAAGTCGAGCGGATGTACGAAGGGAGCGAATTTCAAGCAAGAGAAGCAGTAACAGGAAAGGAACTGAGGAGGTAACTTGTCGAATAATTTGGAGTGTAGAGAAGAATGGAATGATATTATTATTACTATAGGTCATAGCCGTAAGGATGTTTTGACCGCTCACAAAAAAACAAATTAATACAAGAAAAAAAATCAAAAAAATCATTCAGTATATATATCAGAACCATGGGTACTGCAGCAACCACCACTCGTTCTCATTTCGAATCCAGTTCTTTATATTGGATTTAAATTCATTGATTGTATGCACCGCAACGACATCAACTGGAAGACGATTCCAAACATTCACCGCTCGATGGGACAGTCGGAAATGACGAGGGTATTTTCCGTGCTCATGTACTACTAGTACTTTCGAGTGCCCTCTACGTCCATCCCGTTCATTGAGTTCAACTCTATTTGCTGGAAAATTTTCATCTTTATTAACTAGTCGATACATAGCTAGAAGGTCGAAAAGAAGGAACCTTTCACGCACTGTCGGCATATTCAAACTTTTTATTCGTGCCTCATAGGGAAAATATCGTACCTGAGGACATAATTTCGTAAACCGTCGAAGTATGAGCTCTAATTGATCAAGTTCTGTGCGCGTACACGGAAAGACTGCTGGCGACACATATTCTAATATCGGTCTTATAAGAGCATTATATAAACGCACAACACAAACGGGAGATAAATCTTTAAAGCAATTTTTGACAATATATTATTAACTGACAACAAATTGAGCCGAGGCTCTTTACAAGTTGCTTCACAAAATAAAAAGAATAAAAAGAATAAGAGTCGATTTGTCCCTCCCTCATCAGATGAACTACTGAAAATCTCACCGTTGTCTTGAGGAGAAAGGGTCATCATCCAGTAGGGCGCAAAAACTTAAAGCAGTAGACGACAAAACGGTCGCACTTTGAAGCGAATTCCAAGATCGTACGGCTCGTTTGGCAAAGCAGGAAACTGCATGCATGTACCTTTGTGTTTTCAGCATCAGGACGTGTCCGCGAAGAGAAGGTTGACCTCTCAGTTGCAGTATATGTGACAGTGGATGATCTTTAGTATGCAGAATTTTCCAAACAAGAGAGAGATCTCGCTTGTTACGGATATATCGCAGACAAGGCATATTTAATATCTGGAGGCGTTTCGCGTAGCCAAAAATATGCAGCCCTGAGACTAATTTAGTTGTTGATCTGAACAATTTCTCCAATGCACGACGCTCATAAGTAGTTTCGGGATAACAAGCTGGCGATGCGTATAAGATATGGCTCAAGAAAAACGCATTTGCTAAGGTATGGTAACATAACGGATCTATGCCTATCAGAGCTCGACGAGTATGTCCTATTAAGCGTTTTGTGATGCAACACACGTAAGCACAAACCCAAAAAACTTTATATGAGTGGGTTCTTTCATTTGAACCAAACTAACCTCCAAGGTATGGTAACATAACGGATCTATGCCTATCAGAGCTCGACGAGTATGTCCTATTAAGCGTTTTGTGATGCAACACACGTAGTCTGAATGCTTTCGAGTGGATAAGTCAGCACAAACCCAAACTCCCAAATCTTTATATGAGTGGGTTCTTTCGATACTAATTGAACCAAACTAATATTCACCTCCAAGATGATCACATGGTTTTCGTGACATACGCATACATGTACATTTAGCGGAATTGATCCTCAAGTGATTTCGTTTAGACCAATTGGATATAATGTCGACGTCGCTTTGTAAATGCTCTTTATCAAGATTGGAAATAATAGGTCGCCAAACTTCAAGATCATCTGCATATAATAAACTGAATGAACTGATATTTGGTATCAAATCGTTGATATAAAGACTGAATAAGATGGGATCTAATACACTTCCATGTGAAACATCTAACAACATTGGAAATGGACTCGACAGCGACTCACTTACTCGTACGACACTTTGTCGGTTGGAAAGGAATACACGAATCCAGTTTATGATCCTCTTATCAAGATGAATGTGCTCCAACTTCTCAATAAGACGCGTGTGATTAACTGAGTCGAACGCTTTTGAGAAATCAAAGAAAATGACATCAACTGGTATACCTTGATCATAATAGTGATACCAATTTTCACGTGCATGTACAAGATTAGTAGTCGTGGAATAACCTTTTCATAAGCCATGCTGTGCTGGGTTCAAAATTTGAAATCTTTCTAGAAATTCTATTATTAGTCGCTTAATCAATCTCTCTAGCACACAACAACACACGCAAGTGAGACTAATAGGCCTATAATTGTCAATGGACGAACTATCCCCTTTTTTATAAATAGGACAGATGATGGAATTCTGCCAATCAGAAGGAACAACGCCAAAAGCAACAGACGCAGAGAAAATATTGTAAAGCGGATGACATATTATGTCAGCGATGTTGCGCAGATATACGGGCGGTAAGCCATCTGGACCCGCACCTGCTTTGCATTTAAGTTTCCGAAGCTCTTGGAGAACATCATCACATCGGAAGAGGTCTCTGGTGTCATCTACGGGCGATTTAAATGTACACGGATCACCCATTGTCACATCCTTATGGTCAAGATTCAAAGAATGGAAATGATTTCCAAACATATTTGATAATTGCAAAGAATCAGTTATGAATTTCCCATCGTCACGTTGTATTATTATTATTTCGACAAACAGAAAATGAGAACAAAAATATTTAACAGCTTAAACACACATAAATACAATTAATATACACACAAATTACAATCAATGTGCACCGTTCTGATAACAGAGCTAGCGAAGCGAGCGTAAGGGGCAAGGAAATATAAAGGATCGTACGCCCAGGGTACTTCCCGGGGTACACACTCGCACGAAAACTAACAGTTTAACAAACCATCCCAGGGTATAAGGGCTCTGGTTTCTCTACAAAGGGAAGTGTGTATCTACTGCCCATTCCCGAGAAACTTCGTCTATACAAACGCGATCATCCCGGGATACAGGGGCTCTGTCTAGCAGACGGAATATCAACGAGTCCGCCGCAACAATCAGAGATAATACAATCGGCATGGTTAGAGGGAAACCCTCTTCGGTAACTCCTTGCTGCACGTGCAATGGACCGGCAGCGAAATGTAAAGGATGCCGATGCGCAAAGACCGATACAAAATGCAGTAACTGCCGGGCTCCCAATTGCGGAAACAAGATCCTCAGCTGCCCAATAAGCGGCACCGTAAGGTCAGGAGCCGACCAGACACAAATCCAGAAAGCTACGGGAGAAACAGACAAAACTCCAATCACACTCTCGATTACCGACATCTTTGAGCAAGTGGTTCACTGGAAGCCAAATCTCTTCAGATTACCTAGGTGTGCGGAGTCGAAACGTTTTATAATAGAACTTGCCCGTATATATAGGGAATCTTGGTCTCAACAGGAATCTTTTACAAAAGCCATTGTAATCGGACATTTGATTCTCCAACGAGATATTCGCACCTCCCATAAGACCCTCAAAGTAATACTGTCTCGAAGATTAGACCTTTGGCTAAAGAACGAGTTTACATCTCTTTACACGGAAGCGTATATCCTGCAAGAATTCAGTCGACGTAAAAGACCAAACAGTACATCACGCGATTGGCGCAGGAATTTCACCAGTCTGGTAGTGAGTGGAAGATTAAATGGAGCGATGCATTTGCTAGACACAGATGCAACAACCGGAACCCCACTAAATCCTGATGACATGATCGGTCCTACGACCGTTCGAGAGCTACTCCTCGACAAACATCCCATTGCAGCAAAATTAAACAGTAATGCTCTTGACTGGAATCATGTTATCCCGCCACATAGCTTTCATCCCGTGGTTTTTGACTCCATAGACAAGAAACTAATAGTCTGTATGGCCAAACGTGTCACAGGTGGAGCAGGTCCCTCAGGAATTGACGCACAGTCCTGGACACATATGCTCTCAAAATTCGGGAGAGAATCAGATGAACTTGCTGAGGCCATAGCCTCATTCACAAGAGCATTAGCGACAGAGCGCATACCAATGGACATTACACAGGCTCTAACATCATGCAGGCTAATCGCATTAACAAAGAAAACTGGAATTCGACCAATAGGAATCTGTGATGTTAGCAGAAGAATAATGACGAAGGCTATATTATCCATGGTCTCGGAAGACATACAGCAGGTATGTGGAAGAAGTCAAATGTGTGCAGGCCAACGAGCTGGCGTGGAATGCGTTACACGAGCCATCCGCAATGAACTTACAAACAATCCGAATCATATTCTTCTATCAATTGATGCCGACAACGCATTTAACAGAATTAATAGAGAGGCGGCCCTTTGCAATATTGATCGAATATGTCCGTCGCTTTCTATAGTCATGCATAATTTTTACGACCACCCTTCTAATCTATCTGTCGGAGGCGAATTCGTTAAATCACAAGAAGGATTTACACAAGGTGACGTCCTAGCCATGCCCGCATTTGCGATCGCCACACTGCCAATAATACATCACATTTCCACAAAGTTCCCTCAAGTTCGGCAACTTTGGTACGCCGATGACGGCAACTTGATTGGTTCTCCTATCCAAATCAGAGCTGCATACGATCTACTGTGTAAAATTGGCCCAGCGTTTGGATTTCACGTAAATCCCCAGAAATGTTCAATATTTACGCCAACAATGGAAGAAGCTAACACATGCCAACAATTTAACGGAACAAATGTAGAAGTCCGAACGGACGGAATTGTGATACTAGGCGCACCCATTGGAGTAGACAAATACGTATACGAGGTCGTAGAATCAAAAGTAGACAAGTTTTGCAACTTGGTCGAACGATTAGCCGATGTGGGAATTTTAGATCTGCAGATAGCATATGCCTGTTTCACTAAAGCGTTACAGCACAAGTGGTTTCACACGCAAAGAACAACTCAATGCTCATCAGATTGGTTTGCCCCGTTGCGGGAATCCATCAGATCCTCCTCGGACAACATATTCGGCCTCGATGATTCGGATGGATCGCTATGGCCTCTCATCTCTTTACCCCTACATTGTGGTGGCCTCGGCATCATCGATCCATATATGAGTGCTGGCGTTGAATGTGAAAATTCTGGACATCTATGTGAACCTTATTTAAATGGATTACAAGGAATGGAACTTAAACTAGAGCAAGATTTCCGAGCCAACGAAGTTCACAGGCGGAAGAAAACACAATACAAGGCCTCTTTGCTAGCCCAACTTCCTACATATGATATCATAAAGAGACGGATTATTCAACACACAATGATAAAAGGCGCATCTTCCTGGCTTTCTGCGTTCCCCACAAGAGAGTCACAAACTCGAATAGACAATACAACATTTCGTGATGCTGTTGCCGCACGGTACAACACTCTAACCAAAGATGCCCCCTCCCTTTGCCCATGTGGTTCGTCGACCTCACTGGCACATTGCCTTTCCTGCCCCAATGGCGGTCATCCGTCGATAAGACACGACGCAACCCGCGATATTCTCGCAAAATCGCTCACCCAAATATGTGACGGCGTTGAAATCGAACCGCTACTCAGATCAGTGGATCCAAGCATTCACTTTGAGAGAAGATCAACGACGACTGATCGTGAAGCACGACTGGATATATCTTGCCGTGGTTTCTATGGTGGACGCTCGGAGCGAGCTTTCTTCGACATTTGCGTTTTTAACGTGTTCGCTCCGTCAAATCTTACCAGGGAAACCACACCAAGCTTCGAGTATCACGAACAACGGAAATGCTCGAAATACCAAGAACGGGTGGATATTATAGAACGCGCAAATTTCGCCCCTATTGTATATTCAAGTTTAGGAGGTGAGAGCAAATCGGCATCTACAATGATAAAAAGATTATCCAGAAAACTGGCCGTCAAGAAGGAATCTATCTACGCACAAGAATTGACTCGGATACGGGAGAAGATAAGCCTGCAACATGCAAGATGCATTTCAATGTGCATTCGCGGTCCCAGATCAGCAAGAAACCGACCTGCGAACTATCACACTGTAGAGTGGTGATATAATTGTAATATAATTGTATTGATGATATTATTATTGTAGAGATAATGTCGTTGGAAATAAATAAACATTTTGTTAAAAAAAAACAGAAAATTGAGAACAAATATTATTATTATTGAGAACAAATAATTTTAAGACCTTATACACACAATAAATTCGATTACAAGATAAATTCGATTACAAGATAAATTCGATTACAAGATTATTATTATTATTATTTTGGTAATAATGAAGAAAATTTAAAACTGTTCTAGCAAATTACAATAAAATAACATACAATACACCGATATTGATTCCAATACATTCCAAATCTCAAGTGATTAAACAAACAACTTTAACACACATACAATTTCAAAGTCGTACGTCCAGGGTACATCCCGGAGTACGCAGAATGGTTCGCGGAAAACCAACAGATGAAATACGATGTTGTAATTGCAACGGCGCAGCGGCCATTTGTCGTGGGTGTCGATGTGCGAAAAAATCAAGCCCGTGTGTGAATTGCAGAGCACCAGGCTGTCGTAATCGAATTAAAAATATATTCCCCAAATCGGAGTCTATCAATGTGAATTCTATCCAATGTCGAAATTCTACACATACAGATCCGACTAGCATATTCAACGACCAAGTTCATTCAATAGATTCCTTATCTACATTTCGAAACAACGATGCAACAGCACGGGCAAGGGCAGTAAGTAATATAACGACACCCAGTATTTCTATTGAATACATATATTATAAGGTATGTAATTGGCGCCCCAACCTCATGCAACTTCCTATATGTACGGCGAGTAACGAATTTATAGATATTCTTTCTTCTTATTACAATTTAATAGCAAATGACAAAGATGATGGCCAAATCTCATTGATGAAAGCAACGGTTTTCTCACAGTGTATCCTTCAAAAAATCCCAACGCGTAAGATCTCTTACACTAGAAAGACCATTGAACGTCGTTTAAAGAGTTGGAAAGCGGAAGACTTTATAAGTGTATATGAAGAAGCATTGATGTTGCAGACAACATCCCATTGCAATGTGAAAACTAAGAAGATTGATTGGCATAAAAACTACATTCGGCTAATGGAGAATGGATGTGTAGCTTCAGCAACCAGACTTCTAGAATTTAAAGACGATTCACCCATTCTTTCTCCCTATTCGAAAGTTGGTACAAATACTGTAATAGAGAAGCTAGCAGAATTACACCCTTACCCTGCTGAAATAGATCAGAGTGCTATTCTATCGGATTTTGTTGAGGGAGTAACTAGTCATCATCCAGTCATATTTTATTCTATAGATGCAGACGAAATCATTGCAGCAGCAAGGAGAACTCAAGGTGGCGCTGGACCTTCAGGCTTAAATGCAATAATGTGGAAGAGAATGTTAACTGGATTCGGTATCCACTCTAAGAAGTTGGCAACATCACTAGCGGAATTTGCAATACGATTAGCTTCGGAGCATATCAATCCTAACAGTTTGCGTGCGTTTGTAGCGAGTAGACTTATAGCTTTAAAAAAGACTGCAGGTATACGACCAATTGGCGTGGGACAAGTGGAACGACGGATAATTAGCAAAGTCGTTTTAGGAAAAATTAGAGGACATATTCAGGATGTAATCGGAACTGTGCAATTGTGCGCATCACAGAGAAGCGGAATAGAATTCGCTGTTCATTCCTTATCAGATTCCTTTCACTCTCGGGTTGACTTTGGCTTACTGGCCGTGGATGCAACAAACGCTTTTAATTCCGTAAATCGACGTCTAACATTAGCAAACATAAAATTCATTTGTCCGTCTCTTGAAACAATACTAGTGAACTTATACATAAAATCATCAACAATGTTTACTGGTAGTGATCCGATATTTTCAAAAGAGGGTTTCACTCAAGGTGACCCTTTGGCCATGGCTGCATTTGCCGTTTCGACTCTACCACTCATCCTTCATATTCAAAAATGTTTACCATCCGTGATTCAACGATGGTACGCAGACGATGCAAATTTTGTCGGTCCTAGCGATGATTTATATAAAGCCTGGGATATACTAAAAACAATAGGCCCAAAATTTGGCTATTACGTTAATCCACTAAAGACACAGCTGCTAATACACAAGGAACATGAATTCGACACTAGCAACTTCTCTGACTGTAAAATAAGTGAGCGTGCTATCGAAGTACTCGGAACTCCCATTGGAGCAGAAGCTGATGTTTTGGATATTATAAAAACCAGGGTAACATCCTGGGCATCCACACTTGAAAGATTAGTTGAAGTTAGTAAAATTGATAGACAAACTGCTTATTCCGGGTTAATACACTCTGTGCAATGGAAATGGATATATACTTACAGAACAGTACCAATGTGCACGGATGTCACTAGATGTCTTAAAAACCTATTGTATAGCGGTTTTATTGAGTCAATCACACAAGCGAAAATTGAACAAGCACATAAAGAATTATTAACTCTACCGTTCAAGTTAGGGGGCATTGGGTTAGTTGATCCGGAATACATCGCTGACTTGGAGTACGATTATTCTCGTAGAATGTACGAAACCTATCGAGACGGATATACGGGAGAAAACCTGAGGGATGTTCAAACTCAAACAGCTAGAAATATTTCATACATGAGATTAAATGTAGCCAAATCGAGGAAAGAATTAATACTAAAATCTCTACCATCGGATTACTTTAAGATATTGGCACATGCTAGTTACAAGGGAGCTTCATCGTGGCTATCTTCCCTACCTCTACGTCACGAGGGGTTTCGGCTTACAAACAATGAGTTTAGCGATGCATTAGCAGGTCGCTATGGATGGTCTTTGCGAGCATTAGAAAATAAAAAATGCATATGTTCTT
Source organism: Pomphorhynchus laevis (assembly GCA_012934845.2). NCBI lineage: Eukaryota > Metazoa > Acanthocephala > Palaeacanthocephala > Echinorhynchida > Pomphorhynchidae > Pomphorhynchus > Pomphorhynchus laevis. The sequence goes on along the minus strand of WNNJ02000599.1, from coordinate 180,653 downwards.
CAGAAATGACTATCAATCATGCATTTTCGTGCAAGACCGGAGCGCTACCATCTATCAGGCATAATGAAGTAAGGGATATATTTTCTCATCTCTTAAGCGGGATATGCAGTGGCGTGGAGGTTGAACCAGTATTAGCAACCGTTCCATCTGATTATCGTTTTAACAACAATAGCACAAGCATATCGAAAGAAGCGCGTCTGGATGTTGTATGTAGTGGACTATTCGGAAGCCGGTTTGAGCGGACATTTTTGGATGTCGCAATATTTAATGTACATGCTCCCTCTAACTCCCGAACTGAGTGTAAGGCTGACTTTGAATACCATGAAAAACGAAAAATTTCGAAGTATGGAGAGCGAATTTTAAGTTTAGAACAGGCGCATTTCAGTCCGTTAATTTTTTCGTCTTCAGGAGGATCAAGTCAGGAATCTAATAGGATAATGAAGCAAATAGCGTCAAAATTAAGCTCAAAACGCGAACTCCCATATCCTCAAATAATAAAAAATATACGAGAGAAAATTTCATTTGCCTTAGCTCGTGCTGCATCTGCCTGTTTAAGAGCGCCACGCTCTACATATGGAAAACCTATTCACGATCATTTTCGATCAACAGAAGAGATGTCACGAAAGCCGGAAGATTCGAATTAAAGAGAAATAACTTAGCTTATGATTGGATTTTTGAATTCTTTAGTTCTTTACTTTTGGACACATTCTTGTATGTTTTACGAAAATAAAAATTTTTCTTTAAAAAAAAAAAAAAAAATTCGACAAACAGACGAGCAAAGCTCACAGTTGCACTGTTAAAAAAAGAAAAGGAAAAGTAAAGAAAAAAAAAGACTCACAAACAAAAGTCACAAAAGTTTATGTTTGAATGCTGAAACCGATCTTGAGTTGACAATTTCTTCACTTAATCGGTTCCACTTACCTACGATTCGGTGTCCAAATTGTACAGTTTTAGAGCGTATAACTCGGCGATGGGCTAAAGTAAAATTGTGTCCACGCAAAGCCCGACTTTTCCGAACAGTCATCAATTCTCTTAAGACGTGATTTCCCTTGTGTAAAGCTTCCCATGTTGAACACATATCTCGCCGAAACCGAAGGTCGCTTATAGAAACCATACCAAGTTTTTTTTAGCCTTTCATTATAAGGTAAGGCTTTAACTGAATTTACGAGCTTTGTTGCCCGGCGCAGCACATTTTCAATTCTACTTTTCTCGTATACTGTTCTTGGGAACGAACATTGTGATGCATAGGTAAGATGACTGATCACAAATGCGTTGGCGAGTGCTCTAAATGAAACTGGACTCAACACACTAAAAGTTCTACGAATCATCCCAACCATTCGATTTGCTTTCGAGCAAGCCAACTCAGTATTCCAACTAGTCGAAAAATCATTCGCAACTACTATTCCAAGGTCGCTAAGACGAGTTACTACTTTAATGTTCTGATCCTCAAGATGATAAGTTGGATACACACTATGACTGCGTGATTGTAAACGCATACAATGCACACTTTGATATATTCAGTGACAGACCATTCATATAAGCCCAGTTGGAAATGCTGTCGATATCCGATTGAACTAGCACCGTGTCCGAATCTGACCGGATAGCCTGCCAAATTTTTAGGTCGTCTGCATATAAAAGAGAGTGTGAGTTCAAAATGGAAGGAAGGTCATTAATGAAGGTCATTAATGAAAATACAGAATAACAATGGGCCGAGGACCGAACCCTGCGGAACTCCAACATTGACCGGATAAGGATCAGAAAGAGAACCATTTACAACAACCTGATAGAATCTGTTAGATAAAAATTCTTTTATCCAGCGAATAATAAGTGGATCAATGTTTAGAGCACGCATTTTCTGAATCAAGATGTCATGTGGAACCATATCAAACGCTTTTGAAAAATCAAAAAATAATATATCAACATCAAAGCCCTTATCAACTAACGAACCCCAGCTATTCTGGGCAATCAAGAGATTAGTGATTGTTGAGCGATCCCTTCGAAATCCATGTTGATTGTTACACAATAATTTGTTGGATTCTAGATAATCGCTTAGAATGCGGTATATTTTCTTTTCCAAAACTCGACAGAATACACACGTTAGACTTATCGGGCGATAATTTTCAACTGAAGATGGATCACCTTTCTTCAAAATGGGCCTTATCAACGAAAGTTTCCAATTCATCGGGACACAACCGAAGTACAAGGAGGCGACACAAATCCAATATAGTGGTATGCCGATAACATCAGCGATATTCTTGAGAAATACCGGTGGTAAACGATCAGGACAAATAGAACCTGACGATTTAAGCCGCTTGAGCTCTAGCACTACATCATTAACAGAAAACATCTGAAGAATGTTTATATTCGATGGACAGTACGAGGCATTGGTGACGGAGGAGGATTTACGAACTCCTATGCAAAAATGTTGAGCGAAAGCATTCGCTATGTCATCATATTTAATCAATGTGCAACCATCAGTATCAACAAGTGAACCAATGTGTTTATTTTTGTTGTTGAAATTAGCATAATTGAATACGGATTTAGGATTATGAATTGACATTTGAGCAATTTTCTCTTCAAATTGACATTGTTTGAAGCGTTTAAGAAATGTGAACCGATTTCTGGCCTCTTTATACCTACAGTAATCAATACTATTATTAGAAAACAACTGGAATTTCATTTTTTTTAATTTTAAAGCATTCCTTAACTCTTTGTCAAACCAAGGTTTATGGTGTATACGATTTGCAACGGTTTTACGGGGCGAAAATCGTATGAGTAATTCCATAAGGGTGGCTTCTAACTGATAGCATGCCTTATCAACCCCAACATAAAACGGACTGAGCCATGAAATACTTAATAGATTCTGACGCACAAGTTCGAAGTTAGTTTTAAAATAATTTAAAGAATTCTGTTGTAATCTACAAGCTGAAGGACGTGTAAAATCTGAGTAGAAATTGAGAACACAGTGATCTGACCTACCCAAAGGATCGGAGTACGTAACTTTGTGTATAATGTATTTATTCGATGTTAGACAAATATCAAGTAGCGATTGATTTTCTTGGGAAAATCGGGTAAATTTTGAAACATGTTGGGTAAGGTTTAGCGAGTTAATCATATCAAGAAATAATGATGTGGACGGACTACACACAGAAGATGTGTAGGTGTTCCAATCTACTGTCGCTAAGTTGAAATCACCAACTATAAAAAGATTTGGTTTGGAACCAAACTCTAGAATGTAATCGATCAAGCAACAAACATCTGAAGTGGGATTGCGATAGATTAAGCCTAAAGTCACTGAACCAAGGGTAGGAAGAGACACACTACCCCACAATAACTCGATTCCATCGGACGCTCGTACATCTAGCAATTTAAACACTAAACTATTATGCACATAGATAATCACTCCACCACCCTTGCAGATAGATCTGTCAACTCGATAAGATGTATAATTTTCAATCCAGATCTCAGCATCAGTAATTCTATCATGAAGCCATGTTTCAGTAATAGCAACTAATAGCGGATGCGAATTCTCAATGCGGAGTTTTAATTCGTCAATTTTTGGAAGAAGACTACGGGCGTTCGTATATAATAACAAACATTCTAAGCTTAAGGGTAGAGTCTGCTGAGCCAACGATATCGGTATGTATGACTGATAATCCTCGCTACGTCGCTCAAGAGCCGACCACAATGGGGAGGAGTAATGGACAATATTTCTTAAACATTTATTATCCACATATGAAATATTTGAAATTACCAATGACTTATGAGCGGCGGAGGAAGGATTGAATGATCTACCTGTAGAGGCATCCAATGTATTTGAGTCTTCCTCCGCACAACCTGAAAATTTCGAATTGTCAAGTTTGACTCACCAGCTTCAATACGAGACTTCAAACATTGTTTAGCTTCACGTAGAAGCTTACGTTCATTCACGTCGAGATCTTTTAACAATCTTGCAGACGAACCTTGGAGACGATAAGAGTTCCTAAAGATGGTCTTAACGGCTTTTGGATCTGTCAGAATGGCTTTTAGCAGTCTAGGACGATCGTTAATTTTTCTCCCTATGCGGAATAAAGCAACTATTTTAATACTAGATACTATCTCTTCTGGGGATTGTGCCAAAACGATCGTGAGAATATTACGTACCCTAGACAAATCTTCATTTAGTCAGTTTTGGATATTGACAGAGCTTGATTCCGACACATTGGCGAAAATAATAGAACGCAAAGGATCATGCTGTTTACGCAGTTGTGAGAAAGTAGACATTTGCTGCACCGGAGAACTCGCTCTAGAGGCATTCATTGATTGAGATGATATGAAATGAGCTTCCTTAATGTGCTCGTTTACGCACTCTTTATGTAGAACCACACTGTCATTACTAGTAGCTGAGTTCTGTATAACATCATTGCCTGTGTGAGTGTTGACAGTCAGCGTTCGTTCATTTTCTGTTTGACGAACAGTATACGATTTTGAGTGACCTCTCTTCCAGATACGAACAGGAGTGAAACCCGTAACTGACGATGTAGTCTTGCTAACTGCATGTGGGTATCGATGTGCATTTGGATCGATATCTGCATTATTGAAGGATTTATTCGAAGTTATAGAATTCACCTCACCCACCACCTCAGGTAACTTATGCTGTATTTTTCGTTGTAAATTTACCTCAGATGCACTAGAGAGAATACTATTCTGTAGCATAGTTACGATCTCCTTAAGCTCTGACACCATTTTAATATTATTTTGTAATTTTTCCTCAAGAATAGTGTTCCATTCACAATTACGAGCCGCACACACACCACAACAAAATTTACCGGATTGAACTACTTTAATATCATCCGCTTTAACATTAATTTTAGACCATATGTTACAATTCACAGAGCAACATGCCACCTCTATCTCTACATATTGGTCCTTAACAGGACTTGCGAAACATTGGCTTTTAACTTGCTTCTTACACTTTTTCCCCACCATATATATCCAATTTGATATTGTCAGTTTAACTTCAGTGATGGTTTAACTTCGGATGTCGTCGATGGTTGTCGATAATTGTCAAGCGGATGGTTGTCGATGGTTGTCGTTAGTTGTCGTCGAAGGTTGTCGTTGGTTGTCGTCGAAGATTGTAGTTTGATTGTTTTACAATCTTGGTGGACAAGATTTTCCGCGAGCGAAGCGAGCGGAACTGAAATCTGGGATGTAATTTGCTAGTACAGTTATAAATTTTCTTCTATTTACTCTGTATGTAATTTATAGGTTTACAGCGCGTATGCTTAGCAGTCACATACCTAAATAAAGAGCGGGGATCACGGTGACAGTTTATACTTAGCTGTTTTTTAAAGATCGCCTACCAGTTCGCTTCATGGACGTAACGAGGTTTCGCCATTTCTCATAAGCGTTGAAATTAGCTGTTTTTACGATAGTCATTAAAGGCCTTACGTCTCATCTTTAAAGCATGTTTTATGTCGCTATTAAACCAAGGCGGTGAGATCGATGTCAAACAGTGTTTACTCTGAAGAGGTGAGAAACGATTAAGGAGGTGGTACAGAGTATCCCTGAAAAACTGCCATGAATATTCGACGCCAACATCAAAAGCATCCAACCACTTTATCCCAACGAGATATTTATTTACTAGAGCAAAGTCAGTTCTGAATGGGTTTACAGACGACGTCGGATTTACGCCATGTGAGTAGACATCGCTCAGACCAATCGAAATGACCACATGATCTGAATGACCTATTGGGTCCAGATAGCTTAATCTATCGAGAATGTCATATGGTACAGTAAGGCATAAATCCAAAAGTGAATGTGAATCCTGTGAAAATCTTGTACTCTGACTGACATGTTGCTTAAGAGCCAAGCTGTTTATTAAGCCAAGTAGCTTCAAACTCTCGACATCCGAGTCATTGGAAGTGTAATTAACCCAATTGGCAGATGGCATGTTGAAATCACCAAGTACAACAAATCTATCACAATAACTACTTCTCTCTATTAAAGCAGCTATGCTATCTGTGTTTGATCTTGTAGAACGATACACAGTCAATACCGTTATTGGGTGTTGACAATATAGCTTAATACACAATGCTTCATTATAGTTAATAGCATCACTAAGAGTTTCAATTACTCGGAATTGAAGCCTATTAGAGATATACGCGATAACACCTCCTCCAATCTTACCTGTTCTATCACTTCTACTTATGATGTATCCCTCAATGAATATATCTACGTCTGCTATTGACGAGCTAAGCCAAGATTCTGTGAAAATACCTACATCTGGTACGATATCTTGAAAGAGACATTTTACTTCATCTAACTTATTAAGTAGACTACGAATATTCGAGTAAATGATTTTTAAACCACCATTATTTGTGCTCAACTTGAAGGAAGAATCGCGAAGAAATTTTCGAAATTCACGAATACACCGATCGACATTGAGGCAAGGTGAAACAGTAAATATTTCACGTCTTAGGCGGAGGGCGCCAAAGTGGTAAGAAGGTTCGCAGGATTGAGCACATCTGAGAGTCCCTTCCAATGAATATGTATACGCCTCCGCACAACTCGAAAATTTTGTATTGTCAAATTTTTTTTCACCCAACTCTAATCGACATGCTAACTCTGATTTAGCCTCTTTCAAACGTAATCGATCATCTATGCTCAGATCGCGTAGCAGACGTATACTCGACCCTTTCAAACGATATGCGCCGTTAAAGATTATGTGAATAATTTCAGCGGAGTTGAACACCACTTTGAGCAGTCTAGGTCTCAACTCATTACTTATCTTACCGAGACGAAAAGCGGCCTTTATCTTCATGCTCTTAACAACTTCGTCTTGACATTCATACAATACCACCGAAAGAATGGATTGTAGATGACCCAAGTCGTCATCTAATCGTGCCTGGCTATTTACAGCGACAGATTCCTTTACGTTTGCAATAATTAAACACTGTTCACGGTTATGAAGTCTTCCCTTCTTCGAAGTACCTGACGAGAGTCATATGCAGATGCCATGCTATTAAGTGAATGAGTGTCTTGAGAGTTAATCACATTTGCTTTTGAAACACCTCTAAGAAGTACAGACCTAGTCATGCCCACATCATGTTGAATGTTACCTGGCGTCATTATTGAGGATTTTATGGATTCATGTTGAGGTTGTGCGGTTATTACTGAAGATCGTCGTCGCGATATTTGCATTTGCGAGTTGTGAGCCATTTCTGAGCGGACAGCAGATACGTTCGGTTCGTCGTTATTCACCCGGTTGTTATTACTACCAGACTGTGATTTGGGGATGTTAGCCAAGGTAGCACGTTTGTGTATGTTGCATTCAGCTGATACGCATTCGGTAGAAACTGCGATTACCGGGATAGATCCATTTGGAACTTGAGCAAATCCGTCACACTGCAATACCTTTTCCAATTGCTTTAAACGTTCAATCAACACATTGATTTGCTTCGCCGCACAAAATCCGCAATAGAATGGTGGCCCGTCACTGGTATCATCACCCAAATCACAAATTTGTGTTACCGTTTCCCAAATTTGACAACCGCTAGTTGAACATTCCACTTGTACACTCTCGAATTTCCTGTTGTTGTCGGTATGCCCTGAGTTTGCTTGCCTACCTCTTGATACATTTTTCTTCTTGACACACATTATCAGGATTCTCGATTCGTCTTTGATTGTTCAAATATAATTGAACAATTATTGTATGTATTTTATTGTAAGAATTTTAATAACCAAGACTTTTTAACTCCGTTGAAGTAATCGTTGTTATCGATGTAATCGATGTAATCGTAGTAATCGTAGTAATATAGTTGTAATTGTAAGTAGTTAATTTAACAGTCAAGAAAGTTCAAACAGCCAAGAAAGTCCATTGTATTTACTTAAGATTGTATAGAATGTAAGAATTTTAAATAACCAAGACTCGTTTTAAACGTGATATATAGGTCATTCTTCTTGCTGCGTTACAAATCCAATCAGTGTTAGCACCTGTTTTAAGATTATTTTGAACAATTATACCAAGATCCTGAATGAATTGCGTGATATCAACAAACTCGTCGCCAATAAAATATTCTTGACTCACGTTAACATGACCTAATCTCATATGTGCACACTTTTAAATATTCCATACGATTCCAGTGTTCAAGGACAATCGGTAAATAATGTTTAAGATATTTTAAAAGTCATTTCGATCCTTGTTGATTTTAATCAATTTCCATACCTTTACATCATCGGCAAAAGCTAAAACACTACAATCCTCAATACAATCTAGTAGCTGATTTATAAATATGATCTTAAAGATAACGAAGCAGGACGAGATCAATTTAGCACAATTGCATTTTAAGGAAATTCCTTCTTTTATTATCTGATTTAAAAAAGTTTATAAAACGCACATGATAAAACGCATGTGAAAGAAAGGTACTGATTTATAAATTTGATGTGGTTTATATGAATCTCGGCTTAACAAACAATCGATAAAAGTAGCTTTTGATCTAGCAAAATAAAACTAATAAAAATATCAACCATTTTATAAAATAAAAACATAAATGATTTATTAATAAAAATGCCACAAGCAATTTCAAAATACTTAAAAATGTAGGTATATCGGCGATCCATGTAATACGTACGTGCAATATCTAGGGAAAGTTAAGAGTTAATGATTAAACTGCCAACTGAAATTTACTCCTGAAAGTAAATTAAGAATATTACTGGATAAATGATGATAATATTGTTATTTAACAACTATGGGAAAAGTTAAAATTACGTAAAAGTTAGGTAAAAAGTTAGAGGGATTAAATATACATTTGAGATTATTCTTGTCAGTTCTGCTTGCTACGCTCGCGGTTTGGGCTTAATCTCTCGATAAAAGATCATACCCAGAAATGCTCGATCTCAAATCCCTGTTCCTGATCACGCATCTTCATCATCCGAATGCAATGATAGTTATACAAGTTGATAAGTTGGATGCGATTGTAAAGATTGTGACGTATGGACCCTTGTTCGAGTTAAAATATCTGATCGCTTGGTGTATCAAAGTAAACCCTTCACAAGTGGTTTTTGTTTATCAGTAAAACTTTAATAGCTATCTTGCTCCTCCAATTCTGTCTCTCATACGACTGCGCATACCGATACTGCTGTTGACGTTTCCCTCACACCAACACCTGACTTCGCATCGGATAATCCCATTCTTGAACCTTCTCTCACACACACTCTTCGTTCATCTACGGATAAAACTTCCATTCATCTACATCATCCTAACAATGGAAACGGTAAAGATTTTCATTTCGTGCATCCTCTTTCCTATTCCTCCCCCATCTAAATACTTCTCATACTTCTTTCTTCTCTCTACATACTCCTCACTCTACCTCCCAGTATCACTTCTCAATAATTTACATCTTCTCGTCGAAATCATCTCCAATAACATATTCGATCAACTTGATACAACACTCCATTTCTGTCACAGATTCTCCAACCTATCTTAATTCTCCATCGAGCACCCCTGTCATTCTCACTTCTACCTGCACTTTTGCCTCTACTCCTACCAGCTATGTCCGTCCTCCACTTCAACGTAATCGTTTTCCTTCGCGCGATCGCAGTATTATCATATCTAGCTAAAAGATTTCCGAATCTGATACTCAACAATCTCGCCTCGATGATGATGTATATGCTTTCAAGTCTATTCTTGGTAACAATTCTTCATGATGATAATCTATCCCTTTTCTATAATATCGATCCTGTATATTTTATCTGTTTGAACACATTCACTAAATCCGATTATCACAGTCATCAACTCGTAAAAATCGTTTTCCGTCATAGTTTACATTATTCATCCATATTCTCCAAATAACTCTTAGTCTTTACAACACTCGCTCCATTATTCATAAAGCTGATCTGCTCCTTGATATCTTTGATCAATTATCTATCAATATTCTCTGCATTATCGAATCCTAGCACTCTGACTCTGACGATCTTGATATTCGTCGTCTATGTCGCTCTGGTTGTTCTCTAGTTGAATCAGCTCGTCAACTTGTCTCTCTCACATCTATTGCTTCTAACCATAACGGTATTGTTGCCATTGCTAGTCACCCAACGTCTCTACGTAAAATTAACGCTTACATCCGTTACACTTCGTACGAATTACTCATATGCAGATTATCAACTCGTTTCGACATGGAACTTGTGATTATACACTGTCCAGTCTCAGTTGCCCCCTCTCGTATGTTCTTTAACGAACTTGCAGATCTTTTTTTCTCACTGTACATTGTCTTATACTCCTTCTTTTGCTCCAGGTGATTTTAACATTCGTCTTAGCCGCCCGGCTGACTCTGAATTTGTCACTCTAACTAATCTCTTTTTCTGATTTAAACTATAAATTACTTTCAACAAGCCATACTCATTCTTGGTGGTGTTCTTAACATGACTGCTACTCCCAACTGCTTCAATGACTATACCTTCTTGTCAATTACTGATCCTGGTTTGTCTGATCATTTCCTTGTCACTCTTACTTTTACTTGTCTCCATCCTCCTTCTGCGCCTCCAACATTAGCTACTTCAAATCGACCCTGAAAACTTCTCAATATCCCCTATTTTCTTCTCAACCTTACTTAATTCTTCATTCTTTTCACTTTTACTTAACTATCTTTCTCCCGATGATCTATGCATTCTGATTGATTCTGAACTTACGACTATCCTTAAGCACCTTCCGTCTATTCGACCCCTACGTTTCCAGCGCTTGCGCCATGCTCGATGATTCAATTTCGAATGTTGTCTTTCTAAGCGTCGGCTCCGTCAATATTTTCGTGTGTTTAATCGTTTTCTTAAACGTTCTCCAATGTCGTTACACGTCAATTCAAATAAGGAACCAGATGTAATAGATGCTTCAAGTTCGACTCGCATTTGGACACGAGGACATAGACATTCACGGACGGTGTATAAACACAGAAGAAATATCAATGACAGCACTGTGATGGCAAACGACAAGGATAAAGTTACACCTGTGAATATTTCTAAATGACCTTCACCTTTACCTGACATATTCGCGGAACACAGTCCTAAGAACCACAATATATTGATTTCTACTCCTGTTCGACCAAAGAATGTATTGAAGCAGCCTTTAAGTATAACGCAGACAGGAGACAATGATAGAGTGTGCAATGATGTGGCAATCGGAAATGAAAATCAACTGAAATCCAAGGATTTGACAGATAAGACATTTGTTGAAATTATCAATATTAGGAATCGTGCTAGAAACAGAAATAATTGCGTAATTTTTGCTAACATCACTGAATCTTCTGCAGACAACGTTCATACCCGTGTGGATGATGACGTAGTTTCTATTCGTAAGGTCTTTTCGGATATATTCGTTCAGGGTAAAGAGGATATTGTGTGTAGTCTCAATGTCAAAAGCTTATTTCGTCTTGGTAAAAAAGCACAACATAAACCACGATTACTTAAAGTAGTATTTGATTCTGCAGATAATACAAGAGCAGTTTTAGCTAGAGGTTATCGCTTGAAAGGTAAGACGACAAAATTTTTAAAGATCTCTCGGTTGAGGAAAGATTCTTGCTTAATAATGCTCGTGCTAATCTAGCATTTAGAAGATCGAATGGAGAGACTGATCTAATGATAAGAAATTTTCGAGTAGTTCGTCGGCGACCATTCGTGCGTTGTTGAGTTTGGAGAGTTCTTCGAGGAATTCCATTTTACAATTAGGAAATCTAGCGCGCATTGATATCACATCCAACATTACTACTCAATTAGCCTCTGCTTCTGGTATTAGTGTCGCCTATACTAATTTAAAGAGTATTTTACCAAAATTTGATGAACTTAAGGCATGGGTCATCTTAAATAAACCAGCGATCATGGCTCTCACTGAAACATGGCTGCATCGTGATATCCCCGATGGTTTAATTGCTATTATGGGATATAATTTGGTGAGAGCTGATATATAGTCTCGTAAGGGTGGAGGTGTTGCGCTATATATTACGACATCCTTAAACATTACTTCCACTCGTAATTTTAAAAATGAACTGGGCACGTGTGAGTTTCTCTCAGTCATTGTTTCACACTTCGGAGGTCCCTTAGGTATTGCCGTGTGCTACAGGTCGCCGCAATCATCCGTATTGAGTCATGAATTCTCTACACTAATTAGTCACAGTTCTGAGCTTGAAGAATATCTACTAGTTGGCGATTTTAATATACCCTCAGCTTGTCACATCGGGAATTATGTTTTGGATAGTAGTTCTTCCAAGTCAGATGTGGATTTGTGGAATTTTCTTACAAATGATCTCATGTTAGAGCAACATGTGCATTCACCCACCAGATTCGCGCAAAACCAGGAATCTTGTATAGATTTGGTATTTTCCAAATTAATTACAAGTGTGGGTAATATGAGCTATCAGAGTCCTATTGGATTGAGCGATCATTGCATGATCTTATTCAATTATTTTTCTAGGTGTATGATCCCAAAACTGGAAAATTTGATAGTGTCGAAAAGATCTTGGCAACAAATTGATGAAGACTCATTACGAGAGGCGGCACTAAGAACATCATTCAACTGTGCTAGTGAAGACATTGAGGTAAGGTGGCATGTTATTGAATCAGGTTTAGTAGCTCTTGCAGATAAGTTTGCACCACTCCGTAGAGTACCAAAAAGTAAAGCTAAATACCCTCCTTGGTTTGACACTGAATTGCGATATGCTCTCAAACATAGGAATCGTCTATTTGAACTAAGCCGTCATCAGAATAATTTTAAAAAGCGGTATACAATGTTCCGAAATTTCGTCAATCGCCTTAAGATTACAAAAAGGCAAAGTTTTGAAGATCAATTAGCTTTACAAATTGATACAGAACCAAAAAAAATTTGGGCTTATGTGAAAGGATCCAGAGCTCTGCTACCAGCTATTTCATCTTTAAGAGACGGTAACACTCGAGTGACATCGCCGGACAGCATGGCAGAATTGTTTGCATCCGCTTTTGAGCTGACACCATATGCTTTCTCTAGCATATGTGGAGATGCAGCATCACAACAGGTAGAAATTGGTTCTCCAGTTTTAACGATAACAGCACATGAGGTTTTTGTTGAATTGGCTAGGTTATCTAGATCATCAGCGGCAGGCCCCGATGATATTCATCCCAACTTCTTAAGTTACTTGCTCCTGTTCTGGCTGAGCCATTAGCCTCCATATTTGAGCTGAGCTTGCGCATTTCGAAGTTACCTGCTGCCTGGAAAAAAGCGATTGTAGTACCAATTTATAAAAATGGTGAAAAAGATGATCCGAATAACTATAGGGCAATAAGTCTAACTAGTGTTGTATGCAAAGTAATTGAGCGCATACTAAACAGACGCATATATGATCATTTGAGTTCGCTAAGAATTCTCAATAATGCACAGCATGGATTTTGACCTCGGCGTTCATGTCTTACAAACTTATTACATGCTCGCGAAGATTGGGTTGGACATGTTGCTAACGGGTACTGTATCGACGTAATATTTCTTGACTTTAGTCGGGCTTTTGATAGGGTGCCCCACAAAATGCTAATTTCCACCCTTGAGTCTTATAAAGTCAATCGCTCCATTATAAGCTGGATTCAAGATTTCTTAAAGATAGATCCTTTGCTGTTCGTGTAGGTCAATGCCTATCGTCTTATCGTCATATAACCTCAGGAGTGCCACAGGGATCAGTCTTAGGACCCTTGTTGTTTAACATATTTATAAATCAGCTACTAGACCGTTCCTTTCGCGTCTGTTCTAATTCATCATCCTCCCCTTCCATCCCTATTTTTTGCGGGGTCCCACAAGGTTCAGTCCTAGGTCCCTTGCTTTTCTCTCTTTTGCTTGGCGATCTCTCTCCATTTATCAAACCTTACTCCTTTAACGTCATACAATACGCCGATGACATTCTAATCTATGCTCATGCACCCGCACATCGCATACACGATATCGGCATTTCTGCCTCCAACTGTCTTTCTTCCATCCACAAACGTCTCTCCAATCTCAATCTCGTTCTAAACCCCGAAAAGTCCAAAATAATGTGGATCATTCCCCGTAAACCAAACATATCTCCTCCCATTGTATCCTTTGCCTCATCGATCATCCCTATAGTCCACAATCTCACTTTCTTAGGCTTCCATTTCGATGATCACCTTTCCCTTAAATCCTTCGTCCGTGACAAGGTCCGCTCGTCTAACTTAATTCTCTGTGACATCCGCCGTATCCGCCCCCTTATCGACTTCCGTTCTTGTATGTCTCTTCTTTCATCGCTTCTTTTCCCTAAAATCGATTACTGCCTTAGCCTTTTCGCCAATTCTCCAAAATCCATTATCCTACCCCTACAACGAATAATCAACACCGCCGTTCGAGTGCTCTTTCGTCTCCGTCGCTTCGACCACACATCCACATATTTTGCCCAACTCTCCTGGCCCACCATCCACATCCGCATCAAACTCCGCCTTCTCGTTACTTTTCGTCTCATCGCTGTCGGCTCCCCATCGTTCATCAACCTTCCTTTCTTAGACGATACTCGCCCCACCTCGCTATCGCTTCGTTCCTGTCATACCCTCTTACTCCACGTTCCTAATTACTCCAACAACTACGGTCTCCGATCCTTCATCGTCGCCGCCTCACTCGCCTGGAATCAACTCCCTCTCGACGTCCGCCGCGCTCCCTCCTTTATCACATTCAAACACCTCCTCCGTTCACACCTTCTCGACGTATGATTCACAGCCTTGTTTTGTTGTGGTCATGTAAGCGTGCGCTGGCACGCATTTGCCACGTTAAAATAAATCCTTTTTTAGATTTAATTGAGGATTGTAGTGTTTTAGCTTTTGCCGACGATGTAAAGGTATGGAAATTGATTAAAACCAACAAGGATCGAAATGACTTTCAAAATATCCTAAACATTGTTTATCGATGGTCTTTAAACACTGGAATTTCATTGAATATTAAAAAGTGTGCACATATGAGATTAGGTCATAGCAATGTGAGTCAAGAATATTTTATTGGCAATGAGTTTGTTGTTTCCACGCAGTCCATTCTGGATCTTGGTATAATTGTTCAAAACAATCTGAAAACACGTGCTAACACTGATAGGATTTGTAACGCAGCAAGAAGAATGACCTATATTGTCAAAAATTGCTTTAAAGATTTATCTCCCGTTTGTGTTGTGCGTTTATATAATGCTCTTATAAGACCGATATTAGAATATGTGTCGCCAGTAGTCTTTCCGTGTACGCGTACAGAACTTGATCAATTAGAGCGCATACTTCGACGGTTTACGAAATTATGTCCTCAGGTACGATATCTTCCCTATGAAGGCACGAATAAAAAGTTTGAATATGCCGACAGTGCGTGAAAGGTTCCTTCTTTTCGACCTTCTAGCTATGTATCGACTAGTTAATAAAGATGAAAATTTTCTAGCAAATAGAGTTGAACTCAATAAACGAGATGGACGTAGAGGGCACCTGAAAGTACTAGTAGTACATGAGCACGGAAAATACCCTCGTCATTTCCGACTGTCTCATCGAGCGGTGAATATTTGGAATCGTCTTCCAGTTGATGTCGTTGCGGTGCATACAATCAATGAATTTAAATCCAATATAATTTGATTTTTTTCTTGTATTTATTTGTTTTTTTTATGTGAGCGGTCAAAACAGCCTTATGACTATGACCTGTATTAATAATAATAAATTACATTATCTCATTTAAACTACCCTGATATGCATTTTTTTAAATTTCATATTTCCGACAAAGTCTAGGTTGTTAAATCTTCGATATTTATTTTATTTATATTTTTGAGCATTCTTAATTATTATACACTCAACAACATACGAGCATTAGCTCAAATAGCTGGCTCACAATAAGTTCATAAGTTAATTAGTTATTAAAATAAGGTAATGCTACACGAAACATTGCCTGATCCATTCGTATTCTTCTATTAAAAGTACTAAGTTAACTGCATCCAACGGTGTCTGCAGCAAGGTTGTTCCAAAGCTCAACAATTCTTTTATCAAATTACATCGCGTTCAATTTATGTACACTGTTTCTTCGAATAGTTAAATAATGACCTCGAAGAACATTTGAACCACGTAATTGAACCCTACTCCGAAGAGGGTGATAAGGACGTTGGAATAAATGCCAAACCAGGCACATCTCCATGTACCGTCGGGTCCATGTGACGATCTAAGTCTAATGATCTCAGTCTGTCTTTATAAGGCAACGACGCCAACGTTAGTGCTAGTTTTGTTGCCCTGCGAAGTACACCCTCTGATTTCTTATGTTCATGCACAGTACGTGGATATACAACCGGAGCTGCATATAAAAGTCTACTCAATATATGTGCAAAAATCAGAAGCCGCAGAGCAGTCGGATAAACGCGAACAAACGCGCGTCGAATCATACCTATCATTTTAATAAGTTGGCACAAGCTTGCTCAATGTGCTTTTTGGTTGCTAAATTAGAGGTATCCCATACTAATAAATCTTTGTAATTATCGAAACTTTCAACAAGACAGCCCTTACATTTGTAACAAACAGATGTTAGTTGATTGCGAGCATTACCAATAATACGCATGTGTTTGCATTTCGAAACACTATCAAAAGCTTATTAGACGCCGCCCACAGCTTCACAATATCTATGTCACTTTGCAAATTATCAACATCCTCACATGAAGGAATGGGCCGCCATATTTTTAAATCATATGCAAACAAACATGATCAAGAGCGAATGCACCCAGGCAGATCTTTAACATAAATGCCAAATAAAAGCGGACCCAAAACTAAACCTTGAGGTACTCCACGATGACATTCTCTAGACACAGGCGATGACCGATCGACAAGTACTCAAAAGCAACGATCACGAAGCAATTGTCTAATCCAATCAACAAGTATGTTTGCGAGTCACGTATTGACAAGTTTCGAAAGTATACCATGATCTACTCTGATCTAAGCTTTTGAAAAGTCGAAGAATATAATACCTGTATCAGTAGAGCGTGCCTTATTCGCTGTTTAATCAATATGAGCATCAAGCAAATTTGAAATAGTTAAATAACCATCTCGAAATCCGTGCTGATTAGGGACTAAAACTTTTTCTACGTAAAAAAACTCAACCATATTGCGATGTACAAACCTATCCAACACTCTACTGCAGATGCAAGTGAAGCATGTATGCCTATAGTTTTCGATGGAAGAGCGATATCCCTTCTTGAAGTAGGGAATAACAATTAACTGCTTCCAGACATTAGGAAGAGATCTTTCTAAGTTTGATTGGCGAAAAATTGCAAAAAGAGAAACGCAAATTGAGCCTGCTAATCTGCGTAGATAAACAGAAGGTATTATGTCACAACCTCTTAAATTCTTGTCAATAGGTATGATGACGATACTGATTGGCAGCTAATGACATGTGTCAAATTCCAATTGCACCAAAACTAGGTTTTTTAATTAAAATGTAAAATAAAAACAATTTTCATGAATTGATTAAAAAATTATAAAATAATAATGCAAATTTATTTAATGTGGCAAATGCGTACAAGCTGTACGCATACAAGTCCACAAACAAAAATGAAAAAGTCAAGCAGATAAATTGTTAAATGGGATCGGATTTGTCGTTTGAAGCACTGCAGGGAAGTTGATTGGCGTATATGAATGAAGATGATTCCACGATAGAGGAGCAGCCACAATGAAGGAGCGGAGTCCAAAGGAGGTAGAGTAGTTTGGGACATGTAAAAGAAGGGAATTACAGGAACGCAAGGAACAGTAAACAGGACGAGAATTTTCAAGAAAAAGAAGGTTGAGAAATGAAGGGGTATGAAAAGTTACAAGGCTGAAAGCAACGATAAGAAGACGAATTTGAACACGACAATAAATTGTAGGCAAATCGAGAGAAGCAAGATGGTAGGATGTATGATCAAAACGACGAAGACAGAGGATAATTCGGACAGCAGCGTTGACGATGCGTTGTAGGGGAAGAAGAGTGGATTTAGGTGAGTTGGAAAATAGACTAAGACAATAATAGAGTCTAGAAAAAAGGAGAGATAATATGAGAGTCATACAAGAAGGAAATCGATCAATCTACGAACTTGTCGGACAAACCAGGATCAGTAATTGACAAGGAGGTATAGTCATTGAAGCAGTTAGGAACAGCAATGATGTCGAGATCACCGCCGAGAATATGAGTTGGGCTTGTTGAAAGTAATTTATAGTTAAAATCAGAAAAAAGATTAGTTAAAGTGATAGAGTCAGAGTCAGACGGGCGATCAAGACGAATGTTAAAGTCACCGAGAACAAAAGAAGGAGTATAAGACAATGAACAGTGAGACATTAGATCTGCAAGGTCGTTAAAGAAGATACGTGATGGAGCAACTGAACCTGGACGGTATACAATCACAAGTTCCAGAGGGAAAGGCGTTGATAATCTGCATATGAGTAATTCGAACGAAGTGTAACGGATGTTAACGTTGATTTTACGTAAAGACATTGGGTGACGAGCAATGGCAACAATACCGCCATGGTTAGACGCAGTAGATGTATGAGATGTAATTTGACGAGCTGATTCAACTAGAGAACAACCAGAGCGACATAGACGACGAATAGCAAGATCGTCGGAGTCAGAGTGCCAGGATTCGGTAATGCAGAGAATATCGATAGATAATTGATCGAATATATCGAGAAGCATATCAGCTTTATGAAGAATGGAGCGAGTATTGAATAGACTAAGACGAAAAGTATGCTTAGGAGCGAGATCGACTAGCGAAGAAGACAAGGGGGAGAGATGGGACGCCATCGAATTTTTGGCCTTGTGTGAAGAACGTGAAAATTTCCGTTGATTTTACGTATAGATAAGGATGACTCGCCGTTTGTTTCACGTCGATTTTTTTCAATGCGATCTAAATTGAGCTGGGCAATATCAGAAGGGGAGCGGTCAGGAAAGATACGGCAAGTAGATGAAGTGGTAAGAAGTTTAAAACGTTGGGAGAGTACCGAAGAGGCATGTGAACTATGTCAGAAAACAATTTTTAAGAGTGGAGGACTGAGATGATTGGATTTAGTGGATTTGTTTAAACGAATAAAGGATACAGGAGCGATATTATTGAAGAGTGATGGGTTATCATCAGGAAGAATGGTTGCTAGGATAGACCTGAAAGCAGATACATTATCATCGAGGCGAGATTGTGGAGAAGCAGATTCGGAAAGCTTTAAGTTTGATATGATTATACAGCGATCGCGCGAAGGAAAACGATTTCGTGAAAGTGGTGAACGGACAGAGCTGGTAGGAGTCAAGGTAGATGAGCAGATAGAAGTGGAAATGACAGGGGTGCTTGATAAAGAATTAATATTGGTTGGAGCAAGTGTGACAGGAGTGGGGTGTTGAATCGGTTGATCAGAGATGTGACTGGATATGATTTTAAATGAAGGATGTAAATTATTTGGAAGTGTTACGTGGGAGGTAGAGTAAGGAGAATTAAAATAGGTTGGGGCATGAGTGACAGGAATGGAGTGTTGAATCAGTTGATCGGAAATGTTACTGGAAATGATTTTGATGGAAGGGTGTAAATTATTGAGAGGTGATACAGGGGAGGTCGATTAAGGAGTACGTGAGGAGAATAAAGAAGTTTGAGATTTATTTAGATTGGGGGAGGAATAGGAAAGAGGAGGTACGAGATGAAAAGCTTTACCGTTAGCATTGTTAGAATGAGAAAGATTAATGGAAGTTTGGTACGTAGTTGAACGAGGAGTGTGTGAGAGAGTAGGTTCAATAATGGGATTATATGATGCGAAGTCAGGTGTTGATGCGAGGGAAACATCTAAAACAGCATTGGTTTGAGTGGTCGTGTGTGATACAGGAGTAGATGAGCAGGATAACTGTAGTAGTCGTACTGATGTACAAAAACCGCAAGTGAAATGTTTACGTTTATACACCGAGTGGTCGGATATTTTAACACGAACAAGTGTCCATGTATCGCAATCTTTGGAATCGCATTCAACTTCAAAGCTTGTATAACCATCATTGCATTCCGATGTGGAAGACTCTTGATCAGGAACAGGGATCTGAAATCGCGCTTTTTAGGCATGACCTTTTATCGATAGATTGAGCTCAATCCGCGAGCGTAGCGAGCGGAACTGACAGGAATAATCTGGAACTGACAGGAATAATCTGGAACTGACAGGAATAATCTGGAACTGACAGGAATAATCTGGAACTGACAGGAATAATCTGGAACTGACAGGAATAATTGTATGTTATTTTATCTCAAACTTTTTTTAGGCTTGTCTAAAACATGTAAGTATTTAGTAATCAAGACCAATTTTTATCTGTTTGTAAAGTTTTAACAGTTTGCACTGTCGTTGCTGATCACCCGATCAGCAACGGACAGTGCAAGCGTGCGATCAACTAAGCACATTACTGTTCCAACTGATCCATAAAAATTCGCACAGTTCTACAGAAAAAGAGTTATTTATTTTGAGTGACAAATGCAATCAAACGGCGTGCTAACAAGCACGCCGTTTAATTACGAATGAAGTACATAATCAAACTGATAAAAAATAATCCCGCAAATGAATTTTGAATAGTATGAACAAGGAAGTCGAGCGGATGTACGAAGGGAGCGAATTTCAAGCAAGAGAATCAGTAATAGGAGAGGAACGGAGGAGGTAACTTGTCGAATAATTTGGAGTGTAGAGAAGAATGGAATGATATGTTCTAAAGGTAACGAAGCAGGATGAGATTTACCGAGATATAGTAGATGTAAGTATGAAGGAAAATTGCGATGCAGTACACAATATGTCAGGGGAATTATTACTTTGAGCAAATGCTCATATGGTAGCATTACATAAAGTAGAAAATTGAGAAGAAAATACTAAAATGGAAGTTCTGGTAAACAGTTGAATTCCTTTTTGAAATTTTGTCTTTAAATTAGCCATACTAGTTTCTCTTGGAAGGTAATTCTTGATTACTCGGTTTTCCAAACAATTAAGGTTTTAACCTCCTGTGCGCGCTCTGAATAGTAAATTCATGACTCCTAGTGTCAGTTGCAGTCTGCATGGGAAACAAAATTGATGGAACTTGTGAGATCTTTCATATCCCACCAAGTTATAAAAAGATAGTTAATGTTTCGCATATGAGACATGGGTTTCACATTTAGATACTGTAAGCGATCGTGGTAAGGTAGATCTAAACCTGTAACTTATATGTTCGTATAATGATTCTTTCTATCTAGAGAATCTCACCGTTAAATTGTGGATACGACACTTCAGAGCAGTACTTTAAAATGTTACCCACGTATGCATTAAACAAATAGGGGAAATTGTCGATTAAGAGTTTTATGAATAATCTCCTGATAATACCAAATGTTCTCATCGCCCTTGAACAAATCTAATCTGTATTGGTATTAAATTTTTATTTAATGGAATGTATAGCTAGTTCTATTCCACTGTGTTAGAAGGCACATAGTTGATCAACATATGCAACGTCTTGCAAGTAACAATTTATTTTTTCTAGGATTGCCTTGCAAATTATTCGTCGGCTGACATCAGCCACATTAATCAGACGTATTCCTCCGTTTTTCTTAGGAATGACAACCAACCTACACGCAACAAATGATTCAAATAATTATTTATTATTTATAATTATTTACTCTTATTTTAATTTATAAAAAATATAAAATACGTAGATTCAGTTAGCTGATCTGATTTATTCGATGGTGTACAATTTCGGTGTGCTATTTCTAAATTTTATCAATAGTTCATTTATTAAAAATATACCCATTTAATTTAAATTAATTATTAATTATAGCAATCATTTATTATTTATAATATTTTATTATTTAATTATTAAATTTTGATATAGCATTTTTTTTTCAATTTTATAATTATATTAAATACGTAACTCAGTTAGCTGATTTGATTGATTGTTATAGTTTAATTGTTACGTTTTAGATGTTTAAATAGGTAAAACAGTAATAGGTAAAAAAGTAACAGTTAGTATTTTTTTATCGCACCAACCGGAAAACTCAATCCGAATAAACTTATTTTATCACTCATGGAATGTTCCGCCAACAAAGGCTCCAATGCAGAGTTACCGTCATTGGACATTTTGCTTTCTTTTCTAGAGCCGTAATCGGTACTTGCTGCTGCATCCAAATAAACTGGCTATCGCGAACAAAATATTTTACTTATTCACATAACGTAACTCAGTTAGCTGATTTGGTTGATTGTTATAAAGTTTAATTTTTACGTTTTAGATGTCTAAATAGGTAAAAAACAGTGAGTATTTTTTATCGCACCAACCGAAAATCCTGATCGCTTGCCTCGCCGATTGAATCTATTTCAATAAATTTGACTACCTCTGCTTCGTCATCTGTGTTTGTTTCGTCAAGTCCCGCTCGCTGATTAATTTTGATTGTTCAGAACACACTAATAAAGGTTCAACAACCTGACTGATTTCGCTCACAGTCGTGATATTCCTCCCATCTTAACACGCATGTTATGTTATGCCCCTAATAATATCTTTTTTCATTGTGTAGTACTTCGACAGTTTCCTGGTTTGATCCACACATGTTTTCTCCGATTTAAAATTAAAATTAGCAAAGTTTTCCTTCATATTTCTTGCTGAATGGATATTTTCGATCGTACTTGAAAGGCACAATGATGTATAACCAATTCAACAACGCAATCGAGTATGTATTCCTAAGTTATTTCAGATCTCATTGAAAAGATAGATTTATTCCTATATTTATATCCTCTAGCTATACAACATTGATATGCAAAAAGTCAGTCTTCTTCCGCAACCATACTGCATCCTCGACGATGTTTCCTCATATTTCCAAGCAAACACCAGTTGCAAGAATGGTGTTTGCAAGAGTGGTGTATGCAAAAAGTCAGTTTTCTTCCGCAAACATACTGCATCCTCGACGATGTTTCTTATATTTCCAAGCAAACACAAATTGCAAGAGTGGCGTCACACCAGTCAATTTCCCCTGAACATTTTCGAACAATCCAATCAAATCAGCTAACTGAGTCTACTTATTTTAGATTATTTATAGATTAAAAAGCAATGCTAAATAAATCAGATCAACTAACTGAGTCTACTTGTTTTATATTATTTATAAATTAAAAATAATGCTGTTTAAAATTCTAATAATTAAATAATAAATAATTGATATTTAAGATTTCATAATATATATCAAATTAAAATTTAGCTATAAAATAAAATGTTAATTTATTGGAACAAAAGAAAATCAAAGACTAAAGGAATTATTCAATATTTCAATGGCAACTGCCATCATCAGGAAAAGAAAATTGTTACAGTTTTGTACATTAAAATAATATAAACATGTATTTATATGATGTGTCTTGCTACAAACATATAAAAGAAAAAATACCCGAGAAAAGAAAGCGATCAAACAGTAAAAACATTATAAAATAAAGCGAAACAATAAATTAACATGATCAACTATAAGAACAAAATCAAAAATCAAGCAGTAAAACACAAAATTATAACAATAAGATAATAAAATTGATCATAAAAATTAACAATAATAAAATTATATAAATGTATTAATTTTCTCATCATTAGGGGTCTGCTGCAAAACTGGATTGAAATTCATCACCTCAAGACAGATCAATAAGTCCTTCTTGTACACATCCATGTATTAGAAATTAACACTGATGAGAGTATTCATCACGAATAATTCGCTCACCAGGACCTAACAAGAAGGATTTAAAAGCACTTTTATCAAGCGCACATAAACCAAACTCCTTCATTGCAGGTGATAATGATATAAATGCATTACTTTTCCCGTCTATTTCTATTCGGATTGAAGGAATCACAAAGACACAAGCAGCATGAACAAATTCTATTTAACACAAGACTAATGTCCATCAAAATATAGGTACTTAACCGGTTATCATGTCTTAGTCGTCCAATATTCCTGTTAAGAGCTATTTATGCCGTGGATTGGCACCGCCGGTTTTCAATTAATATCACAACTAAATGTGGTTATGAGATAATTCGTTTTGTAATTGCGGAAGGTCGCGTATTCATTTACAGTTTACTATCCACTTGTCCCTATCAAATCTTGCTTCAAAATCATCGTCCTCCGATTGAATAACATGTTTACTATTTGCACTCAGTTATGTAATCCTCTCAGTTTGAAACTATTTTTGTAGGTTGAAATATCATGACTTTTTTCTCCATTAAATAGTTAATGAAAGTAAATGTATTGTAAAATAGAATTATTCACTAGTTTCAAATAAATTAACCATTTACGTCATCAGTGTTTAGTTTTTTCACGAACCTATTGTATTAATCACTATTTGATACGATCGTTCTTTGAATTTGTCAGAAATTTTATGTTTATGTTCAGTACGTGTGTATTACACTTTTTTTCTGCATTTGTCCGGCTTGCTAAACTGCCATTTTTGTAAATTTCGTGTCAATAAACATTAATTAATCTGATGCTTTTGAGTTTTAAACGACTTTTAAACAACGAAATGATAAAATATATTGTGTATACTTTTTCAAAACAGATTATGATTGTGCCCACCGGTATAGGCAATCAACCCTCATCTTTATATGGGAAACTTATTCCAAGTAACAGTACCTTTACTGGTGAATCGCGAGTTCCGTCCAAACGATTAAGTAGTCTTGCGGGACCAACTATGCTGCTTACTGGTCATGAGGCGGAAGTACTTTGTGCAAGATTTAATCCTTGTGGTAATTTGTTGGCTACAGCTAGTTTCGACAGAAAAATATGTAAGTTATGGTGGTATTTATTTATATATATTATTTATATATATTATTTTATCTAATTTCAAATAAAATTAGATTAAATAAGATTTTACATTTTTCGTAATTAAGACATATTATATATTGTTTCATATTTAATTATATAAATTATTGAGTTAAAAAGAGAATTCACTATCAATTAACTACACTAAATCTTCTATTGTGTTCTTTTATTTTATACAAAAATAAATAATGCACTGATCGATACGATGATAATATATATAATTAATATAATAATAATTTATATGATAAATTATCACGTTATATGCTTTTAGAAACAAGTCACTTGCAAGTTACTATTCAATAATGGATAAAAAGGGTATAGAGTTTGAATCAGATGATAAACCTATACCTTGTATTCTAAAATATTCTTAAATTTTAGAATCCAAAATTACATAAAAATCAAATAAAACCTAGGATCATATGTAATGCTTTTAAATGTATATTAAAACCACTTTCTCTCTATATGAATAAAATACTTAAAGTAATTAAAGCACACTTTAAAACATATTGCCAAGGTAATCGAAATTAATACTGGTATTAAACACTATTTCAGTATTAATTCTACAAAAGAATTTTTAGAACAGACAAAAGGAATAAATTTTCAAAATATAAATACATACGATTTTAGTACGCTTTATACAAATCTAGATTTAGTAGATATTAAAGAAGCATTAGTAAAATTAATTAATCTTATATTCGGAAAAAGATATACATATATATGTTATAATAATTATAACGCCTATCTAACAAAAATTAAACCATCAAGTAAATATAAATATATGGATAAAATTGAATTAATAGAATCCTTAAATATTTTGATAAATCAAAATTATTTAAAAGTAGGGACATCTATATTTAGACAAGTAAAAGGTGTTCCAATGGGTGGTAATAGTAGCCCAATTATAGCTGACTTGTTTTTAAGCTTTATAGAATATGAATTTGTTCATAACTGTGTAAATACTAAATATTAATTATATATAGATATGAAATATATGTTTCGATACATTGATGATATATGTGTATTTAATTCTAATAATTTTTATTTGGCAATTACCGTGAACAAATTTATCAACAGAAAGCCTTATTCTTAATAAAACCAATATTGGATGATGTAGAATTAGAACAGTCTGGGATCACATACGACCAGATATGTGAAGGACAAACTACTCAAATCGTAAAGATCAAAAAGAGAGAGACATTATTATGGTGCGAGACCACGAAACTTTGAGAAAGGGCAAAAGGTATAGTAGCGCGACTAATGAAATCGATGTAGTAGTACAGGTAACATTGTCGAACAGACCGGATGGGGATCTAACCTGATAATAACGAATTGTGGAAATCGCATGAGACATGCCTTGGATTTAAGAATACGGGAGGAAAATACGAACCAAGCCTAACACCACAAAACAACAGGGGTCCGACAAGAACTAATGTACAACGAACGTTTTAAATGAGGCAAGCGGAATCATTGAACAATGTTGAAACATTCTCGAACGTGAATTTGGCGGATATCACTCTAAAAGCAGAAAATAGTCAAGCACAAGCGGTCATGGAGAACGTGAAAGTTCATAACGGATCAGACGTTGAGACAACAATGGAGAATCAGAGCACTCCAGGAGACGATCAAGTAAGACGAACCAGCATAAGCTGGTTCGTAGACTAAGTAGAGCTGGTTCGTAGACCAATACGTAGACTAAGTCTTGCATGAATATTAAATAACATACTTTGTATTAGAATAAGATACAATATAATCAAATTTCATCAGAGGAAATACGTCCTTGACACGTATTTGGCCACGCTGCTATGTTGGGTAGAGGAGTTAGGGGCCGAAACCTGATAGTATAGCAGTTCTTCCTGATTACCTCTAATCCATATTCTGTTACAACGTTGGGTATTTATTAGTCAATTCATAATATTGGTTTTGTTAAGAATGAGGTCACTAATTGAATAAAAATTCTTAGAATTAAATACACATATATCATCAATGTATCGAAACATATATTTCATATATTTATATTGTTTAGATTTAGTTTTTACACAGTTATGAACAAATTCATATTCTATAAAGCTTAAAAACAAGTCAGCTATAATTGGGCTACTATTACCACCCATTGGAACACCTTTTACTTTTCTAAATATAGATGTCCCTACTTTTAAATAATTTTGATTTATCAAAATATTTAAAGATTCTCCGCATGAGTCAGAAAATTTATTGAATGTTCAATTTCAGTTTGGAATCATCATCAGAGATCTGAAACAAGTAAAATGTTAAGGATATAAAAACAAAACAGGTAAAAACAAAAATGCACATTAGGTAGGTCCTCACGTTGTGCTGCCAGGTCTACGCATGTGTTAGCAAACTTTACAAAGAACGATGATCAATCCCGTCTTAGAATTAAACGGTAGCCATCATTTTCAATTTTGATCATTTCAATCTTGCCATTTCAATTTTGATCATTTAACATTGACCCCGAGCACCTTCCGTTTCCATGATTTTGAAAACGTTTATGGCAGACAAATTCGGTACAAATTGAACAGGTTTATTCAAGGAATTAAGAAGATATCTACGATGTTGGCTGATGTTGAGTTCCTCAATCGATGTAAACATAATGGTTTAATTCCAATCTTTGCCAGGTTACGATTCACGGGTTGTACAGCTGGATCAAAAGTTACTGCCAGATTACTTCGACAGTGCTCGTTTCGACTTATGGCGCATGAAATTCTATCAAAATACAGCTTGTGCCAGAAACTGATGTATAGTTGTTCTACTGTTAGAATGAATTTATTAGCATCCATATCGCCGGAGGACTGGGATTCTTGTGTCGCGTTTATCGCGCAGCATGTTGACTACATTTTGCAAACTAAGCGTTCAAAACTTAACGGTAAGTGGAACAATCTGAAGCAATGTTCATCCTGCGTAACCACTAATTTCTCTGACTTTCCTACAAGGGCAGTACATTCGGCTGGGCAATGTGTTCCTATTAATAATATTAGACAAGCTTTTGATAATAATATTTCTACTGTTGCAGACAAAAAGGTTGTAAATTTATCGGAACGTATACTTACATGCGAGGAGGTTAGTGTACTTAGTCTTGGTCTGAATTATGGCATTAGGAGAACAAAATTTGATAGTGTAGCGGAAACAGATATTGGGGTTCAATTAGAAATGTTCGCTTCGAAAGTAAAAAGGTTTTTTCCTGATATTGCGCCTAGTCAATCTCTATTGTCGTCTCTTACTGGACTAAGGTTGCATCTAAAATCCCTCAAACGTGATACAGTCGGACGCAGTAATTTAACAAGAAGACAGATCACCTTACTAAGTAACCTAAAAGATGATCCTGACATACACATTACTAAGGCTGACAAAGGAAATTGCATAGTGATTTTGAATAAAATTGAATATACCTCTAAGATGTGTAACATAATAAACGATACTTCTACATTTGAAGTTGCCGCTAAAGATCTGACGTGTGTTCGGTCTCGGAAGCTGATTGAGGTATTGAAAGAAATGAGACGAAAGGATATCATAACGGACGCAGACTATAAGTTGATGTATCCTTCTGACCCAAATGTTCCTAGGGCATATGGCCTCCTCAAAATTCACAAACCTGATATTCCACTTAGGCCTATTGTGTCAATGATAGGGGCCTTCAACTATTATGCTGGTAAGCATGTAGCTCGGTTATTGAAGGATCATGTTTTGAATATCAAATCTAAACTTTTGAATAGTCAACTAATGGTTAAATTTCTAAATGAAATTAATTAAATCAGCTAACTGAGTCTACGTATTGTTATATAATTATAAAATAAACAAAACATAATAATGCTAAATCAAAATTTAATAATTAAATAATAAAATTAATAATTGTTTTTAGATTTTCTATAATTTAAATCAAGTTAAAAAATAAAAATAAAAATAAAAAATAAAATTTAAAATAAACGTCATTTTTATGAATTGACTAATAAATAACAGACGTTGTATCAGAATAAGAATTAGAGGTCATCAGGAGGAACTGCTATTAAACTTGGCGTTTAATTCTCAAATCACATGCTTTACTCTTGATGTGTCGTCCCTTTTTACGAATGTGCCAGTGACCGAGGCTATCGATTCTGCAATAAAGAAGTTGAAATCCCCATGGTCTGATCATGTTAATGCAAGTCTTATCAGGTCCTTCTTTAATCTGTCCACGGTCACAAACTTCTCGTCCGATGGGGTTTTGTACAATTAGATGCGGGGTGTTGCTATGGGTTCTCCGCTAGGTCCCACATTGGCGGATATATTTATGGAAGACTTTGAGTTAACTGCAGTGACCGAGTATAATATAAAACCAATCTTCGGCGTAGATACATAGATGATATTTTTGTCATTTGGCCAGAAGGTATAGACAGTGCTTCCCGGTTTATTGAGTTTCTAAATGCCCGCCATCCTCGTATAAAATTAAATGTGACCTGGCCACAGGATAACTGTCTTAGCTTTTTAGACTTGTTGATCAATGTATCGGATTTCTCCACTGACGTGTTCCAAAAACCTACAGAAACGGACTTATATCTACATTGGTTTAGTAGCCACAGTGTGCGTACAAAAGTAGGAATCTTTAAGGGATTCTGCCTCAGAGCCATTAGACTGTGTAGCACCCTGTATAAACGCAATTGTGAGTTTCATAGACTAATTTGTACTTTTAAGGATTTGGGGTATCCTGAAAGTATGCTTTTTGATATATTAAGGAAGGTTGTTGATAGTCATGCTTCAATTAGGGTCGTTGGTCCTGATAAGTTATCCCGTTTTTTGACACTACCTGAGTGTGGATGGGTGTCAAAGCTCATTAAAAATAGGGTGAAATAGTTTATAAAAGATTCAAATTTGCCCATTAGTCTTATCTACAATGAACGCACTTATAAATCATTTAGAATGACGACTAGTGTAAAAAGGACCAATGAGATTAAAGGAGTAATTTATCGGATAAACTGCCTTGATTGTGTTCGCTTTTATATTGGACAAACTGGTAGGTTTTTAAAAACCAGAATAAAAGAGCATCGCTCAGCCTTACGCACTACTGCCCACTCAGCTGTGGCTCAGCATGCCTTAAGTACAGGACACAATATTGATTTTGATAATG
This sequence comes from Pomphorhynchus laevis, assembly GCA_012934845.2. Lineage (NCBI taxonomy): Eukaryota > Metazoa > Acanthocephala > Palaeacanthocephala > Echinorhynchida > Pomphorhynchidae > Pomphorhynchus > Pomphorhynchus laevis. Next base: position 150,767 of record WNNJ02000599.1, on the reverse strand, counting down.
TTGAAGTTATCTATTCTGTCCAAAGAAAATTTGAAAGGCGAAAATGCGAGTCACTCTGGATTGAAGAATTGAAGCCGGGCTTAAATGAGAATGATGGCTACCGTTTAATTCTAAATCGGGATTGATCATCGTTCTTTGTAAAGTTTGCTAACACATGCGTAGACCTGGCAGCACAACGTGAGGACCTACCTAATGTGCATTTTTGCTTTTACGTGTTTTGTTTTTATATCCTTAACATTTACTTGTTTCAGATCTCTGATGATGATTCCAAACTGAAATCGAACATTCAATAAATTTTCTGACTCATGCGGGGCGTCTTGCCATTTCAATTTTGATCATTTAACATAGACCCCGAGAACATTCCGTTTCCATGATTTAAGGATTCTATTAATTCAATTTTATCCATATATTTATATTTACTTAATGGCCTAATTTTTGTTAGATAAGCGTTATAATTATTATAACACATATATGTATATCTATTTCCGAATATAAGATTAATTTATTTTTTTAATGCATTTTTAATATCTACTAAATCTAGATTTATATAAAGCGTACTAAAATCGTATGTATTTATATTTTGAAAATTTATTCCTTTTGTCTGTTCTAAAAATTCTTTTGTAGAATTAATACTGAAATAGTGTTTTATACCAGTATTAATTTCGATTACCTCGCAATATTTTTTAAAGTGTGCTTTATACATATTTAAATCTAAATATGTATAAAGCGTACTAAAATCGTACGTATTTATATTTTGAAAATTTTTTAATGTTAAAGAAAGTATATATTTCGATATGAACATTTAATTAACATCAATTAAAACTCTTATTAATTTATATCGTAAAGATGACATATTTAAATTTACAACATATTTTTGCATGATCATTCATGCATACCATATAATATAAAATTTAGTTATTTAATAATGAAATTTTAAGAATTGTAACGATATTGGTTTTCTTCAAAATCATAAAATTAAAATTGATTATAGTTTAAATTAGACATATTTTTAAATAATAAAATTTTAAGAATTTCTTAAAATTTTTTAAAGAACTAATTTTTCTTAGACAATGAATCATATCAGATAACTGAGTCTACGTATTTTATACTATATAAAAATTAAATATAAAGATAAATAATTATAAATAATAAATGATTATATAAGATTTTATTCAATTTATATTTATATAACGTTAGTTTAAATTTATTTTTAGTAATATTGTTAAAATAATTTGTATTTTTATTATAACCTAGTTAAAAATACGCATTTTTTTAAATTATATAAATGATATTGAAGAAATTCAATACCATTACATATTATAGCAATTCTTAAAATTTAATTATTTAATAATGAAATTTTAAATTTATTTGAATTTATTTTTAAATAATATATAATTGTTTTTAGATTTTCTGTAATTTAAATCAAGTTAAATTAAAAAATTGAAATTTAAAATAAACGTCAATTTTATGAATTGACTAATAAATAACAGACGTTGTATCAGAATAAGAATTAGAGGTCATCAGGAGGAACTGCTATGCTATCAGGTTTCGGCCCCTAACTCCTCTACCCAACATAGCAGCGGGGCCAAATACATGCTAATGATGTATTTCCTCTGAAATAACTATCTAGTATCTTATTCTAATGCAAAGTATATTATTTATTATCCATCCATAAAAATTTGCCACTTAAGAGTTTAAATTTATTCTTTATATTATTGTGTTGATTTATATATTTTACTATTTTCTGCTTGATGTTATTTTTATAGTAACCAAGTTTAAAATATGTATGTATCATGTTATTAAATATATATATATATTTAATAACATGATATTTATATATATATAAATATTTATATATATAATATTTATATATATATATAAATCAACACAATATTGTTTCTCTCTGTGAGGCATTAATTAAATCGTTTTAATTAAAACAAATAAAACCATCTTTATTTATAAAACAAGTGTTTTTGCGTTGACTTTTAAATTGATAGTTAATGGTTTTTTATTTTTTATTTAACGCTTTCAAAAAAGATTTGTATTTGAATTCAAATATTTTAGAAAAATAGTAATTTAATTTTAAATTTACCACAAATTTTTATATTATTACATTCCTTTAAAGATAAAGCATTGGTACGAAACTCTACAGTGTAGTAATTTCGAGTCTTGTTTGCTGCAAGAAACCGCATTGAAATTTTTTTTATTACCCAAAATACTATATACGTTTTTAATCTAGAAATATTTTTTTGGTGAAATTAGTTAAAATACTAAAAATAATTTTAATTATTTTTAAATAAAATTCAAAATTAAATAATTTACTCACATAAACAAATATTGCTTGAACTTTCAGGTTTAGACAAGATTATGACTAAGAATATAATTTCAAATACTAAAATGTACTGACGAGTATATAACGTTTTTTATTTGAATTCAAATAAATTAAAAAATAGTATTTTTATTTTAAATTTACCACAAATTTTCATATTATAACATGTGAATATTTTTACATTTTAATTATACATTGTGAAACTATCGTAGACATATTTTTATACTTTAATTCAAAATGTAGATAAAATTAGATGTGCATTTTTAATACATTATTTAAAAATATTGAAAATATTGAAACTTAATCTTAAAAGAATTGTTTTTATGTTAACTTTCAAAATACCAGTTAAATACCTTGAGCACACTAAAATAAGTAACTTCAAAACAAGTTTTTCTTTTTCAAAATGTCGAATAGTTCTAAATTATTAGATTTTTTTATTAAAATATTTTTTAAATATTTCAATAAAAAATTTAATCGTTTAATTGGTTATTTTGGTTAAATTCTTTTAGTATTATGGGATGCCTATGGGAATTGTTCTAGCTATGGGGCCTTAATCGGTCACGGAGGTGCTATCCTTGAAGTTTGCTGGAATTCTTCCGGATCGTAAGAAATACTCATATTTTTCTTAGACGAATTTTTAAATTTAGTGAATTAGTATCGTGTGCGACCGATCGGCTAGTATGTGTTTGGGACGTTGAAACGCTGACTCGTATAAAAAAGCTTAAAGGCCACAAATCATTTGTAAATTCTACGAATTACTTTGAAAATAATTTAATTTGTTCTGGTTCAGATGACGGAACTGTAAAGGTAACGAATGTTAGTTTTGATATCTACAAAAGAAAACGTTTAAATGTTGCTTTAAATGGATGTTTTTAATTATTTAAAAACCATTCGTTTTATTCATTTTTTATTGTATGACATAAATTTTTCATTGTATGATATTTTACTCACTTCCATGATAAGTATTTTTATGATGAAGCATATATTTTGTTGCTGACTCACTTGTTGATAGGTAAACCAATTTTACAAATTTGTGTTGATCACCTGTAAATCTCCAATGATCTCCAATGGTATTTAATATCTGTTTGTTCGACAGATAGATAAATGTTTTTCTTAATTCAAAGGGAAATTTTGTAAATACGTAATTAATATTAAGATATTCTAGTTAGTATTATGATATATTTTAAAATGCTGCTTTGATGGGTTAAAGAACAAAATGTGTTTGGGACGATGCGTTTCTGCCGAAAGGTCAGGAACATCAGAAGTTGCTTAATTCATAAAATATTATAAGCTTCTTTATATGACTGATTGTATGTAATCCGCGTCATTTGAGGTCTGAGATAACGAACACCTCGCCATTTGGAAAGCAAATATAGGAATCAGGGTTTAGAATTACGAGCAGGAATTCAGTATTTTTATAATTTTTTAAGTCCAATTTGTAATTAAAAAAGCTCAAAAGGTAAGTCCCATAGTGGGCGGAATTATAAAATAATTGGTTGATGTTTCTATCTTCCATTTAAGTAACAGCTTTTTGCTGCAATCATTTACCCGGTAACTCGACAGTGAGGAGAATTCGAGATTCTTTGAACCGGAGCGAAATCCTCGTATGCAAAGGGTAGTAGCCAATAACTCGCTTTGATCTGCATAGACATTCGGCATAAATTCGATTTTGCTGGTTAACTTATTGTAATCGGGCTATCTGTTTCAGAACGGGTATCGTTAATGGACGAATACCACCCTAAACTGAGAAAATGAGGAAAACAAACGAGCTCTCTTGAAATTATTTGAATAATAAAATAATATTTAAATAATTTTAATTTTTTACAATTAATCATTAACATTTGCTGTCAATATTTGTTTGTTCGAGCTTTAAAAAACGTTTTGATCTACGATCTGTTTCTAATAAAATCCCATGCCGCTTGGCACAAGGTGAAGGAAAATCTTATTTTTATGCTCGTAATGCAATGGCTGTATTCTTGTTTTAGCATTATTGCTTGTAATTTTGAGATTTTCTGTAATATTAATAAGGCACTTTTCCCAATCCCACCACCGCATAATAATACAATTGGAATATAAATAACACGCTCTACCAGTGAGATGCGCTCTTGGTATTTGCTTTGTTTGCGAGTTTCATGATAAGCGAACGCCGTTGAATCACCTGTTGAGTACGATATGGCATGATTGTTAAATACTACAACGTCGAAAAACGTTCGCTCATACCGTTTTTTAAAAAGACTACTGCAAACTATGTCTATTCGTGCCTGTTCATTTCTACTGATACTGCGTTTTTCAAATATAACACCTGCTTCAACATTTTGAAGATGCGGTTCAATTTGGATGTAATGACTTATGCTTGACAGTTCTTCAGCAAGTAGGTCGCGTATATTATTGTGCCGATATATATTCATTCTTCCACGTTTGCAAGCGAGAATGTGGGCAAGGTCGGCCTTTTCATTGCATTGCACACAGACTTGGTATAATTGTTGGTGTCCAATTGTATCTTACACAAAGGCCCTTGCGAAATTCAATCGGTGTGAGACGAAAGTTTTTATTTTCGTCAGCCAAGCTGAACTTATCGACGCCAGCACATCTTGTAAATTAACGTAGTTGTCTAAAACTTTGTGTATGAATACTTGACGATGCTCTGAGTAATGTTGATGTTTTAAAATTCTAATTTCGTTTGAAATATCTTGTTGTTTTGACCTTATCAATGCGACGTTAGTATTTGTTGTGTAAGGTTCGCACATCTTGTTTGATGTTTCATATTCTATGCTGGCGGTGAATAAGGGATCCAGGAATCCAATACCACCACACTGAACCGTACATGTTAGAAGCGTTATGTCTTCAGTGGTAAGATTTCGATCAGTTAGTGTTTGTCAGAAATTGTTTCAAATTACGTTTGACAAGGATGTTAATTGTGTGACATTAACTGGAGTACTTTGTAACAATTGTGTCTATTTCCCTTGAATGTATGAAGCCGGTATGAGCGATTTACGAATTGATTTGAGCAACCTGAATTAATTTTTCAATCATATTACAACTATATGTGAGGGATTTTTCCCTCACAATTGATGCGATTGAACGCATTACTGTTATCTATTGCAAGCAGACCCAAATATTGATTCGAATTATAAACTTTACACAAGGAGTGAACGGATAATCAATTCCGCTTCTTTGTCCGACGCACATTTGGATTGTGCCAGCTACCTCTTGTAGATCATTTCTTACCAGAAAGTCGCCGTTGTGATTTTCCTTTGGTTCATTAAACGACAATAAGATTTCGTCCGTTGAGGCAATTCCCCTGTTCGTAACGAAGAGAAAGCTTATCCTGTAATATACGAGACTTCTCAAACAGCTCATTTGTTTTTTCTTCACACCACATACGCAATCTTCGTTCTAATGTTTTCCTAATAATTGAGATTTTCATTGTAGATGGCCTTTGTAATACACACTGTGCGAATATGATTGCAGATTTTAACGCAGTGTTGTCTTGGTCTGTATCGTTTGATGCTAGTTGATAAAACTTAGCTAATACTTCAAAGTTATTACTTACATTGCACTTTGGTAATTGGAAGAGGTTTGGTCTCCAGTGTATTACTATTTATATAGTATTTATTATATATTATATATTATATATAATATTATATATTATATTATAATTTCATATATTATATTTCTGCCTGTTTACTGAATGCAATATTTGTTTGTTTTTCAAGCCTTACCGAAAGGTTATGCACTACATTACTATTTTAAACATACCATTTATAAATAAATAAATGATTTTCTTATGTACACGAAAAAACAGAAACAAAAAAGAAAAAACATAAATAAATGAAGAAAAATGAAAAACGTTGACGACTAGTGTCAATGTAAATCGACCGAAATCTATCGGCATTCCAGCTCTTCTTCCTGCTTCAAGGCCTCAAATCCATGGGGATCTGAGCCCCCCAACCGATCCAACACGCCGCTTTCCGACTGAACCACCCGGGGTCTTTCACACCCCGAATAATCCAATCGGCGCGGACTATGCTGGGTAAACGAGAGACGAGGAGCTTAAGAAACCTTAGCCTTTGCTCTGGGGGACGTCCTCTAGAGAAGAAGACTAATCCCGAGATAGCCCAGGTGCCCCAGAGGCGCACCTGAGTTTTCCCTATCAACGACAGATGTTGGGCCCGTTTCAGAGCCCACCTAGCTTTCTTCAGGATACGTTTGAGTCTATCCAGGTCAGCTTTCGCCGACCAGTTCACCGTAACGGTGAACCCCAGGTATTTTACTCGACTTGTGAAGGTGGGGAGTGGTTCAGAGGCAAATATGGAGGAGAGGGCAGAGAGTGCTAATCTCTTAAGTTTTTTCTTTGTTGCAGTGGTGCCATGAAAGACAACCGCCTGCGATTTGGCGGAGTTTAAGATAAGATTGGATTTGGGTAACTGGTCTTTTAATCTTAAAAAGAAGCGGCTGATGTCAGAAACTACGTCTTTGCACTTGTGTCCAGAGAACAGGGCTGTGGTGTCATCAGCATACACCACAAGACGTTGTTCGCGTTTAAATATTTTGAATAGATTAATGGAAGCAGCAAGATATAAGATAGGCGAAAGAGGTAAACCTTGAGGCACACCCGTAATAGGGTAGAACTGACGCGCATCAGGGTCGTCTTCATAATAAAATCGCTTGGTGTACAGCAGTATCTCCACCCTGTTCACTATTCTCGCAGGCAACCCGAGGGACCTGAGAGAAGAGATCACAAAGGGAATGGAGATGCGGTCAAATGCAGCAGAAAAGTCAAGGAAAACAGCCACTACAAGACGATGGCTATTTTCTCGACAAAACTGCTCCACCTCACCTACTGCTGAATGGACCGAGCGACCTTTGACGAACCCATGAAAACTAGGAGGGATCAAATTACGCCTAATCAAATGGTCGCGGATTTTACGCGCAAGCGCTTTTTCGTAAATCGACACGAGGGCATTTTGAATCGAAATGGGTCGCAGATCTTTAGGGCATGAGCAGGATTTTTTCTTAGGAATAAACACTCTCTTACTAATATTGATGCCTGCTACATCGGATGGGGAGGCTAGAAGCATTGTGACGGCCACCTCTCTTCTCTGATCGGCTGTCAAAAGCTGACAGACTCGAGAGGAAAGTGGAGCGTGGGATTTAGAGGTGCCCGGAAGTGGACCCCAGGAGTTAAGGATATCTGTTACAGATAAGTCCCTACTCCTGAAGTCACCCCAAAGCGGGATTGGTTGAGGTGTTTGAGTGGCTCCATAGTTATGAAGGGCTAGTGACTCTTCCAAAACCTTTTCAAGGCCTATCTTACCTATCCAACCAAATGCCCTATCCTTCCAGCACACAAACTTCTCCTTCCTGAATATCTTCCAGAAGGAAGACTGAGACGGGTTAAAACGAGCAATATTCGTCTTATCCCTACTCAGCTGGAACCTATATCTAGTGCTCCAGTATTCATTCGAGAGGGTTTGTCTTTCGGAAACAGAGAGATTAGGAAGGTTCAGCAATTTAGCTAGGACCTTGAGTTTTGTCGGAGTGGGATTGTATAAGCGACCTTTGTAGGTAGTCGATAAAATCGCGGTAGCTTGCGAAGAGAGGTAGGTATTGAATTCGGTTAAACTCTCATGTCCTATTCTGGGGAAGAGTCGGATTGCCGCCTGAAAGAAGGCCACTCTGATCGGATCAAAGTGAAACCTCCTTCTCAGCAACGTATCCTCCTCAATCCTCCAACGAATGAGGTCATGAGTGGTGGTCAACTGTTGACGCGACTCCTCCGTGCAGAGGGGTTTAAGTAACCACCTCGAGTGAAGCAGTAAAATGTCGAGGATTGAATTTGTTGATGTGCAATGAAAAGTTGAGGACGGTGGTTTATGAATAAAGTAATCGTTCCTGGTTCTGCGAAGTGATGCGTTGATCCAACGACCAGTTCTGTCGTTGAAGTCCCCTAGTATCATGTCATAGCCGCTGTCGATAATACCATCCAGGAGGTCACGATTCTTGTGGATCTCCCCTGGACGAATGTAAACATTGGCTAGACTGAGGCGTTTACCGTTCTTACAGAGTGAAACTACCATACAAGACAGGGTTGGACATGAGTAGTTTAGCAAGATGGTGGACCTTAAAGAGCACTTAACTAAGGTCAAGTGTCCTTGAGAGGAAGAAGAGTGAGGCGGGGTTATGTACGGAGTATAGTGGGAACAGATATGCTTTGGGATAAATCGAGTAATGTCCTGGGGGAGACGGATAGACCGCGTCTCCTGAAGGACTATAACATCTGCGTCTCTACCGGATAGAAGTCTAAGGGCAGAAGCACCTCCCGAATTCCACTGAAGGATATTCAGTGAAAAAGGCTCACGAGTACTCTGCATTGTGATGGACTAGTTGGAATGGGGATTGCCATTTTAGACCGAACTAGGAGCAGGAAGGTTCCCCTTCCCATCACCAGCCCGGTCCAGTGAAGGCACTTGCCCCTGGGCAGCGTCTTCATTTCCCCTTCTGTTTTTGTTAAATGAGTTTCCCGATTTTTAACGGGGGAACGGCGTGAGCCGAAGCACCCCTCTTGTTTGATTTTTCAGCAGGAACGACCACTGACGGCGGACTCATAAACAAATTGGCGACCATCTTCATAACCATTTGCTCGAGATTCTTCGTAAATATTTCGGATTTGAGGTCAGAAAAAAGATCTGAAGCAACAGGACTGACTGTCACCTTGGAAAAGGTCTCTTTGTGTGGCCGCGGGGCTTGAAATTTGCATAAGTAGGCCTTGAAATAAGGGCATTTTCTTGCCCACGCCGGGTAAGCTTCCCCGCAATTGAGGCATTTGACGGGGTTAATACAAGAAGCGTCTGTGGGGCATTCCATTTGTCCACACCGGCCGCAACAAGCCGCCTTACTGCAGCTGGAGGCCCAGTGCCCCCATTTATGGCACCGGCTGCAGTGCGGGTATGTATACTCTTCGGTAGACACAGTGGTAAACTTAAGATTGAAACCCATAAAGGGGTTGCAGTGATTTCTAGAAAGCAGTTCGGCCTGACCAACCGAGGCCGAACAAAAACCTACGTTTATATGGTTACCATCTCGACCTGTCAGCGGTCTAACGTTATGTATTTTAAAAAAGCTCGGTAAGATTGACTAAATCTTCATGTTCAAGTGGAACTGGAAGATTGTTGATTTTTAGACTGGCCATTATAGGCGTTGATTCGAACTTGCCAATATCTTTTAAATTGACTTGAAAAAAAGTATTGTATTCATTCATAGCTTCTTCTGAAGCAAACGATATTTTAATAGTCGTCTCCGTGTATCTGACAGTTATACACGACTCTGTTCTTAAATTTAAGTGCGAATGTTCGAAGAAAACAATTATACAATGCATGTCTTTCAATAGGTTTTAACAAAGTAACTATCCCTAAATTTCTTGTTTTAGGGATAGGGGGAAGTAATTCCCCCTCGCCGGTACCCGAAACAAAATCACTAACCTGTAGAACGTTCATTGAGTCTTTGTTTACCTTTTCTGTTCCAAATTCTTCTTTTTTTGTTACTGGAAATAGCTGTATTTTCTGAATCGTTTGATGCTCCGAACGCGTTGTTCATTCCACGCGTACCATTTATAGTTTTCCTTGTGATGGCATCCGTCGAAGGCAAATTCTGGAGATGTTCATTTAATCGTTGATTGTCATGACTTGTATCCCTGTTACTTGACACTGTACTTTCATCCACTGGCAAATTCGTTTCTACAGAACGATTTAAACAAGTGGCAGCACGTTACACATAGAATCTTGGATTTTGCACATTTGCGTCCTTTACATCGCGCCGACTGACCATTGCAATTACAACACAGCCTCATATTCGAAGGGTTTTAAAATAAATAAATATAATAATACAAAATCAATTAATCAAAATTTAATAATTAGATAATAAATAATTATTTGGATACAACATATCAAATTATTTATAACTTATAAATAAAATATTATAAGATATAATATTATAAAATATAATATTTTATTATTTATTACTTATTTCAAGTTAAAATAAAAAATTGAAATAAAAAAATCAATTTTTATGAATCGACTAATAAATAACAGACGCTGTATCAGAATAAAGAAAATCAGAACATCGAATAAAACCTGGGTTCATTTGTAGTGCTTTTAAATGTACATTAAGCTACTTTTTGTTTATATGAATAAAATACTTAAAGTAATTAAAGCACACTTTAATGTTTTATCAGAAAATCCAAAGGGTTTAAATATTACAATTACAACTGGCAATTTCGTTTCTACAGAACGATTTAGACAAGTGGCTGCACGACAGTTTACACAGAGAATCTTGGATTTTGCACATTTGCGTAATTTACATCGCGCCGACTAACCATTGTAATTACATCACAGCCTCATATACTTATAATTTAAATAATAATTTAAATATAAATATTCAAATTCAAATATCGACAGAGCAATTTTTACAGCAGAGCACAACCATATCAGTAGCTGATGAGGTCCACCAATACTGAAATGTAGCGTACTTCTGTTGGCTCATATATCGGATTAAAGTGCAGAATAAAATGAAATCATTTAAATTTCAATAGGAGAAAGCCAATATCATGCAAATTGTTTTCAATTCTTAAAATTACCAACGTAGATTTGATTTAAATAGAAACAATGACTGCGCAGGTATATAAACTTAAAAATTTACATGTATGTTCATGTATATACATATATTTGTGACCACTCAATATATGTACATATTATTATCGTTTCTTTCTAGAAAATCAATGCAATATATTTTGAGCTGAATAAAAATATTGATATCATATTTAATCTACTCTTTAATTAATGCTATTTAATGCTGCTTACGTTATGTTACCGATATTCAAGAAATAGTAGAGATGACCATCCACAATTATAATAATTTTGACTATTTCCTGATCGCACACAATCAGCATACTCGTTTTTAATAATTATCTATAAATTTATATTCAAATTAGATTTGGGATAGAAGACGTAAACCTGAATTGGCAACTTTAGATAGTAACTACCCGATTTTGACATGCTGTTTTTCGGGCACGAAAGATCAAATATTTTCTGCTGGAATCGATAACGACATTAAGGTATTAAAATTATAATACAACGATTTTCCGTTTTTCTGTTTTTTGATATTTTCAGATTTGGGACATTCGTACACTCAAAGAAGAAAGTAGACTGGTGGGTCACTCTGATAGTCCTACTGGCCTGGCTCTTTCTCCAAGCACACATCATTTGGCGTCAAATTCAATGGATGGAACAGGTAACTTATTCTTTTGCTCTATGTTCATTATGCAAAAGAGTATATGGATCATAATATAAATATAGTATAGGATCCCATAATATATATGAATTTTAATGGTGTTTATTTACTAGCGCATTAACTAGATTAATGATTACAGATGAACTAATCTGCGACTTATCAATTTTGTGATCATTAAAAATGATCACAAAATTGTAATAGTATAGGATCATAAATAAATACTAATCAGTGTAGTGAATTAATCTTTTTAATCTAGCCATTAATCTTTTCAATTAACCATTAGATAAACGGTTATCATAACCATTATGTAAATTTATTAAGAGATATAGTTCAAATATATGTAGGATTATTTAGCAGATGTATCGTGTGACAGGCTATCACACTTCATAAAATTAAACCTGCGCCTTGCATTTAATTAAAACATTCATATAGCAAATTAAATCATTCATAAATATAGCAAATTTAAATTGATAAAGATTTTCTTACTTGCTGGGAATGACTTTTAATTTTGGAAATGTTTACAGATCAGCTGGTCTCTATCGATTCATGTATTTAACTTTATATAATTTTTAATTAAATGTGCACAATTTTCTTTAGCATTAGTTGGCTCATTCTTCGAGAAATATAAGGAAATAGTTTTTTGAATTTTCGCCGATTGACATCTTCAGAAAAACCTTAGTATTTGACCTAATAATACTTATATACTATAAGTATTATAGTATATAATACTTAATATAATACTATCCCTCGTAGATCCTGGACTGCTTTTCAATTTATACTTTAACAAAATATAATTGAATCTATTTATAGATCAGCAGAGAACTACATAGATTTGTTTCAGTGTGTGTTAATGTGCCATTGGATAAGAGTCATGTTCACGCTACTGAAGAGTCCCGTAAGGACGAAACACGTGTCTAGCGTTGTGTTTTGCATTCCATTACACACGGTTTGAGTTCATTGGATTACTGTGCGCACACTTTAGTAAATAGATGTAGTTCACCCCAGTTTCATTGAGTATTTTAGAAATATAAATGGTATCCCTCGTGAATCCTGGACTGCTTTTCAATTTATACTTTAACAAAATATAATTGAATCTATTTATAGATCAGCAGAGAACTACATAGATTTGTTTCAGTGTGTGTTAATGTGCCATTGGATAAGAGTCATGTTCACGCTACTGAAGAGTCCCGTAAGGACGAAACACGTGTCTAGCGTTGTGTTTTGCATTCCATTACACACGGTTTGAGTTCATTGGATTACTGTGCGCACACTTTAGTAAATAGATGTAGTTCACCCCAGTTTCATTGAGTATTTTAGAAATATAAATGGTATCCCTCGTGAATCCTGGACTGCTTTTCAATTTATACTTTAACAAAATATAATTGAATCTATTTATAGATCAGCAGAGAACTACATAGATTTGTTTCAGTGTGTGTTAATGTGCCATTGGATAAGAGTCATGTTCACGCTACTGAAGAGTCCCGTAAGGACGAAACACGTGTCTAGCGTTGTGTTTTGCATTCCATTACACACGGTTTGAGTTCATTGGATTACTGTGCGCACACTTTAGTAAATAGATGTAGTTCACCCCAGTTTCATTGAGTATTTTAGAAATATAAATGGTATCCCTCGTGAATCCTGGACTGCTTTTCAATTTATACTTTAACAAAATATAATTGAATCTATTTATAGATCAGCAGAGAACTACATAGATTTGTTTCAGTGTGTGTTAATGTGCCATTGGATAAGAGTCATGTTCACGCTAATGAAGAGTCCCGTAAGGACGAAACACGCGTCTAGCGTTGTGTTTTGCGTTCTATTACACACGGTTTGAGTTCATTGGATTACTGGGTTCACACTTAGGTAAATAGATGTAGTTCGCCCCAGTTTCAATCTGAACATTTTAGAAATATAAATGGAATCCCTCGTGGATCCTGGACTGCTTTTCAATTTATACTTTAGCAATATATCCAGCACAAAGCAACCAGCACAAAGCAACGTAAAAATGTTAACGTTTCGAGTTTATCTTAACTCTTTCTCAATTGTAAGATGTAATAAAGAAAATTTTTACTTATATATACTAGTTTTGTGTTAGAAAAATACAAAATTAAAATATATCACTTTGAATTCTAAAAAGGATCCCAGCTGGTGATTTTCATTAATGAATATCAATATCAATGATACATATATTGGAATTTTCTATGGATCTAGACCAACTGCTTCTACCTAACATCCCCTATATATATTGAAAATATCAATAGGGTTATTTGAACCACAGCTTGGGATCCTTGTTTCTGTCGGATTCATAAATATATCAAAATAGGTAAGTATATAAAATTAAACCAAGCTTCTTTTGCAAATTTATTCAAAAACGTTTTCGGATTACCACTTCGTCAGTAGCACAATACAATATTCAAAATTGCAAAAGAAGCTTGGTTTAATTTTATATACTTATCTATTTTGATATATATGTATATATAGGAAAGACTGAAACAGCATAAACTAATTCTATCCTGTTTTGACATTTGAGTCTCTTCAGTACGGGGCTGCTGCAAAATTGAATCGAAGTGCAGCACCCTTAGACAGCTTAATAAGTCCTTTATGTACACATCCATGTTTTAGGTGAGAGTAATTATCACGAATAGTTCACCGGGACTTAACAAGTAGGATTTTAAAGCACTGTTATCTAGCTCACATAAATTAAACTTTATTGCTGGTGGTAATGAAAGAGCTTGGTTTATGTGCGCTCAAATAAACAAATGATATTTGAGTTTGTTAAAATAAATTCCGAGTCACCCAAGGTGATTTGCATATTCTATTTTAAACACGCTTCGCATATTCTGATTTGTTTTACATTAAGTGCGAGTATGGGATCTAAGGCCTTACAGTTCAGGCGATCGTTGTATAGCTGTTCTTGCTGGTCATCAACATAGCTTTGAAAAGGTATAATGTAAAAAAGTGGAAACGTAAACAGTTTGGAATTTTAATTTTTAGTATAGAAGAATTTATGTCAATATATATATATATATATATATATATATATATATATATATATATATATATATATAGTCTTTCACATTCGCTAAATCTGTATTAACAGGCAAATATCAATAAATTAATAAATTAATTGATAAATTCACGTGCGTGTAGATACATTAAAAAGTACATCACCATTAGCTATTTGTACATTTATTTTGAATTTAAAAATTATATAAATGTAGCTGTCCGATTATTAATTCGCTAATTGCATATAAAGAATATATTTAATATTGAAAACTTATGATTGATTTTTAGAAGTGATTTTTATTACAGATGTTATACTGCAAGTGGTTAAGCTTAATTCATCTGAAAGAAATTATGTCAACTTTTACTTACAACACGAACAGGAAAAAGGTCTAAAACTTGTAATTTTTTAAAAGCATAAAATAGCATTACGTTCTGGAAGCCCAACCTCGGATGCGCCGTATTACCACAGACGCCTAGCGTTACATTACCTATGTGTATTACATTACGCCCATGTTTAATTTTTGTAATTAAAAATTATATAAAAGATAAAATTAATATTTTAATATTTTAAATATTTATATAAAAAATATAATATATATTAATATAATATATAGTTATAGTAAACATTATTTCAAAAAAGCGGTAAGCTGAAACATCAGTAAATCATAATATTTCCATTATATTTGTATTCCATTATTTTGTACTTCCATCGCTTTCTTTGCTTTGCAGCACGCATACTTCTTCAACGCCATCGTTTTAATCTTATATCCAATGGACTTGTCAACCAAAAATATTAATATTTTAATTATTTTCCAATTTATATTTTTAATATAAAATTTATATTTATTTTTATTCAATTAATAATTATTATCTAGCGATACGTTGAAATCACTTAAAATATGTTTTATTGACGCGTCAGTAAATTATATTTAATTATTAAGTCTGAACATTGACAGCATTTATTGCAGTACTTATTGCGATCGATTGATTTTAGAATCTTTTACGTGTGCATTGGTCCCATGATGAATCCCGAATCACTGCAGGCAGTTCTGACCGATATGTGCATGTCTGGTTAGTAAGCAATAAACAATTGCTATACAAACTTCCGGGTCACACAGGCAGTGTAAATGAAGCCGATTTCCATCCAAACGAGCCAATTTGTAAGTTTTCTCTTGAAAATTCGATGTATAAGCAATTTGTTTTTAGTGGTATCCGCGTCGAGTGACAAAACTGTATACATTGGCGAAATAGAATGATTAAAACTGTTTAGTATGTGATGTGTACATAAACCCAACAAATGTTTTTATTCTAAATCAAAAGTTTCACTGTCAAGAACATTATAACTCGACTATATTGTTTTAGCAACTACATATTATCTATCTTCAATAAGATTGTAAACGTTATTATGATTGTAATTTAAATTATAAAATAATAATTTGCTCTATTTGTGTAATCAAATAACAAATACAAATTTATTATTTACACAAACAAATAATTTACGATTTTTATTATTTATCTGTTAATTTTAAAGCAATTTGATGAATTTTTTCATTCTTATAATGTACATTTCTTGAACTACCCTTGGTGATCCAGGAAATGTGCCGTCTTCAAAAATTACTTAAAGAGGCACAATTGCTACTTCAAAATTCCCTGTTACTTCATATCCAAAGACGAAATTATTCAACTGATTGTCCAAAAACACAATGAAAGCCTCAAGCAAATTGAGGTTCTTAGAGGAAGATTTGTGAATGCTATGGCAACTATTCCTCCCATAAATTATGTCGACTCAATTACGGATGGTGTGCTAGGGTAACGTGGGGCTACAGCCAACTCTGACTCTGTCAAACTGATCAAGAAAGGTAAAAGTGGCAAGTGAGTGTCGCAGCACTGGAAATATAATAAACTTCCCTTCCTCATATCAGCAATGGGAGTCAAACAATTCCGCTGCAAGAGCGAAGAGTGGGAAGGGTAACCTTCTCATATCTAGTTCCAGCTAGAGGGGTTGTTTGGCTCACCCAATAACACGCATGCAATGGAAAGTACTTCAGATTGCATGGGTGGTACTCGCCGGTAGTGCTTATCCACTACTTTTCATGCAATAAGTAGTCCCGAACCGTTTTCAACTGAGCATCCTTTAGTAAGACTCAGGATGTGCTTCTGCCCTTAGCCTTTTAACTGGTCAAGATGCTGACGTCATAGTCCTTTGGAAGACGAGATCTATCCGGTCTCCCAAGACATTATCGATTTATACTAAAGCACATAACTGCACACTTAAGTCCGTACATAACCCCTTCTCACTCCTCTTATTATTAAAGTCTTCTTACCTCAGCTAAGAGCCACCTAAGATCTTTCCTAATATCGAACTTTACTTGTCCTGCCCTGTCTTATTTAGTGGTAACACTATGGAATAACGGTAAACGTATCAGCATAGCCAATATATATTCGATCGACGGAGATTCACAAGAACTATGACCTCCTATATCGTATATTGGGTAGCGGTTATGACATGATACTTAGTGAATTCAACGAGAGAACTGGTCGTTGGATTAATTCAGCACTCCACAGAGTTAGGGACGAATATCTTATTCACAAACCACCGTCCTTCACATTTCATTGAACAACAATTAAGTCTCTACTCGACATAATATTGCTACATGATAAGTGTCAGTCAAAGCCCTTCTGTATTGAACAGTCACTCGTGCCAACAACTGTCCACCTCGCATGACCTACTTCCCTGCGGTTAGAGGAAGATACGTTGCTGAGGAGGAGGTTCACCTTTGATACAAGCAGCCATCCAACACTTCTCTGTTGTAAGAAATGCAAGTCTGACTCAGTTTAATTCCTACCTCTCTTCGCAAGCTACTGCGATCCTTTTGATTACCTATGAAAGTCGTATATTCAATCTTATTCCGACAAAACTCAAGGTCCCATCTAAAATGCTAAACTTTCCAAAATCTCTCTGACTCCCTCAGGCAGTCCCTCTCAAAAGAATACTGGATTTCTAGATATAGGTTCCAGCTGAGTAGAGATAGGGCAAGCATTCCTCGTCTTAATCCTTCTCAGTCTTCCTTTTAAAAGATATTCAAGAAGGAAAAGCTTGTCTGCTGGAATGAGAGAGCATCAAGTTGGATTTGTAGCATAGGCTTTGACAAAGTTTTGGAGGGATCACTTTACCTTCAAGGTAAGGATCAACTCAATCTCTTCAACCTTTTTCAGCTTGGGGTGACTTTAGGAGTAGGGATTTATCTTTACAGATATCCTCAAATCCTGAAGGAACCTTCCAGGTACCTCCAGATCCCATGCGCCACTCTCTACTCGTGTCTGTCACATAAAGGAAGTTACCATCACAATGCTTTTAGCTCACCGTCTGATGTTGCCGGCGTCAACAATAGCCGACGTATATAGTTGCTCTTGTTTGTAAATTAATAATAAAGATATTTTCATTCATTCAATAAGTAACAATCATTTGAAAATTGTCCTACCCAATATATCGTTTGCATTTCTTCGATTCTTATCTCGGCATCATCAGAATAAATTTCGTGATTTTTCTAATATTGATGGCAGATACGACAAAATATTAAATATATTTTTGACTTTTATTTCTGATTGATTATTAAATATTAAAAAATTAAAAATTAAATGGGCATATTTTTTATAAATAAACTATTTTAAATAGTTGATACTGATCCACTATTGATAAATAATTATTAGAGCTGGATCAAAGAAAAGAGTAAATTATTTTTGCTATGATATTTCACTAAATTCTCTTAGCATCTTCAGAAAATTACATTTTCTGAGATGTCATTTTCTGGTAATTTTCTGTTGATGCTAATAGAAGTTAGCCTAATATCATATCAAAAATAATATCCTCTTTTTTTGATCCAACTTCAATAATTATTTATAAATAAACTATTGATAAAATTTAGAAATACCACACTGAAATTATACAGCATCGAATAAATTAGATAAGTAACTTGTTATTATTTTTCAAATGACATAGTTTAAAATCAAAGGCTAATAATAATTATTACAAGCAAACATTGGCTATCTCTTCTGTTGGTCGAAAATGATCGTGAACAAGTTTTCCAAATGTAGAGCGTGGCGCTCTTAAACAGGCAGATGCAGCACGAGCTAAGGCATATGAAATTTTCTCTCGTATATTTTTTATTATTTGAGGATATGGGAGTTCGCGTTTTGAGCTTAATTTTGAGGTTATTTGCTTCATTATCCTATTAGATTCCTGACTTGATCCTCCTGAAGATGAAAAAATTAACGGACTGAAATGCGCATGTTCTAAACTTAAAATTCGCTCTCCATACTTCGATATTTTCCGTTTTTCATGGTATTCAAAGTCAGCCTTACACTCAGTTCGGGAGTTAGAGGGAGCATGCACATTATATATCGCGACATCCAAAAATGTCCGATCAAACCGGCTTCCGAATAGTCCACTACATACAACATCCAGACGCGCTTCTTTCGATACGCTTGTGCTATTGTTATTAAAACGATAATCAGATGCGAGAAAATATATCCCTTACTTCATTATGGCTGATGGATGGTAACGCTCCAGTCTTGCACGAAAATGCACGATTGATAGTCATTTCTGAATAACATATACATTTTTTTTCTAATGCTCGCAAAGACCATCCATAGCTACCTGTTAATACATCGCTAAACTCATTGTTTGTAAGCCGAAACCCCTCGTGACGTAGAGGTAGGGAAGATAGCCACGATGAAACTCCCTTGTAACTAGCATGTGCCAATATCTTAAAGTAATCCGCTGGTAGAGATTTTAGTATTAATTCTTTCCTCGATTTGGCTACGTTTAATCTCATGTACGAAATGTTTCTAGCTATTTGAGTTTGAACATCCCTCAGGTTTTCTCCCGTATATCCGTCTCGATAGGTTTCGTACATTCTACGAGAACAATCGTACTCCAAGTCAGCGATGTATTCCGGATCAACTAACCCAATGCCCCCTAACTTGAACGGTAGAGTTAATAATTCTTTATGTGCTTGTTCAATTTTCGCTTGTGTGATTGACTCAATAAAACCGCTATACAATAGGTTTTTCAGACATCTAGCGACATCCGTGCACATTGGTGCTGTTCTGTAAGTATATATCCATTTCCATTGCACAGAGTGTATTAAGCCGGAATAAGCAGTCTGTCAATCAATTTTACTAACTTCAACTAATCTCTTAAGTGTGGATGCCCAGGATGTTACCCTGTTTTTTATAATATCCAAAACATCAGTTTCTGCTCCAATGGGAGTTCCGAGTACTTCGATAGCACGTTCACTTATTGTACAGCCAGTGAAGTTGCTAGTGTCGAATTCATGTTCCTTGTGTAGTCTGCGTACCATAGTTGAATTACTGATGGTAAACGTTTTTGAATATGTAGGATAAGTGGTAGAGTCGAAACGGCAAATGCAGCCATGGCCAGAGGGTCACATTGAGTTAAACCCTCTTTTGAAAATATCGGATCACTACCAGTAAACATTGTTGATGACTTTACGTACAAGTTCACTAGTATTGTTTCTAGAGACGGACAAATGAATTTTATGTTTTCTAATGTTAGACTCGATTTACGGAATTAAAAGCGTTTGTTGCATCCACGGCCAGTAAGCCAAAGTAACCTCTAGAGTGAAAGGAATCTGATAAGGAATGAACAGCGAATTCTATTCCGCTTCTCTGTGATGCGCACAATTGCACAGTTCCCATTACATCCTGAATATGGTTTCTAATTTTTCCTAAAACGACTTTGCTAATTATCCGTCATTCCACTTGTCCCACGCCAATTGGTCGTATACCTGCAGTCTTTTTTTAAAGCTATAAGACTACTCGTTACAAACGCACGCAAACTGTTAGGATGGATATGCTCTGAAGCTAATCGTATTGCAAATTCCGATAGTGATGTTGCCAACTTCTTAGATTGAATATCGAATCCAGTTAACATTCTCTTCCAGGTTATTGCATTAAAGCCTGAAAGTCCAGCGCCTCCTTGTGTTCTCCTTGCTGCTGCTATTATTTCGTCTGCGTCTATAGAATAAAATATGACTGGATGATGACTAGTTACTCCCTCAACAAAATCCTATAGAATAGCGCTCTGATCTATTTCAGCAGGGTAAGGGTGTAATTCTGCTAGCTTCTCTATTGCAGTATTTGTACCAACTTTCGAATCGGGAGAAAGAATAGGTGAATCGTCTTTAAATTCTAGAAGTCTGGTTTCTGAAGCTACACATCCATTCTCCATTAGCCGAATGTAGTTTTTATGCCAATCGATCTTTGTTTTCACATTGCAATGTGATGTTGTCTGCAACATCAATGCTTCTTCATATACACTTATAAAGTCTTCCGCTTTCCAACTCTTTAAACGACGTTCAATGGTCTTTCTAGTGTAAGAGATCTTACGCGTTGGGATTTTTTGAAGGATACACTGTGAGAAAACCGTTGCTTTCATCAATGAGATTTGGCCATCATCTTTGTCATTTGCTATTAAATTGTAATAAGAAGAAAGAATATCTATAAATTCGTTACTCGCCGTACATATAGGAAGTTGCATGAAGTTGGGGCGCCAATTACATACCTTATAATATATGTATTTAATAGAAATACTGGGTGTTGTTATATTACTTACTGCCCTTGCCTGTGCTGTTGCATCGTTGTTTCGAAATGATGATAAGGAATCTATTGAATCTACGCATGAAATATAACTCCGGCTGATTTTGTTCGTAATCAATTGACTATTATCTTTACGAACTTGGTCGTTGAATATGCTAGTCGGATCTGTTTGTGTAGAATTTCGACATCGGATGGAATTCACTTTGATAGACTCCGAATTGGGAAATATATTATAAATTCGATTACGACAGCCTGGTGCTCTGCAATTCACATACGGGCTTGATTTTTTCGCACAAAAATTTAAAATTGATATTTAAAATAAATGTCAATTTTTATTAATTGACAAATAAAATTGTATCAGTATAAGGATTAGAGGTCATCGGGAAGAACTGATATGTTATCAGGTTTCGTCACTTATTTTATGCTAGTTAAAAAATTTCGATAGCTCGACTCGAGACCAAACAATGATTTGTTTGAAATGTTAGAAGATTGATCAAACTTATAAAGAGTTGGTAAAAATGTCTGATAATTCAAAAATAAATCTAGTATATTTACAATAAATTTAGTTCAAATGAAATATAAGTACATAATAACGAATAAATTTTATTTAAAATTATGTATGATCAGCTAACTGAATCTAAGTATTTTATATTATTTATAAATTAAAAATAACGCTAAAGAAAATTCTCATAATTAAATAATAAATAAATAATAATTTTTTTATTAAATAATAATTAATCAATAATAAATAAATATGATAAATAAATTATATAAATTAAAAATATAATAAAATTTAAATAAATTTTATTATAAAATTTATATTTTATTTATCATATTTATTTATAATATTAAATTATATAAGAAATATAAATTATATTATTATATAAAAATAAATTTAGTATATTAAATTTATATAATTATAATTTATAAATTTATTATATTTATATAATTAAATAATTGAATAATTAAATAATTTTTAAGATTTTATACAATTTATTAAGTTAAAATTTAAAATCAAAATTAAAAATCAAAATCAATTTTTACGAATTGAATAATAAATAACAGACGATGTATATTGAAATAATATATCGAAACATAAATTTTTTATCTTTATATAAGATAATCTGCCAGAAAAATGTAAGGACATTTTGAAAAATGTCCTTATATACAACTTATATACAACAATTGACTAGTAAATAACAGACGATGTACACGAATAAGAATTAGTGGTCATCAGGAGGAGCTGCTATGCTATCAGGTACCTGTTCTTCGACCCAACTTAGCATCGGGGCTAAATATATGCTAATTACGCATTTCCCGTGATAAAATTTGACTATAAAAATTTTCCGCTAATGATTTTAAATTAATTTTTATGTCATTGTGTTGATTTATATATTTTATTAATTTTCTCTGATGATACTATAGTAACCTAGTTTATTACGTATTTACTATCTTGAAATATTCACATTAAACACAAATAAATCCACTTGATATATGACATATCCACTCAATATGTCGGATAGTATTTTTTCTTCCAGAATTTTTAACAGGTTAGAGATTATTTTAAAATAAGCAATTTACAAAATAGTTTCTGTAACAGTAAATATTTTTAAATACATAAGACAGCTTAACATCAGGCGTCGAACATTTCGGAATTACAATAACTTTACAGCTAACCATCAATTGGTTATAATAATCCAATTTTTCAAACATAAAGATCAACATATCAAATCGCCTAGGTCCTGTTTTAAGGAATCGAGAGTTTTTTCTAATTCTTTTAAGTTACTCATTGCTGCTCTATTTTTCTCGTTTAATTCTAACCTATTGAAATCAAATTATTTGTCTGCGTTATGTACACTCTAAACAAACCAGATGTCATTCAATTGTTCATTCAATTCAACTGTATCTATTGTATTGTTAGTTAGCATTTCTACGCTTTCCGTATCATCTGTAAATAAGTTAAAAGTGATGTACAAATCGAAACCAAATTACAACCGCAAACTCTAAATTCTTACCTTTGTCAGGCGAGTCCGATAGCATAGTCTGAAACCAAAAAGAATATTAATTTATAAAAAGCTAGCAGCAAACGTACAACGAAGGAAAATGCCCGGTAAATCAAATCGCTCTGTTGTAGCATCTTCTCTGCTTTTCTAAATAAAGCGCATTAAAAATGAAGCAAATATTTGGGGACAATATCATTGAAACTAGTGAAGCGAGTGGGTAGCTGACAAAACAATAAAGGTTTTTCGACAGTAAAATTAGGGCCTATTTGCGGGTAACCTTAAAAATGTACATGTGTTGTTAAAATAAAATGTTTCATTAAAAAAATCGAATTAAAAATTTTGATATTTGTACTAACTTATCTAATATCGATTCCTTAAATGAGTATTAAAAATAACGCAATTTTGATGGATTTATAACGCAATTTTCAAGAGTGTAATCGTTACATCTGCGATTGTGCTGCATTTGTGCTGATTTATTGATTTGTGGACTTCCTTCTTTACTACACAGTAAAGATAAAAAAAACTTATGAATTTAGTAAATCAAATATTTGACTGGTTTCTTTACGAGATTTTGAAGTAAAGATCTCAATATTTAAGATCTTCAACAAACTATATTTAAAATATGTATGAAACAGTTGTTAACACAAATAGAACAATAAAACTGATTGAAATTGAGATCAATGCCATTTATAACGCTACATTTTAGAATTGGTGAATCTACATTTGATTTAATATCTAAATGTTAAGATGTTTGATATCTACATGTTTGATATCGACATGTCTACATGTAATATCTGCATTTCGCTTTTATTAGTTGATTATCATTCGACACGCCTGTTGCTGTCATAGTTTAAGTTAAGGATTTTAGATTAAAGCCCTTATTTTAGCATTACAAATTTAATCTAACGATTTTATGACTTCAAATTTAATTTGTAATGGTAGTACAAGGTGAAACCTTTAATTCAAAAGCCGGCTTGTATTTGATGATAATTAAAATTTTTAAACTATTTTTAATTCTTAAGAATTGAAATAATCTTATTCTGTAGTTTTGGATTTAATTTAAGCTTAATATTCTGCGCAGCAATTATTTTTATCGAGATTAATGACACTAATTTACATATTTTATTTGAAATCGACATTCATTTGAATGTCGATTAATTTTAAATTTCATATTTAATGTGAAACAGACAGTGCTCTAAACGCGCTCATTCGAAAAGTTCTGACCACAGCTGGCGTTCAGTCCCGTCTCGAGCCAGTCGGATTGTGCAGAGACAATGAAAATAGACCAGACGGCGCTATAATAATCACATGGGATAAAAATTGCCTCCATGTTTATATACATGGACTATATACATTGGAAATAAATATATTGGACTAAAAAATAAATAAATATATTGGACTCGTTCCTCCACACCTTCCTTCAGCTGGCAATCGAGAATCTTGACGCTGTCGAACCAAGCATCAATGTTTTCTTGTGAAAAATCTGGGAGAATACTGATCTCGGCAACAAATGATCCTTGAGACATCACGCATTTCGCACAACGCCTAAGTTGTGTGTTGCAGAAGGGAAACTCAGCATTCATGCTGAAATCAGGTCATGACAGTAGTGTTCATGCCTTCTAGCTATACTAATTTTATCGCAACTACATTTTACAATTATAAGATCAAATAAAAATTTATAAATTTAAATTAGTTTTGAAAAAATAATCAATAAAATTAGAAATGTCTAATTCCATGAGTTGACTATGTACAAAAACTATTTGGCTAAATATATAGTCTCATTAACTATTTGCAAACAAATACCGATACTGTAATATATCCAAAAATATTACATTTATTATAATTTATTTATTTTAGCTTAGTACAAATGTTAATTTAATTCTCTTTAGTTACCAACATAATCTGAATAAAAGCAGCATTTATCACTTTCACTATCGGCTTTTTATGTAATATATATTAATAAATAATATTAATCAATGTTATCAATAATTAAAAATAATAAATAATTGTAATCAGATAAGCCCGACGCAAAAGAAAGACGAAGAACACTGCTAAATGCCGTTTCGTCATCTCAATGACTCATCAGTCTCATATCCCTCCCACTCCTGGATGCAGAGGAGGCTTAGCATTAAGAAAAATAAATAATTATTAACATTGATATATTAATATCAATGCTATCAATAATTAAAAATAATAAATAAAAATAATAAGAAATATTGATAACAAAATTTTAAACGTTGTTAACGTTTTTTGGCTGGGTTTGGCCCTAATACAATTCACAAATAAAAATGTTAAATAATTATTATTAAATAATAATTATTAATAATTATTTATAACGTAATAATCGACATTTAAATTATTTTTATCATAAAAATGATAAATAAAATTAAAAATAAAAATAATTATTTTTGAAGAACAAATATTCATTTCAAATTTCGAATTTTATTATTTTCGTTGTATTTTGAATAATTTTGTTATTTGTTTTTTATTTTGATTTTGTTTTTTTAAGATTCTAGTTTTCTTTTAAATTTTATATTAATATATTAATATGTATATTATAATTGGCCCTTTCAATAAATATAACGTTTCACTATCGGAACTTTTCACTATTTCACTATTTTAAATTACTTACTTGTTTAATAATCAGTTTACTTGATTATTAATTTGTACTTTAGTTTATTAAAGTACAAATAATAAATACAAATAAGTTCATAATTAAATTTTAAACTAAACTATTTAGTTTAAGTTTAATTTAGTTCAAATTTAATTAATTTAACATTTTAGTTTAAATAGAAAAAAATATTTTTTAATTTTTATTTTTTTTAATTAATTATAATTGGAATAAATAAAATTAATATAATTTAATAAATTTCACTTAATAAAAATTTAATAAATTTTTATTTTGTAAAAAAATTATTTTTTGACGAACAAAAATAATTGCAAGTTTTATTATTTTCGTTGTATTTTGAATAATTTTGTTATTTGTTTTTTATTTTATTATCCTTCTAGCTAGACTAGTTTTCTTTTAAATTTTATACAATTTGAAAATTTGTATTATAAAGACTAATTTGTATTAGTAATATAGCAATATTAAAAATTTGTGATACATAAATATATATAAATCATAAAATATCTTTTTTATTTGTAATATTATAATTTTAAATTATTCATTTATGATATATCACAGTTTTCATTTTATTTTTCAAATGAAGAATTTACAAAAATTAACATTTAAAAATTTTACATTGTTGTAAAAATTTTAAGCAAATTAACATCGTCAAAGAGTGGTAATCGTAGGACTTACTGTTCGTGTAGGTAAAAATATATTGTGATATTCGTAATATTTACTGTTAGTAAAAAATATAAAAAAATAAAAAACTCAAATTAACTTACAACTGCAATCCGTCGCAATGTATTTGTTTAATTTTGTTTTGTTCTCTAATGAAGTCGATATCGCGATTACCGCTCTCCAACAACCTTCAAGTGGAACAATATACTACGTGACTATACAATTTATGCGTACTTTCTACAGTCAGACTCAATATCAAAAGCATCCTTAGCTGTCAATTTATCTAGATAAATAAAAAACAATAAAGTCTAATTACCAATTGAGTACAAACCAATTGTCTGAACTAGACTGTTGAATTGATCACTTTCATTTTGCTTAGCTAGAATAATTAGTTAAAAGAATTTTAAAATCAGTTTTATAACGAAGTAACTAATTTTAATATATTTCCTACACTTACAAAATTTCAAAAAATACGTAAGTACTAATGATTTCAATTTTAGCTCTCTTAAATGTAACAGAAAAAATTGTATAGTTTGTGATGTTGTAAATAATAATAATTGTATCGTAAGTAATACGACAAACAAATGTTTTTCATTAAATATTAATAATAATTGTAACTGCAATACCGCAGGTGTAGTGTATCTAATACAATGCACATGTGGATTGCAATATATAGGAAAAACATATCAAATGTAAAAAACTAGGTTTAGACAACACATATATAATATACAGCATAATAGTCAAACTATATTTCATAAACATATGAGATTAATAGGACATGATATTAAAAACTGTAAATTATTTATTTTAGAACATATTATCGAAGAAAACATTTCAATATTAAATCAAAAACTATTAGAAAAAGAAGATTTTTGGATTAAAACGCTTAATTCCATGTACCCATTAGGATTGAATGACGTGGTACAAGGAATTGGCAGAAGTAGTATAATACATAATAAACAACTATATTATAATAATCCGGTTAAACGCAAACCAAGAAGTCATGGTGATAAAAGGAATAGGAAAAATAGAGTTAAAAATATTAAAAAAGATATGTATATAAATGAACAATTAGAAATATTAAAACAACTTTTAAGTGATAATAAGCTAAAAGATCTTTATGTAAATATAAGAAGTTTTTCTAAAGATATCATATGTTCAATAAATCAAAAATTAATTAACGACTATGATAGGCTAAGTTGTATAATAGACAGTTATTGTAATACAAAATACTATAATCGTACAATAAATGTTAATAATAACAATAGAAAATATACATTAACCATAAACTTCATTAATAAATGTATAGATAACATAAATATAGACGGACTTTTAAATAATTCTAAAAGTAAAGAAATAATAGGGTCAGATTTAAGTAAATATATTCCTAAAATAAGGTATAAACTCCTACCACCATTAGGACGAAAAATTTGTAATTATAATAAAGAATTAAAATCAATATGTAATGATAATATTAGAAACATAATGGAAACAGAATGCAATTGTAAAAGTCTTAGTTTTGATAAAATAAATGAACATATATGTACCCATAATCTAGAATTAATTGAAAATTGTGAATTAAGAAAGCTGCTATCAAAAGGGTATAAACATAGATTAAATAACAACAACGACAAAAATAAAATTTACTGTTCGTTACATAATAACTTAAATGATTACTTTAGTAAGCTGATTAATAGTGAAAGCTCGAATATATCTAAGATAAAAATTTGGAAAGATTATATATTTGATAAAATTAAAAATGAAATGAAAATAACAAACAATTATAAAAGGAAAGATAAAATTAATAAAGATATGTATAAAGAACTTAGTAAATTAAAGGATAACTATATAATAACAACTATTGATAAAGCTAGTAATAACTTTGTCTTCATATGCAAAAATCTTTATTATGATATACTAATGAAAGAGGTTAATTCTAATGATTTAAATGTAAATCCAACATATGAACGTAGTGAGTTGAGTTTAGAAACAATTATTACAAGTCACTGTTCTATAATGGATAAAAAGGGTATAAAGGTTGAATTAGATAATAAAACTATACCTATATTATATTGGAATCCAAAATTACATAAAAATCCAATAAAACCTAGGTTCATATGTAGTGCGTTTAAATGTACATTAAAACCACTTTCTGTCTATATGAATAAAATACTTAAAGTAATTAAAGCACATTTTAAAAAATATTGCAAGGTAATCGAAATTAATACTGGTATAAAACACTATTTCAGTATTAATTCTACAAAAGAATTTTTAGAACAGACAAAAGGAATAAATTTTCAAAATATAAATACATACGATTTTAGTACGCTTTATACAAATCTAGATTTAGTAGATATTAAAGAAGCGTTAGTAAAATTAATTAACCTTATATTCGGAAAAAGATATACATATATATGTTATAATAATTATAACGCCTATCTAACAAAAATTAAACCATCAAATAAATATAAATATATGGATAAAATTGAATTAATAGAATCCTTAAATATTTTGATAAATCAAAATTATTTAAAAGTAGGGACATCTATATTTAGACAAGTAAAAGGTGTTCCAATGGGTGGTAATAGTAGCCCAATTATAGCTGACTTGTTTTTAAGCTTTATAGAATATGAATTTGTTCATAACTGTGTAAAAACTAAATCTAAACAATATAAATATATGAAATATATGTTTCGATACATTGATGATATATGTGTATTTAATTCTAATAATTTTTATTCAATTAGTGAGCACATTTATCCAGAAAGCCTTATTCTTAACAAAACCAATATTAATGATAAAGAAGGTGTATATCTAGATATGAACATTAAATTAACATTAACTAAAACTACTATTAATTTATATCGTAAATATGACATATTTAAATTTACAAGAAACATATTTTTGCATGAGCATTCATGCATACCATATAATATAAAATATAATACATTAAATAATGAAATTTTAAGAATTGCAACAATATGTAATGATATTGGCTTTCTTCAAAATCATTTAAATAATTTAATAGATACATATTTTAAACTAGGTTACTATAAAAATAACATCAAGCAAAAAATAGTAAAATATATAAATCAACACAATAATATAAAGAATAAATTTAAACTTTTAAGTGGCAAATTTTTATGGATGGATAATAAATAATATACTTTGCATCAGAATAAGATACTAGATAGTTATTTCAGAGGAAATACATCATTAGCATGTATTTGGCCCCGCTGCTATGTTGGGTAGAGGAGTTAGGGGCCGAAACCTGATAGCATAGCAGTTCCTCCTGATGACCTCTAATTCTTATTCTGATACAACGTCTGTTATTTATTAGTCAATTCATAAAAATGACGTTTATTTTAAATTTTATATATTTATTTTTATTTTTATTTTTTTTAACTTGATTTAAATTATAGAAAATCTAAAAACAATTATTAATTTTATTATTTAATTATTAAATTTTGATTTAGCATTATTATGTTTTGTTTATTTTATAATTATATAACAATACGTAGGCTCAGTTGGCTGATTTAATTTGAATTTAATGTCCAAATTTAGAATCGAATTTACTGTCGTTATATATGAGAATATTGTGTTAAAATTTAATTTCTAGCTAGGATCAAGTTGCAAATAAATAGACAATTTAATAAAAAATTTAAGATATGACAACTTCGGTTTTGGGATAATCTCTTTCTATTATTTCGCTGCTCAGCAGAAAACCAAATACAATTTCAATGCGATGTAATCAAGGCGATGTGATTAAATGAATAAATTTTTGAAGCCTTGAAAAATAATTGATTTTGATCTATCGCAAAAAGATAATGTGATAAGCCTTATTTCCAGGTATCATTATTCTTAATAAAGCCAATATTAGAATCAATAAATAATTTGAAAAATCAAAATTATTTTAAAGTATATACATACATATTGAGACAAATAAAATGTGTTTCAATGCGAGGTAGCCCATCTCATACATGATATCGCAATTTATGCTTCCAACTGTCTTTCTTCTACTACAAACGTCTCTCCCATATTCGTCTCGTTCTAAACCCAGACAAGTCCAAAATAATGTGGATCCTCCCACGTCAACCTAACATATATCCTCACCACTTATCTTTTGCCAAGGGCCGCTCGTCTAACTTAATTCTCCGTGACATCCGCCGTATCCGCCTCCTTATCGACTTACGTTCCTGTATGCATCTTCTTTCATCGCTTCTTTTCCCTAAAATCGATTAATGCCTCAGCGTTTTCGTCAATTCTCCAAAATTCATCATCCTACCCCTACAACGCATCAGCAACTCCGCCGTTTGAGTGCTCTTACGTCCCGTCGCTTTGATCACACATCCACATATCTTGGCTAACTCTCCTGGCCCACCATCCACATCTGCATACAACTACGCTTCTTTTCGTAACTTTTCGCCTCATCGCTGTCGGCTCCCCACTGTTCATCAACCTTCCTTTCTTAGACGGCACTCGTCCCAACTCTTAATCACTGCGTTTACCTCTTACTCCACGTTCCCAATTACTCTAACAACTACGGTATTTGATCCTTCCTCGTTGCCGCCCCATTCGCCTGAAATTAGCTCCCTCTCGACGGACTACGCACTCCCTCCTTTATTACATTCAAATACCGACTCCATATCCACTTTTTCAACACATGCTTCAGATTTTCGTTATTTTTTTGTGATTTTCGTTATTCTTTATTTTTACGCGGCAAAAGCTTGCGCCGGCACGGATTTGCCACGTTAAAATAAATCTGTTTTATTTATTATCAAATGTTAAAAACTAGGTTTAGGCAACACATATATAATATACAACATAATAGTCAAACTATATTTCATAAGCATATGATATTAAAAACTGTAAGTTATTTATTTTAGAACATTTTATTAAAGAAAATAAGTCAATATTAAATCAAAAACTATTGGAATACAAGATTTTTGGATTAAAACGCTTAATTTCATTTATCCATATAGGATTGAATGACGTTGTACAAGGAATTGGCAGTAGTATAGTAAATAATAAACAACTACGTTATAATCTGGCTAGACGCAAGCCAAGAAGCCGTGGCGATAAAAGGAATAAGAAAATAGAGTTAAAAATATTAAAAAAGATATGTATATAAATGAACAATTAGAAATATTAAAACAACTTTTAAGTGATAATAAGCTAAAAGATCTTTATGTAAATATAAGAAGTTTTTCTAAAGATATCATATGTTCAATAAATCAAAAATTAATTAACGACTATGATAGGCTAAGTTGTAAAATAGACAGTTATTGTAATACAAAATACTATAATCGTACAATAAATGTTAAAACTAACAATAAAAAATATACACTGACCATAAAATTCATTAATAAATGTATAGATAACATAAAAATATGTAGACCTTTAAGGAATAATGGACGTGGCCTGATCTCTCCTACTGACGACACTATGAAGGGATAAACGAAGAACGTTCAACAAAATGTACTCGTTCTGCGTACTTCGACAACTTCCGGCGTTCATGATATGAATAAAGCTAGACTGGCGTTCGCGGGAGCAAGTGCGTTGAAAACACATGCCCATGAAGGACCATTCCAAACAAGTACCAAACAATCCACTCGCCACAATGTCTAATCGAGCTTGCGCCTCTATTATCGTTGTAGAATTTTGAAAAACCGTGCTACCTCCAACAGGTTGAAGTATTGGTTAAATTCTAACATCGTGACATACTTCAGTCAGCGTTCGGGTCACTATCCGTGACTATATTATGTCTAATTGTCGTCAGGCCTCCTGTTGGGCAAGTAAGTAAGTGCGGTAAACTTAAATTCACCTTACAGGCACAAATACTGAAATTCTCCGTAGATAGATAATTATATCTCACAGAAATGGCATCTCGAAATTCTCTACAGCTTATTATATAACCTTTTTCATTCAATTTCGTGCACATAACCACAATGAGGTTCCTTTTTCTTTGGCAAATTTCATTGCGATCTTGAGTTCGGCAGACATATCTGGTAATGCAATCAATCTTATTCTCCACATTTAATCAGCCTCTATTTTAAGCGTTTTCATAATATTCAACTCTTCTTTCATACACTCATCTGATGCCTGATCCATCAAAAAGGGGTGGCACATTCTTAATGACCGAGAATATTCTAACTGTGTATCCGTACATGAATCTCGGATAGCTAAACCTCCAAGTCTCAGAGTAAGACTGTATAATATACTTGAGCTTTGGAAATTAGATGAATCACCTAGTAGATTGAGAATAAACATATTCGTAAAAGCCTCGCTTAGAATAGCAAAACTTTCCGGAGCGATCGGACATGTGCACATTATGTAGGACCAATTGAAATGCAGAGATCTTACTACCGCAGAGTACGCTATCTGTGCATATTAGTCTGTAATTTCCGTGAGTCTTTCAATCCGAGAAACCCAATCTCCGACATTGATATCGACCACATCCTTGATAAAATCATCAGTACCAATAGGAGATCAAAGTAATTCTGATCCTTCGCTAGTTACAATGATACTTATGCCCTCAAATGCAGCTAAGGCAACTGTTTTCATCGAAGGATGAACCAATACTTTACACTTTGATGCATTAATATTGAATCCATACCTGGGTACGATATTTGCGATTTCGTCCCATAAAGAAAAAATACGACTGAGATTTCCCACACATACCTCATCATCTGCATACCACCTATGTGAAATTTCGGGCACTTTACGTTAAAGCGTTCGTATAAGAGGAAGTGTAGCTGCTGCAAAAGCGAGCATTGCCAGCGAATCACCGTATGTGAAGCCTTCTTGGGGCCATA
This sequence comes from Pomphorhynchus laevis, assembly GCA_012934845.2. Lineage (NCBI taxonomy): Eukaryota > Metazoa > Acanthocephala > Palaeacanthocephala > Echinorhynchida > Pomphorhynchidae > Pomphorhynchus > Pomphorhynchus laevis. Next base: position 117,416 of record WNNJ02000599.1, on the reverse strand, counting down.
ATATGTCATCATCAATAAGAAACTCCCGTGAATAACAGTGTCCCGTGAATAACAGTTTCTAAGAATGAACTGCATTGAAGGACATACTTTGTTGATGTTCTATAGTGCAAACGCTCGATTTACCGTGTTAAATGCGTTATGTGCATAAAATTTGTAGAATAAACTGATATTCTGAAGAAGCAAATGACTCACGAACGTGATGAATGGTCTTATCTGTAGCACAACGATATCTTACACACAATTTGTCTCCCTGAGCAACATCCTGCAGATCCTGAGAGATTGAATGAGTTATTATTTTTCCAATTATACGCCTACATACCTCACCTAATAGGTCGGACCCTATTAAAATAGGTTAAAACGAAAAAAAAGAATTAATTCTTCCAATACTTCGCCTACTATTTGTAGACATTTTCAATGACATTGTAATCAGTTAAACAATCTGAACTTTTTTAAATAGTTGAAAATTATCCATTATTGATAAAGAATTATTGGAGCTGGATCAAATAAGGAACATTTTATTTGATATTTCGCTAACCTCTGTTAGCATCTTCGAAAATTTTCTAAAGAATTTTCTGAAGAATTTTTTCGAAGAATCTTAATAAATTTATTAAATTCATTTTAAATCATTTAAAATTGATTCTCAACTCACATCAAACAATAGCAATCAAATCTTATGAAATTATTTTACATAATATATATCATATAATATAAAAATATAGAAAATTAATATAATATAGAAAATTACAAGGTAATTAAGGAAATTAACTTAGAAAATTAAGGTAATTTTCTGAAGATGGATAGATCATCAACTATTTCAAAAGAAATAAATTTTCAGACCTTTTTTGTTCTGATTAAAGAAGCGTTACAATTAATTTAAAAATTAAGAATGTTCAGTTTACATCAAAATAGATGTTTAAGCCACTGACTAATCAATTACCAATTCTCAATTCATCCTCTAAAGTTTTTACTTTCATCTTTGTTTCATTAGACATAGGTAATAGTTTTCTAAGATCTAAAATGCACGATTTGTAAATTACAACCGTGTAACAATAAAACCTTCCTGTACTGATGACTTGTTAATGCCGACCATTGAATTTCTTTCTATAAAATATCAACTTTAAAAAAACCGTTATAAATATAGTGACAAATCAAATAAAATTAATTCATCGCAGTATTTCGTGTATTAATAGTAGATCATAAGTAAATTTCAATAAAATCGGATATAAAATACAATTTATGTTTCATCATTGTACTATATCATTATATAATTATAATATAATCACAGGCGCGTAATCAATAGTTAAAAATTTTTTTATTTAAAATTTCAATTTTAAATTTTAAAAATTATAAAAGCTGATTACAATCGGCTTGCTCCGATTGTAGCGAACATGTCATTAGCATGTATTTTCCCCGCTGATATGCTGGGTCGAGAAATTGGGGGCCGAAACCTGATAGCATAGCATTTCCTTCTGATAACCTTTAATCCTTATTATGACAAATCAAATGTTATTTATTATCCAATTCATAAAAATTGACTTATATTTAAAATTTAAATAATAAATTTTATCGTTATATAAATATAAATTGTAAAAAACCTTATATAATTATTTATTATTTATAATTATTTATTTTTTACTTATATATAGTATAAAATATGCATTATCATTCTTAAATTCTATGGATTTTTATAAGACTGATTTTATATGTGACTTATAGATAAAATAAAGCAGAAAATAGAAAATATATAAATCAACACAATAATATAAAGAATAAATTTAAACTCTTAAGTGGCAAATTTTTATGGATGGATAATAAATAATATACTTTGTATTAGAATAAGATACTAGATAGTTATTTCAGAGGAAATACATCATTAGCATGTATTTGGCCATGCTGCTATGCTAGGTAGAGGAGTTAGGTGCCGAAACCTGATAGCATAGCAGTTTCTCCTTATCACCTTTAATTCTTATTCTGATACAACGTCTAAATCTAAACAATTATTTTTATGTTTCGATACATTGATGATATATGTGTATTTAAGTCAATTCATAAAAATGACGTTTATTTTAAATTTTATATTTTATTTTTTATTTTTATTTTTTAACTTGATTTAAATTATAGAAAATCTAAAAACAATTATTAATTTTATTATTTAATTATTAAATTTTGATTTAGCATTATTATGTTTTGTTTATTTTACAATTATATTAAATACGTAGACTCAGTTAGCTGATCTGATTTAATGGATTTTTTAATTATAATTCTACAATTTACAAAACAATACTACTATGTATTATTAATAACAAACCAAAAGTCTCGTTGTTTATCTTAAAACATACATATAAGAGCAAATCTTAATATTTTTTACGTATCGTTACAAACCAGTTTAACAAACCAGTCAAGACCCTTTTTTCTATAATTGACAGTAAAACACCATATTACGGAACAAGAGGTATCTAAAGATTTCTTGTATTAAAAGCATCATAAAAACAATATTGATATTATAATAAATTGCATAAAATCGTATATAATAATATATTAATATTCTTTATATCATAACATACACATTAATAGACGAGAGATACAAATGGCTTATTTCTATACAACTTTTCGGTCAAACAAATTAATTTGGAAATTAATTTACCAATTATTTTTTATCGGATTTTCTGTAATGAAGGAAGATTATTTACTGATCAATAGCATATTCTAATTCCTCTACATTGACTAAGTCTTGTCAGTTGGTAACTTTTAAAGATTACTGGTATGTATATAAATGTAACAATATCTAATCGTGTAACTAAATTGCGTAATTACAAGTATAAATTGCTTTTTAATCAACTAATAAAAAATTCATAACAGTTCCTAGTAACAATAAAAGGAATGATAAATTGTCCCCGGAAGAATGTACGATAAACAAATAAACCGGAAGAATGCGCAATACATACGAATTCGACCTAAAAGAACAATAATTATTACTTCAGGTGTGCAGCGTCTGTGTGTTTAAGTGTTTGCTTAAGTTGTAAATATTTTCTAATATTTTAAAATTGACGATTGTGAGAATTTTTAGTGACCAAGAGTATCAAAAGAATATCAAAAAACTTGGAACTTTCGAATATTTAAAATTAACATTTATCGTAATTGTTATAAGATTGAATTAATTTTAATTAGCGAAATATTTTGGTAATATTAGTTTCAGTAAGATTATTGGAAAAATATTTGAGTAAATACCTGAGCTTCCATTATAACAGGCTATAATGTAATCTTATGTAATTTAAATAGTAATCACAAAACAAACTTTATACCACAAATATACACAATGCATGCTTAATGATTATGTTAATCACATTCAGTAAATAAAAGTGAACTTAAAGAAGAAAACGGGGCTAGCCTGTGACTATTTTGAGTTGCTGGTCGGTAATGGGAAGATCGTCCAATATACGGACCACCAATTATACAACATTTTGTATCCAATTTCGACAACAGTCGGCTAACTTCGTTCATTGTCCAGTTAAGACCCGATATATCGGCGTAATCTGCATTTAATCTTGCCATTGCATTTGGAACAAACAAACCACTAGTAACGCTGGGAAGACTGCATTTCTGCGTGTGCATATCGGGATGATGAAAAGGAAATCCTGCGTAAACTTCCTCGGCCCTATCTTGACAATTATCATTATCTTCATCTGTTGATGAGTTGTCAATTACGTTGTTTTCATCACCGGTGGTAGTTTCATAAAATGTTTCAATACCAGGGGTCTCATATTGTTTATGCTGTATTGCAACCGGATTATTGCTTATCGCTGGTTCATTTGATATATCACTAAATAGATGTTGATTGGCGGTATATGTTGCTGGTGATGTTAGCGAAATCGTGTAAGGTTGCTGCAGATTCATCTGATCACTAGCCATTCTTCCAGAATATGCTTCTTGATTTTTAAATAGGAAAGGCTGACTACTTATCATAGATGAAAGAACATCAGCACAACTAGATTGGTGAGCCATATTGTTTACTGCAGTAGTAATCGGCATAGGTGATGATAGGTTTCCCGCAGTGGATCCAATGGTAGGGTTAATGAAAACTTGTTGATTAAATGATCTTTCATCAACATCTTTATGTTCATTGCCGATTGATGATGGATTGCTTGGGGCACCGAGTCTCTTCTGCGCTTCTGCAGTTAAAACTTTCATTACCGGATTATCACCAGCTAATGCGTTAATCTGGATGCATACCTTGTTTTTTAGGTCTTCATCTGTGCTCAGCATTTTCATGAAATCATCGTGGCTAGAAGACTGATGATTTTCAATGGTCATCGCTGCTTCGGTTGTACATGCATTCATATTTGCATTTGTTGTAGAACTATTGTTGCTAGTATTCAAACCAGACTTACGATGTTTCTTACCTGAAGCTGTGACGTTCGCCTGAATCTGGCCTGGATTTCCGCTGATAAGGTCTGTGATCTTTGATTTTATGTTTGCAAGTCCTTTCTTTTCAGTTTCAAGTTTTTTCTTTTTGCGTTTTGGTTCATCTTGCTGCTGCATTGTGTCTGATACACTACAATTAGGAGGTAACGTCTGAGGCGGAGTATCTATACTGAAAGCAGTGCTTCTGTCTAAACCACATACACTGCTTCCACTATTATTACCTATGATAGCATGGTGTGGATGATCTTTAAGATGGTTTTTTAAATGCTGTCGATTCGCTTCTTTCATTGTCTGATGTAAGCGACCCATTCTGTTAATTAAACTGGTTATCTGTTTCTTAGCATCTTCTTTATCCTTCTGAGTTTTGCATGGAGTAAGCTTTAATCGTTCAATTTCTTTCCTAGTCTGGACATAATCAAGCTGTGTATCCATTCGACGCACTTGACTTCTTAATGTATCAGTGGCTTGCCGTAACCGAGCAGTAATTTCACTATCTGGCTGAGTTTCAGCCTGAGTATTTAACTGGTAAACAGTGTCATTCAAGCGTAATTCCACTTCACGTTTCTTCACGTTTAGAACCTTTGTAACAGTGTTTAAATCACGCTGGTCGTTTATTACAGGGTAAGGAAACTTGACAGAGGAGTAAAGATTGCTTAGCTGTTCGGATGAATTTTCATCTTGAATAGGCTTGTGAGCATCGTTTTGTTGTTGCAAATACAAATTTCTATTCAATACTGGTGCTGCAGCTATCGGATGAGCTAAATTCAAGCTGATTGATATTTTAGGTTTTACATGCTTCAAAGGTTTATGCAACTCAATAGGAATATCTGCCGCAGTGGTCATATTTGCACTTTGCATCTTGTTATTATCTGATCTACGATGATGATAATGGCCAAAAGCAGCGGTATACGAGGCCATTTTAGGTTCTTCGAATGTGTTATTAGCTTCCCCTGCTAACAAATCTGGATTATTACCAAGAGTACTGGTTGGGATAAATATTTTTTCGGAGGCACTATCTCTGGCAGCTTCCATTTCCTGCCAACGCTTTCGACGTTGATTAACCCTTTGTTCGATTTCAGATTCTCCAGATGAATTACAAAAATCGTCCATATCCTTTTTATGCTCTATTATATTACGAGCGTCCTCCTTAACTTGTCGCTTCTGATGATGTCTGCGTTTACGTCGACGTCGACGTTCGCGTTCTCTCCTTCTTCGAATATCATGATGGTGTTGCTTCTTCGGCGCATGATCGTGACGATCTTTTCTTGAACACTTGTACGGTATCTGCATGAGCTCGTCATCATTGATTATCTGAGTAGTAATTGAATCAGTGATACTCATTCGAGTCATTGCGCCGACCAATCTCGATAAATTAGATATCAACTTATTTTGAATACGTTTTTTTCGCAATACTCTGTCAATCATCGCATTTCTATCCGTTTCGATAGAGTTATCCTGACAATGTTTTAATTGCATAATCACTTGAGATAAGCGATTTACATTTTGCCTACACACGAATATGTCATCGGCAACATTAAGCTGCCCAAAATCTGACGAATCGATATTTGACAGGATACGCTTCATAACCTTGCTTACCTCAACATTATTCGTATATACGCAGTATTCATCATCTGATGACGACGACAGATCCAGCTTATGGAAACTAAAATCCGAATCAATCGATGAAGAATCATCTGACTGCTGGTAATCTTCATCGCCTACGCTGTTATCCTTGGATACATCATTATCTTTACTAGTAATGAAAATTTGATCTAAAGTTGATTTACTGATGTACTGTAATATATTCTCGCTTATAGCCTTATCAGCCGACCCGGGAATTGGTCGTAGTTGAGAAAGCATCGATTTGCTGCGATAACGTGGAGTGTCCCATAAATTGATAATCCGTCGGTATAAATCATTTGACGACATCTGCAAAGAAAATTCAAACTAATTAGACATACAACGATTTAAACTTGAACTACGATAATTAGACAGACTACATGCTTACAAAATATTATGCAATTCACTTATATGATTATAAAGCTACATGTTCATAAAATAATTACAAAATAAATAATTATCATAAATAATGAGCATTTTTTAAATTTTAAATATTTTAGAATACATTTTTAATTTTAAATTTTGGAGCAGAATTAATAAAACACAAATATATTTTTATAAATTTATTCATGTAAAGATTCATCATCTGAAACACTGATGATAGCAGTAGCTAGCGGAATATCAAAAAATAAATGTTTTATTGATCTTGATATTATAAACTAGTAATTATAACATAATAATATAAATATTTATTATTTTAAACGAATGAGTAATAGAGTATCTTAGAATAGAGTAATTACAAACAAATAACTCAATTATTTACAAATTAAATCAGCTAACTGAGTCTACGTATTTAATTATAAAATAAACAAAACATAATAATGCTAAATCAAAATTTAATAATTAAATAATAAAATTAATAATTGTTTTTAGATTTTCTATAATTTAAATCAAGTTAAAAAATAAAATAAATAAATAAAATTTAAAATAAACGTCATTTTTATGAATTGACTAATAAATAACAGACGTTGTATCAGAATAATAATTAGAGGTCATCAGGAGGAACTGCTATGCTATCAGGTTTCGGCCCCTAACTCCTCTACCCAACATAGCAGCGGGGCCAAATACATGCTAATGATGTATTTCCTCTGAAATAACTATCTAGTATCTTATTCTAATGCAAAGTATATTATTTATTATCCATCCATAAAAATTTGCCACTTAAGAGTTTAAATTTATTCTTTATATTATTGTGTTGATTTATATATTTTACTATTTTCTGCTTGATGTTATTTTTATAGTAACCTAGTTTAAAATATGTATCTATTAAATTATTTAAATGATTTTGAAGAAAGCCAATATCATTACATATTGTTGCAATTCTTAAAATTTCATTATTTAATGTATTATATTTTATATTATATGGTATGCATGAATGCTCATGCAAAAATATGTTTCTTGTAAATTTAAATATGTCATCTTTACGATATAAATTAATAGTAGTTTTAGTTAATGTTAATTTAATGTTCATATCTAGATATACACCTTCTCTTATCATTAATATTGGTTTTGTTAAGAATAAGGCTTTCTGGATAAATGTGTTCACTAATTGAATAAAAATTATTAGAATTAAATACACATATATCATCAATGTATCGAAACATATATTTCATATATTTATATTGTTTAGATTTAGTTTTTACACAGTTATGAACAAATTCATATTCTATAAAGCTTAAAAACAAGTCCTATAAAGCTTAAAAAAAGTTCTATAAAGCTTAAAAACAAATACGAAATATTTTTGCTATAAAATAATATGTTAGTTTTTGATAGAAACATTAGCTACTTGGCTTTTGAAAACAGCCATCTCAATATTAGCAGAATAAAATGATTCTCTCAGTGTACCATATTACTATTAAAATTATGTAAAACAATCTGATAGCTTAAAAATATCAAATGATAAACTTATTTTCATAATGTAAATAATGAAAATATGCTTCAAATAAAAGAAATATGCGAGTTTCCGATGTGGAAACTTATCACAAAAATCAAAATCGGCTTTAATGTAAATATTCAGAATATTTGCCAAATCAAGTATTACAGATCGCTATACACTAAAAAATTTTCCAGGTTGAGGACAAGCGGTTTAAAATCTGCATTTTTATTTTTTATAAAAATTTAACAAATAGTTATTAATAAATAAAATAATTATGCTCACACAATTATGCTTTTAATTTAAATAATCGGTCCTTTTGTTTCATATAAGGACCATTAAATTATAGGACCATTACATAGCTTTTCAATAATAAGGATAAAAAAGAAAAAGTATCTCCTCAATGGCCGGTTCCAAGCCGGTGCTGAGAAAGGAGGAGGGTAGTATAAACAATACAAGTTTATCAATTGGATGGAACGAACGGACTGAATGCACGGACTAAATGAACATACTAAACGATCGGTCTAAACGAACGTACTTTACGAACGTACTTAACGAATGATCTAAACTAACAGTTTGAAAGAACGGTCTGAACGAATGGTCTGAACGAATGGTCTGAACGAACGGTTTGAACGAATGGACTGACAACTTGATTCCAAGCATTGCAGTCCTTGTTATTGCATCCAATTCGTTTCTCGATGTAAGACAGCCAGCTTCGTTGTTGGCTGTCCTTAAGCTGCGGGTGAACATTCTTAGTAGCTCTATTCTTCTTTGCTATAATAATAAAATGGCCATTCAATTGTATGTTATTATCTTGCATGTTATTATCTTGTAGTAATAACTAATATCATATTTACGAAATTGTTTGGCGTAGAAGCTGTCTATGTAAAATCAAAAAGATGTCTCAATAAGGCAAAATCAAATAAGTCATTAATTTGAATAAATATTAAATATTAGAAAAATGAAAAATTAAAAGATTGTATATTCCAGGTTTTATAAGCTCGTCGTTGAAAATAATGATTGAAATGAGATCATACTTTCGAGAAGCTTTATTTAAATATCTGAAACAAATAATAAACGTTTCATATGGAATATATCACATTCTTCAGCACTCTGTTTATTTTTGTCAAGTGGGGGGCTTGAAGTTATTGTAGGGTAACAGATGTGCCTATTATCAACAGCAACTTCTCGATCATTATTTAGAGTAGCCCGAGAATAGTTATCGTTTGCGTACATTATCTTACCATCTACTACTTTTTGATCATTTTTATTTTGACGATTAAAATTTTGAATCAAAACATAATCTTCTTTCTGCAAATTTCTTGATGTTTCTTGGGTTGTAGAAAAACATCTAGGATGGAAAAACAATATATCGTGAGGTATGGTGCCGATTGATGTACTAAGTAAAGAGCGTATGGAGCGAAGAGCGGTGCCAAGTATTTCTTCCCATCAATTCAATGTCTATTCTAGATCGTGTAGCCTTAGCTGAATTGTTCGCCATAATGTTCCATTCAATCGCTCAACTTGACCATTACTTCGTGGATTGTAACCAGAACTATGACCCACTTCAAAATACCATACTGATGTAAAAATTTAAAACTTGTTTGATGTGAAAGATCGTCCTCGATCAGTCAGAACAAATTAAGGGGGCCAAATATATTAAATATATATTATATATATTTAAATATATTTAAATATATTAAATATAATAATAATAATACAAATTTATTTAATGTGGCAAATGCGTACAAGCTGTACGCTTACAAGTCCACAAACAAAAATGAGAAAGTCAAGCAGTTAAATTGTTCAGATGGGATCGGATTTGTCGTTTGAAGCACTGCAGGGAAGTTGATTGGCGTATATGAATGGGCAGATGATTCCACGATAGAGGAGCAGCCACCAGGAAGGAGCGGAGTCCAAAGGAGGTAGAGTAGTTTGGGACATGTAAAAGAAGGGAATTACAGGAACGCAAGGAACAGTAAACAGGACGGGAATTATCAAGAAAAGGAAGGTTGAGAAATGAAGGGGTATGAAAAGTTACAAGGCGGAAAGCAACGATAAGAAGACGAATTTGAACACGACAATAAATTGTAGGCAAATCGAGAGAAGCAAGATGGTAGGATGTGTGATCAAAACGACGAAGACGGAGGAGAATTCGGACAGCTGCGTTGACGATGCGTTGTAGGGGAAGAAGAGTGGATTTAGGTGAGTTGGAAAATAGACTAAGACAATAATCGAGTCTAGAAAAAAGGAGAGATGATATGAGAGTCATACAAGAAGGGAAATCGATCAATCTACGAACTTGACGGAGGTTGCGGAGTATCAAGGTAGATGAGCGTACTTTATCTCTAACGAAAGGTTTAAGTGAAAGTCGGTTGTCAAAATGGAAGCCTAGGAAAACGAGATTATCAACGATAGGAAGAATTGTAGAATTTAATGATACGGAGGGAGGTTCGAAGCCGAGGCGTCGAGGTAGGATCCACATAATTTTGGATTTATCAGGATTCAGAGAAAGGCGAAGGGAAGAAAGATGATTGGAAATTGAGACAAGACAGTCGGAAGCAGAAACACTAAGATCGCGAATACGATAAACAGGTGCATGAGCATAGATGAGAATGTCATCAGCATATTGCATAACATGGAAGTTAAATTTATGAGAAATCGAAGACAAATCACCAAGAAGAAGAGAGAAAAGTATAGGGCCTAATACGGAGCCTTGCGGAACACCGGACGGAATGGACGAAGGATGGGAGAGAGAAGAGTTAGAATATACGCGAAATGTACGGTTTGATAGATATGAAGAAAACCATGATACAGTGGGTAAAGAGAAGCCATAATCATGACGAAGGCGATGGAGAAGAATCGAGTGATCGACGATGTCAAAAGCAGACGATAGATCAAGAGAAACTATGACACTACATAATTTATGATCGCGCGATATGAGTAAGTCGTTATAAACTTTAAGACATGCAATTTCGGTAGAGTAATTAGAGCGAAAAGCGGCTTGGAAGGGAGGAAATAAGTTAGAGGAATAGAGATATGTATTAACTTGCTTAAGAACGAGACGCTCAAGGAGTTTAGAGAGGGTTGGGAGAAGTGAGATTGGACGGTACGAAGATGGTAGTGAAGAGTCGAGAGATTGCTTTTTGATGATAGGACGAACAGTGGCGCATTTCCAGATGGAAGGAAATGTACAGCTACGGATGGACGAGTTGAACAATGTGGTTAGGAAGGGTAAGATAAAAGTGCAGATATTTTTAAGTAAGTGAGTGGGAATTGGGTCAGAAGGAGAGGTTTTATTAGGTAATGACAGCAGAACCGAAGAAACTTCATCATCTTGCTTCTCTCGATTTGCCTACAATTTATTGTCGTGTTCAAATTCGTCTTCTTATCGTTGCTTTCCGCCTTGTAACTTTTCATACCCCTTCATTTCTCAACCTTCCTTTTCTTGATAATTCTCGTCCTGTTTACTGCTCCTTGCGTTCCTGTAATTCCCTTCTTTTACATGTCCCAAACTACTCTACCTCCTTTGGACTCCGCTCCTTCCTGGTGGCTGCTCCTCTATCGTGGAATCATCTGCCCATTCATATACGCCAATCAACTTCCCTGCAGTGCTTCAAACGACAAATCCGATCCCATCTGAACAATTTAACTGCTTGACTTTCTCATTTTTGTTTGTGGACTTGTAAGCGTACAGCTTGTACGCATTTGCCACATTAAATAAATTTGTATTATTATCAGACGAAACGGGAAGAAGGTGGAATAGTTCTGGGAGGGAAGTATTTAAAGATAAGAGTGGGTACAAGGGGGCTATGGGTAGTAGGGAAAATAAATTAGATAGCTTAGTTTGTAGATAAGAAGAAAATTCATCAGGATTTATATTACAAGGGGTAGATGATCGTGAAAGAATTGAGTTTAAGATTTTCCAATGAGATTTCGAGTTGGAAGATGACTCGAGTTGATTTCGCCAAAAGAGAGTACGTTTAGTACGTATAAGAATGAGATGTGAACGGCGTTGAGAAAAGTAAGAATCACGAAGATTTGGAGGGAGTGAGTTGGGTGAACGTTTAAGAAAGCGTTTATACATACGAAAAGAGTGACGGAGTCGACGCTTAGAAAGACTACAGTCAGAATCGAACCAGGGAGCATGGCGCAAGCGCTGGGAACGTCGAAGTCGACTAGGTAGAAGGTTATTGAGGATCGACGTAAGTTCAGAATCAAACAGAATGCAGAGATCATCGGGAGAGAGATAGTTAAGAGGAAGTGAAAAGAGTGAAGAATTGAGTAAGGCTGTGCAGAGAATAGGGATATCGAGAAGCTTCCAGGGTCGACTTGGTGTAGATAATGGTAAAGGCGGAGAAGGAGGATGGGGACGAGTAAGAGTAAGAGTGACAAGGAAATGATCGGACAAACCAGGATCAGTAATTGACAAGGAGGTATAGTCATTGAAGCAGTTAGGAACAGCAATGATGTCGAGAGCACCGCCGAGAATATGAGTTGGGCTTGTTGAAAGTAATTTATAGTTAAAATCAGAAAAAAGATTAGTTAAAGTGATAGAGTCAGAGTCAGACGGGCGATCAAGACGAATGTTAAAGTCACCGAGAACAAAAGAAGGAGTATAAGACAATGAACAGTGAGACATTAGATCTGCAAGGTCGTTAAAGAAGATACGTGATGGGGCAACTGAACCTGGACGGTATACAATCACAAGTTCCAGAGGGAAAGGCGTTGATAATCTGCATATGAGTAATTCGAACGAGGTGTAACGGATGTTAACGTTGATTTTACGTAAAGACATTGGGTGACGAGCAATGGCAACAATACCGCCATGGTTAGACGCAGTAGATGTATGAGATGTAATTTGACGAGCTGATTCAACTAGAGAACAACCAGAGCGACATAGACGACGAATAGCAAGATCGTTGGAGTCAGTGTGCCAGGATTCGGTAATGCAGAGAATATCGATAGATAATTGATCGAAGATATCGAGAAGCATATCAGCTTTATGAAGAATGGAGCGAGTATTGAATAGACTAAGACGAAAAGTATGCTTAGGAGCGAGATCGACTAGCGAAGAAGACAAGGGGGAGAGATGGGACGCCATCGAATTTTTGGCCTTGTGTGAAGAACGTGAAAATTTCCGTTGATTTTACGTATAGATAAGGATGACTCGCCGTTTGTTTCACGTCGATGTTTTTCAATGCGAGCTAAATTGAGCTGGGCAATATCAGAAGGGGAGCGGTCAGGAAAGATACGGCAAGTAGATGAAGTGGTAAGAAGTTTAAAACGTTGGGAGAGTACCGAAGAGGCATGTGAACTATGTCGGAAAACGATTTTTAAGAGTGGAGGACTGAGATGATTTGATTTAGTGGATTTGTTTAAACGAATAAAGGATACAGGAGCGATATTATTGAAGAGTGATGGGTTATCATCAGGAAGAATGGTTGCTAGGATAGACCTGAAAGCAGATACATCATCATCGAGGCGAGATTGTGGAGAAGCAGATTCGGAAAGCTTTAAGTTTGATATGATTATACAGCGATCGCGCGAAGGAAAACGATTTCGTGGAAGTGGTGGACGGACAGAGCTGGTGGAGTCGAGGTAGATGAGCAGATAGAAGTGGAAATGACAGGGGTGCTTGATAAAGAATTAATATTGGTTGGAGCAAGTGTGACAGGAGCGGGGTGTTGAATCGGTTGATCAGAGATGTGACTGGATATGATTTTAAATGAAGGATGTAACTTATTGGGAAGTGTTACGTGGGAGGTAGAGTAAGGAGAATTAAAATAGGTTGGGGCATGAGTGACAGGAATGGAGTGTTGAATTAGTTGATCGGAAATGTTACTGGAAATGATTTTGATGGAAGGGTGTAAATTATTGAGAGGTGATACAGGGGGGGTCGAGTAAGGAGTTCGTGAGGAGAATAAAGAAGTTTGAGATTTATTTAGATTGGGGGAGGAATAGGAAAGAGGAGGTACGAGATGAAAAGCTTTGCCGTTAGCATTGTTAGAATGAGAAAGATTAATGGAAGTTTGGTACGTAGTTGAACGAGGAGTGTGTGAGAGAGTAGGTTCAATAATGGGATTATATGATGCGAAGTCAGGTGTTGATGCGAGGGAAACATCTAAAACAGCATTGGTCTGAGTGGTAGTGTGTGATACAGGAGTAGATGAGCAGGATAACTGTAGTAGTCGTACTGATGTACAAAAACCGCAAGTGAAATGTTTAAGTTTATACACTGAGTGGTCGGATATTTTAACACGAACAAGTGTCCATACATCGCAATCTTTGGAATCGCATCCAACTTCAAAGCTGGTATAACCATCATTGCATTTAGATGTGGAAGATTGTTGATCAGGAACAGGGATCTGAGATCGCGCTTTTTTAGGCATGACCTTTTATCGATAGATTGAGCTCAATCCGCGAGCGTAGCGAGCGGAACTGACAGGAATAATCTGGAACTGACAGGAATAATCTGGAACTGACAGGAATAATCTGGAACTGACAGGAATAATCTGGAACTGACAGGAATAATCTGGAACTGACAGGAATAATCTGGAATGTAAGTATTTAACAATCAAGACAATTTTAGCTAGTATATATTATATTGTATGATAAACATACAATATAATAACATACAAGGACTGCGTTTCAGAGGACTGAAAAAAATTTTGGTTTCTAATAAACATACAGAACTGCTGGTCTATCAGGTTCCGGAAATTGCATCAGAACTTTAAACACAATACACCATGACTAGAGGTAAACCTTCTTCCACTGCGAGATGCTGTGGATGCAATGGAAGGGCGGCGCGTTGCCTCAGATGTCCGTGTAGAAAGTCAAATCAGCCTTGCATAGATTGGCTCCACATTGCATGAATAAAACTCAGTCTAAGAATCACGTACTTGATAGAAAATCTCAATCAGACGGCATCAATTCTGTCAGCGATTCAATTTCTTCACCCTTGATTACTACACTAGTTGGCTCCACATTGCATGAATAAAACTCAGTCTAAGAATCACGTACTTGATAGAAAATCTCAATCAGACGACATCAATTCTGTCAGCGATTCAATTTCTTCACCCTTGATTACTACAATAGATACTTCAGTTAAATTGCATCCAACAGCTACATCGGACAATGTCATCAATTGATTTCCATCAAATACTAACTCGTCAAGAAATCATTTCTCAGGCTTTTAGTGAAGTAATTAAGTGGAAGCCAAATCTATATTCATTACCTAAGTGTAATGCCAGCAATGAGTTTATCGACACATTAGCTAGCTTTTACTCATTGGCTATTTCAAGGCCCTTGGAAACCAAACATAGATTAATGGAGACAGTTGTGCTTAGCCAAGTCATCCTTCAAAAAATAGAAAAATCCAGGTTAGCGCTTATTAGATCAAACATTAGCCGAAGACTTGAATTATGGAGAGAGGGAAATGTTAAGTCCTTGATGGAAGAGGCACGTCTTTTACAAAAGTGCATCCTTGGAGATTCTTTATCAAAAAGCAGCACCTATTGGATTAAAAGATTTTGTAATTTAATGACAAACGGTAAAACTCATGCTGCCACAAAATTACTAGAAAATCCGAATGAACAAAAGATTATTTTGAAGCTGGACGATGAAGTCCATGGAATATCGGTAAGAGAAAAATTAGCTGAATTACAACCCAGGGCAATGCCTATCATTGATTCCACTCTTGTAACAGAGCCTTTAAATGGTTTAGTAAATCACTATCCGGGAACGTTTTTGCAAATATCTGCAGATGACATAGTATCAGCAGCGCGTCGTACTCAAGGATCAGCCGGACCGTCAGGCTTGAGTGCAATTACTTGGCAGTCTATGCTTATGTCATTCGGACAAAGCTCTAATCGTTTGGCGTCAAGTATAGCAGATTTTGCGATCTTTCTAGCTACTGCTAACACTCCATCAGAGGATCTCACGGCATTTACGGCAAGTAGATTAATAGCTATTGATAAAAATCCAGGAATAAGACCGATCGGTATTGGAAATGTTATGCGAAGAATAGTAGGGAAGGTTCTAGCCAAAATTATATCCATTGATTTGCAAGAAGTATCATCTTCAATACAATTATGCGCTGGTCAACGATGTGGAGTTGAGGCGGCTATCCATTCAATACGTGAACTTTTTCATAATAATGACTCTGCCTGTATATTGCAGCTGGACGCTTCGAATGCATTTAACAGAATTAACAGACGTGTGGCTCTGCAAAATGTAGATTATGTGTGCCCGGCATTGACTACCGTTCTTCGAAACATTTACGGAAGAGATGCTGTTTTGACGTTTGACGAAGAAGTATTTTATTCCAAAGAAGGGTTTACGCAGGGAGATCCCCTGGCTATGATAGCTTTTGCCGCAGCATCATTGCCTCTTATAAAGCGGTTGCAAGACGAAGTTCCTGGCGTGAATCACCGATGGTTTGCAGACGACGCACATTGCATTGGGAATCCCGCTGAAATAAAAAAAAGTTTGGGATTTAATACGTCAAATTGGTCCGGACTACGGCTTCCATCTCAACGAGAACAAATGTCGCCTACTGGTACATGAAGAAAAACTAGGCAACGTCTCATTATTATTTGTAGATTCAGGACTAGAGATAGTAGAGGACGGCTTGAGAGTTCTTGGATCAGCTGTTGAAACCGACGAGTTTGTACGTAAATATGCATTAAGAAAAGTCGATGAATGGTTGATAATCCTGTCTAATCTAGTTGATGTGTCAAGAAAAGATCCTCACGTTGCTTTTACTGCTTTAACACAAGCACTACAGTTTAAATGGACGTTTCTGTTACGCACATGTAGAGTCGAGTCAACACTTATTCAACGTATATCGAGATTTTTACGTCTTCACCTTATTCCAGCGATGCTCGGAGTGCGTCCTGAAAGTGATATCTTGAATTTGATCGAGTTACCTCTCCGATATGGTGGTTTGGGTTTAATTAATCTCGAAAACCAATGTGAATCATCTTTTCGATTCTCGATTAAAATATGTGATCCTCTTTTAGAAGGGTTGACCGGATCTTTACTACATAATGCCCAGAAGCAAGCTGCGTATAGTATAAGGCTTAAAAAAGAAAAGCTTTACAAGAACATAATCCATGAATTAAAACGAGTCAGCGAGAGCAGCATATGTTGCAACTCAGTCAAAGGTGCATCTACATGGCTATCATCAAAACCTATCATCAGAAGTGGTTATCATTTAAGCAAGCAACAGTTTCAAGATGCTCTTGCGGCAAGATATGGTTGGAATCCTCCTAATCCACCAGCGGTTTGTCTTTGTGGAAACACCTTTAATATTATACATTGTTTGGCATGCCAAAAAGGTGGATTACCGTCAATAAGACATAATATAGTAAGAGACAGCTTAGCGAAGGATCTCACAAAAATATGTTGTTCAGTATCGATTGAACCATATCTTCAAAAATTACCAATCGGAATAACATTTCACCGTTCTACTACAACAATAGATCAGAAAGCAAGACTTGATATCGGATGCAATGGTTTGTTCGGAGATAAAACGGAGCGGTCCTTGATGGACGTATGTATTTTCAGTCATCTGGCTCCGTCAAATTCATTTAACCATACTTCTGATCCATTTCAATATCACGAGAAGCGTAAAATAGCTAAATACGATGAGCGAATATCTCGTTTTGAGCGTTCTACGTTTTATCCGATTGTGCTTGCATCCAATGGTGGACTTGGTAACAATGCCGACAAAGTCATAAAACGCATGGCAACATTACAATCGAAGAATACAAAGGAAAGTTACAGTGATATCATTAGAAAATTTAGAACAACTATTGGATTCAAATTGGCAAAAATGGCATCAATGTGTATAAGAGCTGCAAGATCAACATACGAAACTCCAGTCAATGAATTTAGAGTTTCGTAAATAATTAAATTATTGAATATTTTCGGACCCATTTGCGGATAACCGTGTATTTGATTGTTATTAAATAAATATATATTTAAAAAAATATTAAATACAACAGCAGCAAAAGAGCGTAGAGCTCGTACAGGCTGGGTACAGGGTTAAAAAAAATATCAATGAAAATCCGATTGTTTTAAGTTAGTACATTCTTCAGATTTCTCTTGAAGGACAAAATACTGGAGGCCGAAACCACTTGACTTGGTAGCTTATTCCAGCTTTTCCACGTTCGGTTGACAATTGTGTTAAATCTTCTTCGTGGACCAATGTGGGTCTTTAACGTGAGGTGATGTCTCCTCAATCTGTTTGAATTTCGAAGTTCCAACAGTTTGCGGCAAACATGTTCCCTCTTCAATATTGAAGTCAAAAATTTTATTACAGTAAAACTGCTTGTGTTTGCACAGGAAAATCTGAAAAGAAAACGGGAAAATTCGTCGACTATAGTTAAAAAGTAAGAATTACCGGATTTTGTAGGTATAGCTCCTTGAAATCAATGGCTAAACGCTCAAAATGATAAGTGGCTTTGATTAAGTGTGCTTCTGGAGGTTTTAAAAATCTAGGCTTAAGACGTAAACACGCGTCGCAACTATTAATAATAGTTTTGATATCGTCCAAGTTATAAGGTAAATTTTCATGTCGAGCATAATGAGCTAAACGAGTGCAACCAGGATGATATAATTGGCGGTACAGCTCAGAAAGTCTATCAAGACTTCTCAAAGCTCCGCAGACATCTCTAGACAAGGTATCAGCGACAGTATTTATTTAAAGTTCCAGGTCTGTACACAATTTATAAAACATATTCTGAAATTTCCATCTTCCATCATTCAATTTTATCATTCTTGATTTTGCGTTGTCCTTGTTTATTGAATATAAAAGCGACGGATCGCTGATCGCTTATCCAGTAAACGTTTGCCCCGCTAAATAATGTCTTCAATGCATCAGGGCAAGTATTATAACAGAGGCTTCCTTCTTAATATATGACTGATGTATTGCCGTTTTATCTAACATCTTTATGTAATAAGCGATAGGTTTATGATGCTGAGAAAGTACTGCTCCAACATAATAATTGGATGCGTCAGTCTCGACAGTAAATGTAATAGATAAATCAACTGTTCCAGGAGTAGATTCAACGATTTGTTGGTGAATAGATTCAAACGAATTTTTAGCCTCACATGTCATCGGTAATGTTTGTACTTTAACGAGATGACGTATTTTGAAATAAAAGTCCTTGATCCATTTAGAATAGTGTGAAAATAAGCCGATTACTCGTCGTAATGACTGCTTGCATGATAATAATACAAATTTATTTAATGTGGCAAATGCGTACAAGTACGCTTACAAGTCCACAAACAAAAATGAAAAAGTCAAGTAGATAAATTGTTTAAATGGGATCGGACTTGTCGTTTGAAGTACGGCAAGGAAGTTGATTGGCGTATATGAATGGGCAGATGATTCCACGATAGAGGAGCAGCCACCAGGAAGGAGCGGAGTCCAAAGGAGGTAGAGTAGTTTGGGACATGTAAAAGAAGGGAATTACAGGAACGCAAGGAACAGTAAACAGGACGAGAATTATCAAGAAAAGGAAAATTGATAAATGAAGGGGTATGAAGAGTTACAAGGCGGAAAGCAACGATAAGAAGACGAATTTGAACACGACAATAAATTGTAGGCAAATCGAGAGAAGCAAGATGGTAGGATGTATGATCAAAACGACGAAGACGGAGGAGAATTCGGACGGCTGCGTTGACGATGCGTTGTAGGGTAAGAAGAGTAGATTTAGGTGAGTTGGAAAATAGACTAAGACAATAATCGAGTCTAGAAAAAGGGAGAGAAGATATTAGAGTCATACAAGAAGGGAAATCGATCAATCTACGAACTTGACGGAGGTTGCGGAGTATCAAGGTAGATGAGCGTACTTTATCTCTAACGAAAGGTTTAAGTGAAAGTCGGTTGTCAAAATGGAAGCCTAGGAAAACGAGATTATCAACGATAGGAATAATTGTAGAATTTAATGATACGGAGGGATGTTTGAAGCCGAGGCATTGAGGTAGGATCCACATAATTTTGGATTTATCAGGATTCAAAGAAAGGCGAAGGGAAGAAAGATGATTGGAAATTGAGACAAGACAGTCGGAAGCAGAAACACTAAGATCGTGAATACGATAAACAGGTGCATGAGCATAGATGAGAATGTCATCAGCATATTGCATAACATGGAAGTTAAATTTATTAGAAATCGAAGACAAATCACCAAGAAGAGAGAAAAGCATAGGGCCTAATACGGAGCCTTGTGGAACACCGGATGGAATGGACGAAGGACGGGAGATAGAAGAGTTAGAATAGACGCGAAATGTACGGTTTGATAGATATGAAGAAAACCATGATACAGTGGGTAAAGAGAAGCCATAATCATGACGAAGGCGATGTAGAAGAATCGAGTGATCGACGATGTCAAAAGCAGACGATAGATCAAGAGAAACTATGACACTACATAATTTATGATCGCGCGATATGTGTAAGTCGTTATAAACTTTAAGACATGCAATTTCGGTAGAGTAATTAGAACGAAAAGCGGCTTGGAAGGGAGGAAATAAGTTAGAGGAAAAGATATATATATATATTAACATGTAGGCAATTATATTATGTGTAGGCAATTATATCATGTAGGCAATTATACTATATTAACATGTAGGCAATTAATTGCCTACATTAGCACGTAGGCAATTAAAGAAATTCTAGGCATTTTACTCGCTCAAAATCAGTTTTTTTGAGTTTTAGAAATTTGATAGCCAAGTAAGCTTATACTATTTGTTGATCGTCGTGTCTGGTCTGTGTTTAACAAAATATTGTATTTTCTTACGATTTCCATGAAATGCATTGAATTTCGGTTGTTCGCATCCTTACCTTTCCGAGTACGACTACGTCATCGAGATAGACATAAGTTCACTCTAAATGTTCGTCAGAAATGATTGTATTCAAAACGCATTGGAAAGCTGGTACGGCATTTGTTAGTCCAAACGGTATTTTGAATTCATAAAAAGATCCATTAGCTTCAAGAGCAGTAAAAGCAATTTCAGACTCGTCCATAGGAACTTGATGATAAGCCGATGTAAGATCAACAGCAATATAAATCGTATATTTACTAACTTGATCAGCTATATTTTCAATGTGAGGAAACAAATAAGTGCCTAAACTTGTTTATACATTTACTGTTCTTGATATATCTATCACCAACCTCCGTTTCTTTGAATTCTTAACAATTAGAGGTTGGGCTCGCCATGACGATTTGCTAGATCGTATTATTCCGCTTGTCAAAAGACGTTTAATTTTTGTTCTAATAAATTGAATTTTATGCTGTGTATAGCGTCGTGATTTCGTTGCAATCGGTTTCCATGATTTGGCATCCTCTGATAAAAGTGTTGGAGGTGGTACTCCCATAGAAAGAGGAAAGAAAGATAAATTTATTTTGATTGGCAAATGCGTGCCAACGGCGCGCTTTCACGCCCACGAATAATAATTTTGCATAATTGTAATTGCATTGAAGAAACTGATGATTCACTTACGGATAACGAAAAAGTTAGATTTATGGCTTCCAAGAAAACTCTGATCGAGTATGCATTTAGCACATAAATTGTCAAGTATAACAAATGACACCGACTTATACGATTGATCGAAAACGACAATATGTTCTCATGAATGAAATTGTTGGTACTCCCGGTATCAACAATTGCGTTCACTAAGTGATTTTTATGTGTATAGGAATGTTAATTCTGAAATCGGTTGAAATTGCGCAAAATTAAATCAGCTAACTGAGTCTACGTATTTAATATAATTATAAAATAAACAAAACATAATAATGCTAAATCAAAATTTAATAATTAAATAATAAAATTAATAATTGTTTTTAGATTTTCTATAATTTAAATCAAGTTAAAAAAATAAATTGAAATTTAAAGAGTCATTTTTATGAATTGAGTAATAAATAACCGACGTTGTATCATAATAAGAATTAGAGGTCATCAGGAGGAACTGCTATGCTATCAGGTTTCGGCCCCTAACTCCTCTACCTAGCATAGCAGCGGGGCCAAATACATGCTAATGATGTATTTCCTCTGATAAAACTATCTAGTATCTTATTCAAATACAAAGTATACTATTTATTATCCATCCATAAAAATTTACCACTTAAGAGTTTAAATTAATTCTTTATATTATTGTGTTGATTTATGTATTTTACGATTTTCTGCTTGATGTTATTTTTATAGTAACCTAGTTTAAAATATGTATCTATTAAATTATTTAAATGATTTTGAAGAAAGCCAATATCATTACATATTGTTGCAATTCTTAAAATTTCATTATTTTGAAATTTTAATTATCGGAAATTTTGAAGGTTTTGAGTTACTTTGACATACTCGAGAAAAATGCCAGACCTTCCGATAGCACTATTCACGTGTCAGCGCAACATGTCGGAGGTTTCGAAGAGTTTGGAATTTTGTAATTTTTCAGCAAAATCTGCAGATTTGCAAGGTATAGTATGCCATTCTTCTGGTAAAGACCTTGGACAGAACCAGGTTAGTAATATTTTTGTCTCAAAAATCGCAGAGTAAGAGTACCTCCTTCCTGTAGTTAAATTAGCGCATTTATGCGTAATTTAGTCTTCTAAACCTATACAAAAACATGTACTTTTTGGTACGTTTCTACCTGATGTTTCCTTTGGCAACAAGAATAGAGTTCTATTTAATTCAGTAAAAGCCCTTGAGAACTCCCTCATGGTGTCATTCGCAAACGCTGTAATTCTTGACGAATTCTATAAATATTTCAATACCAACCTATCGACATTGAGGACAATTTCCCTGTTGCCGTTGAAGTGTACTGTGAAGATCTCGGATTATCCTTCCTTTATTTCTGAACATGATGTTGAGCAGCTCAAGGAACAATATAAATTATCGACCATTAGGTAGGTACTGGGTAAGGGGGACCCTCTCGCAGTAGCCTTGGCCGAAAATGAATTTGATAATGGGCATCTTCTTGCTTCAGCGGCTATTAACCCATTTATGGGTTTTAATTTAAAATTTGTCATGATTAGTGAGGACACCCTCACTAATCATGAGGGTGTCCTCACTAACCAACATCATTTACCCCCATTGTCAGAATTGCCATTGGTCGTCTCCATTCTCTCGATCACTAACTTGTGGGGGGTGTGGCAAGGGGGATTGCCCGCACCTGATCAAAAGTAAAAAATGTCTATCCCCCGTTGCATGTATCAACTGTGGGGCAGGGCACTCCGGCTGGTCACAAAGTGCCCTTCGTTCCGTGCCTACAGACAACGATTTACCCGGCCTCACGCAAAATCATATTCTGCCGCAGCAGCTCAACCAGAACGCATGCCGTACAACGATATTATTCATCTGCTAGCCAATCAACGTAAATCAATTATCAGTGAGCTTCATGCTTTCTTGTTACCACTGATGTCTTCGCATGTGGGTACACCCATGGAGGCCCAAGTGCCAGATAAGTTATTAAAGGCCCCCCCCCGAACCAAAAATCAGGGTGGTCTGCACGACTTAATGTCCGCCGCTAAAGATTGGGGAGCTGCTAAGTATGAAGGCCTTACAGGGAAATGAAGATATTGCCATGGGTAGTACGACCCTGGACGGGGCCAGTGGCAGGGTATAACCCTCTTGTACCTGCTATGTCTAGGTTGGCATCCCCCTTCCAACTAATTTAACACAATGCTTAGTAAACTTGAACCTTTTTCACTTAATATTCTTCAGTGGAATTCGGGAGGTGCTTCTGCCCTTAGACTTTTATCTGGTAGAGACGCTGATGTTATAGTCCATCAGGAAACGCGGTCTATCCGTCACCCACAGGGCATTACTCGATTTATCTCTAAGCATGCATATTCCAACTATACTCCGTACATAACCCCACCTCACTCCTATTCATATCAAGGACTCTTGACCTTAGTTAAATGCTCTTTAAGGTCCTCCCTTTTGCTAAATTACTCTTGTCCTGCCCTGTCTTGTCTAGTAGTTTCACTCGTTAAGAACGGTAAACGCCTCAGTCTATCCAACGCCTATATTCGTCCAGGAGAGATTCACAAGAACCGTGACCTCCTGGATTGTATTATCGATGATGGATATGACATGGTACTAAACGACTTTAACGACAGAACTGGTCGTTGGATTAATGCAGTTCTCCGCAGAGCCAGGACCGGTTATCTTATTCACAAACCACCGGCACTCTCCTTTCACTGCACATCAACGAATTCTCTCCCCGACCTATTACTGCTCCACGAGAGGTGGTTGTTAAAACCCTTCTGCACGGAGCAGTCGCGACAACTTCTGTCCACCTCTCATGATTTAATTCGTTGGCGGATAGAAGAGGATACGCTGCTTCGTAGAAGATTCCACTTTGACTCCGATCAGAGTGGCTTTCTTCCGGGCAGCTATCTAACGCTTCCCCCGAATTGGTAATGAGAGTTTAACCGAATTTAATTCCTACCTCTCTTCGCAAGCTACCGCGTTCCTTTCGACAACCTATAAAGGTCGCATTTTCAGTCCCACTCCGACAAAACTCAAGGTCCTAGCTAAACTGCTGAACCTCCCTAATCACTCTTCATCTGCCAGAGAGACCCTCTCGAATAAATACTGGCGCACCAGATACTGGGTTCAGCTGAGTAGGGATAGGGTGAGCATTGCTCGTCTTAACCCTTCTCATTCTTCCTTCTGGAAGATATTCAAGAAGGAGAAGTTTGTTTGTTGGAGGGATAGGGCTTTGGGTTGGATTGGTAGGATAGGCCTTGTTGGAGTTTTGGAGGAGACACTAGCCCGACACAATTATGGAGCCACTCAATCTCCGCAGCCAATCCCGCATCGAGGAGACTTCAGAAGTAGATATTTATCTGTCACAGATATTCTTAACGCCTGGGGGTCTCTTTCGGGCACCTCCAAATCCGTCGCTCCACTCTCTTCTCGTGTCTGTCAGCTTTTGACAGCCGATCAAAGAAGGGAGGTGGCCGTCACAATGCTATTAGCTACCCCATCCGATGTGGCCGGCATCAATATTAGCAAAAGAATTTTTATTCCTAAAAAGTTTCCGGTCTCTTGTCCTAAAGACCTGCGGCCCATCTTGATTCAAAATTCCATCGTCTCGATCTACGAAAAAGCGCTTGCGCGTAGAATCCGCGATCATCTAATTAGGCGAAATTTAATCCCACCTAGTTTCCATAGGTTTGTCAAAGTTCGCTCGGTCCATTCAGCAGTTGGTGAAGTGCATCGGTTTTGTCAGGAGAACAGTCATCAGCTAGCTGTGGCTGTTTTCCTTGATTTTTCCGCTGCATTTGACCGCATCTCCATAACCTTTGTTATCTTTTCTCTTATGTCCCTCGGGTTGCCTGCGATAATTGTTAACATGGTGGAGATACAGCTGTACACCAAGCGATTTTATTATGATAGCGACCCTGATACGCGTCAGTTCTACCCTATTACGGGTGTGCCTCAAGGCTCCTCTCTCCTATCTTATATCTTGCTGCCTCCGTCAATATTTTCAAAATATTTAAACGCGAATAACGTCTAGTGGTGCATGCTGATGGAACCACTGCCCTGTTCTCTGGACGCATGGTCAAAGACGTAGTCTCGGACATCAGCCGCTTCTTTTTAAGATTAAAATACCAGTTGCCCA
This sequence comes from Pomphorhynchus laevis, assembly GCA_012934845.2. Lineage (NCBI taxonomy): Eukaryota > Metazoa > Acanthocephala > Palaeacanthocephala > Echinorhynchida > Pomphorhynchidae > Pomphorhynchus > Pomphorhynchus laevis. Next base: position 91,869 of record WNNJ02000599.1, on the reverse strand, counting down.
GGTTCAACCTAGTTCTAAACTCCGCCAAATCGCAGGTGGTTGTCTTTCATGGCTCCCCTGCGACGAAGCAAAAACTTAAGAGACTAGCACTCTCTGCGCTCGCCTCCATATTTGCCTGTGAACCACTCCCTACCTTCACAAGTCGAGTAAAATACCTGAGATTCACCGTTTCGGTGAACTGGTCGGCGAAAGCCGACCTGGATAGACTCAAACGTATTCTGAAGAGAGCTAGGTGGGCTCTGAAACGGGCCCAACATTTGTCGTTGAATAGGAAAACCCAGGTGGGCCTTTGGGGTACTTGAACTATCTCGGGATTATTCTTCTTCTGCAGAGGACGTCCCCCAGATCAAAGACTAAGGTTCCTGAAGCTCCTCGTCTCTCGTTTATCCAACATCGTCCGCACTGATTGGATTCTTCGGGGGGGGGGTGAATGACCCCCGGGTGGTTTAATCGGAAAGCGGCGTGTTGGATTGGTTGGGGGTTCAGATCCTCACAGATTTGAGGCCTACATAATGGTGAAGACTTTGATTACGAAGATTATGAAGATTTCATTTGTCTGATTTCACTTTTTATTTATAACTTATTTATCCTTGTTAAGTTATGTCAACCTGTTTTTTTTGTATTAAGAAAATCTTTATTATTAGACCTTTCCGCATTTCGAACATTCATCATTCGATGAACATAAAGTCCGTTGATGCTTTGAAGTTTTTCCCCTAAAAATCATTTCCAAATTCGGGGCATGCGTTTTGAAGCTGCGAGAATTGTTTGATCGGTATCGGAATCCATACTTTTAGGATTTTTTGTCGTTAGTATGTGTAAATATCTTCGTAGCTGCGATACTCGGAGTGTAATTAGGAGATTGGTACATTTCAGCAGCACGGGAAGGATCCTATTCTATAGCTTTTGCTTGCGCACATGCTACACAAAGGGTTAGCGATGTATTTTCGAGCAATTACCCGACACAGTCGCATAGTGTCGGGTAATTTACTGATGACTTATATATCGTCACAGAATACATCTCATTGTTCAAGGAACAACGTTACTATATTGCGACATACCGATTCGACATTTGAAGAGAGATTAATACAGAATATCGCCACGGCAAGTTCAGTACGGGTACATAAGAGTTCACGTGAATCCAACGAAACTCCTGACAATTTTTCAACCGACAAAAGAATAGAGGCTGAATTTTACAAACATAGACAAATTGAATCTTCAAATAGTGGGGATTTAAATTATGAATTGAGAAAGCTTGTAACTTCATGCGATGCAAGTGTTGATGACGAGGGCAATTCCTCAGGCAGAGCAGCCAATATAAGAAAAGTAAGGATTCGGAATTACGAAAGAAGTATGAATGTTATTTTGAGTGGAATTGAAGAGTCGTGTATGATCAATTCCCAAGTATGAGTTGATGAAGACGTTTCTTGTGCGCGTGCAGTATTTACCAGACTTCTTAAGGAATATGATAATAATGTAGCTATGAAGCTGCAAGCTCGGAGTTTGATTCTTCTTGGGAAGCGTACCACAGAGAAACCTCGCTTATTGAATGTCGTCTTGAGTTCTGCTGACCAAGCTAAGATGTTGCTTCATCGTGGTTACCTCTTAAAATATTCTACTATAAGAATATTGAGAGACATTAATTTTGATGATCGTTTGAAATTTAGGAAGGCTCGCGATGAGCTACATGGTAGAATAAGCAAAGGAGAGACGAATCAATGCATAAGAAATTTTCAAGTAGTTCGGTGGCGACCATCAGTACGTTTGACTCCGCTTCTCCCAAACTAGAGAATGGGTTTTATTCTGATTCCAATTTTGATGATTTAATTGATTTTTCTGAGGTACATGATAAAACTAGCAAAACCTTTACGTCATCAGAGACTCCGCTTCATATTGGTTACTCAAACGTTAGAAGTCTTCAATCTCAATTTCCTTTCTTGCTCGACCATATTGCTGATAATCATTATGATATATTCTGTATTTCAGAATCTTGGTTACATAGTGGCATCTCTGATAATTTGTTTAATGTTAGGTTATAAGTTAATAAGAGCGGATCGCTTTCCTAGTATGCGAGGTGGAGGAGTTGTAGCATTCGTTCGACACGATCTCTCAACATCAAATATATCATATCTTTGCGACTCTGAGTGGTCATGAGTGTCTGTCTTTTACTGTTAATCATCAATTGTTAAAATTAAACGTTTGTGTTGTTTATAGATCTCCATCTTTCACTTTGATAACTGATGGGCTTAAGGATTATTTATCTAATTTATGTTCATCCCAACGATTTGTCCTCTTAGGTGACTTCAACCTTCCGAATGTATATTGGAATATGAATGTTACTAACCCTGCTCAGGCGTATCAAAACAATTTCGTGATTTATTTCTTGCTGATCTACTATTAGTGCAACATTGTAGAGAACCAACTCATGTCAACGGTGTTACTCTAGATCTTGTGTTTACAGAATGGACTGGAGATATCGACAGTATTGCGTATTATCCTCCGCTTGTTAACAGTGATCACTGTGTTCTCTTCGTTAAATTAGTGTCCAAGATCGTTTGTAGGTCAAAATTGGGTTATCCAAAACGAAATTGGACTCGGGTTTCAGATCTGCTGATTACTGTTTCAGATCTGCTGACCATTCTTTATAACATTTTCTTAAATTTGTCAGATAAGTTCGCTCCGAAACGGAGAATTTTCATTAAGTCCACTCGCCCTCAGTGGTTTGATCATGAACTTCGTGCAGTGTTGAAACTGCGCAATGCTCTATGGGGTATTACTCAAACCCATCCTGAAAACTTAGATAGGTATCGGTACGTGCGCAACCTCTGCAATAGATTGAAAATACATGAGCGAATAGCATTTGAAGATGGTATTGCAAATTGCATCGGAAATCAACCAAGGCGTTTTTGGTCATATGTGAAAGGTTCAATGATACTTCCCTCTAATATAGCATTCATTACTTCAGGTGAATATGTTTATTTTACTTAGTCTGAAATTGCTGAATGCCATGCGAACAACTTTTATTCTTCATCGATTATTGTTTCGGATATTTACTCTTTAAAATGGTTTCCCATTCAGAATATTACTCAGAATCTCGTTAAGCCAATCAGTGCATCTGAAGTATTGCACCTAATCACTAGGCTTGACCGATTTGGCTCTCCTGGTCCAGATGATATTTCACCTTACCTAATTAATGCGGTTGGACCTGCCGTAAGTAGTGTTTTAGCTCATATATTTTCATTTAGCCTGATCAATTCGTGGATTCCTGCAATATGGAAGTCTTCTATTGTTGTGCCAATTCCTAAAAACAGCCAGCAACTTCTTGTTTAGATTTTCGCCCTATCAGTTTGACCAGTGTTCTCATTAAATTACTAGAACGAGTTATTGGCAAAAGGCTACTCGAGCATCTAAACTTTAACAGCAATCTTACTGATTCTCAACACAGATTTAGACAAGGCCGTTTACGTTCATCTAACTTGCTTACCACGAGAGAGTTGGATGGAAGTATTAAGCTCAGGGCCTTGTCTCGACATCGTATTTCTAGATTTTTCGAAAGCCTTTGATCGTGTTCCACATGAAGGAAGGTCTTGTGTCACTCTTAATTCACTACAGCGTCCCTCGTGTAATCTGCTCTTGGATTGAAAATTTTCTTTTATTGCGTACGTTTAAGGTAAGAGTTGGTGAGTCTTTATCTGCAGAAAGAAGTATGTCAACAGGTGTCCCTCAGGGTTCTGTACTAGGTCTCTATTATTCATCACGTTTCTTAACGATTTACCCTTACGTATTGAGAACACTCACTTGGCATTCACTGATGATCTTAAAATTCGGACTGCTATACGAGATATTACGTAAGATCTATACGAGATCTTACGTTTTGATAACACTCACTTGGCATTCACTGATGATCTTAAAACTTGGACTGCTATACTAAACTTGGACTGTAGGCATAATTAAAAACTAAACTTAGTGAAAGAGCAATAAAAAGCGCTACTGCACTATATATTGTAAAGACCTCATTCCTTAAGATTACCACTAATGTCTTTAGAAATTTGTTTAACACGTTGGTTCGTCCGAATTTAGAGTATGCAATTCAGGCTTCTTTCCCAGTTATCAAACAAGAAAGGACAGATATTGAGTCAGTCCTAAGGCGAGGTTCTCGTTTATGTTCGAAAGTAAGAGTGGATTACGCATCTCGATTAGATGTGCTAAGAATTCAACCAATGTCATCACAATTTTTGTTTCTTGACTTGATAGGAATGTATGCGCTTGTACACCGGCTAAACGGTTATCCGAGTAGTTCGATCACATTACGTTCATCGATTTTGAGAGGTCACAGAAAACTGTCTATAAAACAAGACATAATAGGTATCCAAAATGCTAAAGTCTGTCGCACAGGGTACTTAATATGTGGAATTCTCTAACTGAGGAAATTGCTTCGGCCTGGAGTCTGCATTTGTTTAAAAAATTATTAAATACATGGATCATCAAAAAGACGAGAAACGAGTCATGGACGTATTTACAGTGATTTATTTTTTGCTTGTTGACTTCTTTTTCTTCGTTTCTTATTTTTTAGTTTTATTTTTTTTAAACAGTGATCAGGCAAAATAGCCTTACAGCTAAGCCTTGTAAGAATAATAATTATATATTATATTACAACATATATTACATTATATATTATATCACATGATAATATATAATATATCGCATCGAATAATATCGGAATAATATTATCATATGGAATAATTTATTTATATTATTTATAAATTTAAAAAAATGAAAAATAAAATTTAAATAATTAAATAAATAATAATTATTATTAAATAATAATTAATAATTATTATTCTTAGATCACCTAGAAGCTAGTGCTCATACAGGAGAATCACAAAATACAAAAAAGCACAAAAGAAGACAGAAACTAAAACACTAAGGGTTGAGATTCAAAGTACTTTATTCATAAACATTAATTTTGACTTGATCCACACTATTTCCATAGGAAGGTTATTCCATTCCTAGGTAACTCTGTCCACCAGGATGTTGAGCCCTTTCAACTGCCTGCATACCCGATAAATAGTAAATTCATGTTCTCGCGTACAAGCTTCTGTCAGCAAAGAGAACATAAAATGAATTGGACTTGTAGGATCATTCATAGTCCGCCATGTGACAACAAGATCCTTTACTCTTCGTTTAAGAGACATGGGCTTTATATTTAAGAGCGATCAGTGGACATGGTCGGGAAGGTCCCGTAAACCAGAAACACATTTGGTTGCTTTTCTGAGCACTCTCTCTATCCGAAGATATTCCTTTCTACTTACTGGAAACGACACTTCGGAGCAATACATTATTATGTTTCCAAAATAAGTGTTGAACAGGAATGGGGAGTTTTCTACTATGAGACAAAAAATGTTTATTTTAACGTGGCAAACGCGTGCCAGCGCACGCTTACATGACCACAACAAAACAAAATGTAAAATATGTGTCGAGAAGGTGTGAACGAGAAGGTGTTTGAATGTGATAAACGAGTGAGCGCGGCGGACGTCGAGAGAGTGTTGATTATAGGCGAGTCAGGCGGCGACGAAGAAGGATCGGAGAACGTAGTTGTTAAAGTAATTAGGAAAGTGGAGTAAGAGGGTATGACGGGAACGCAGCGATAGCGAGGTGGGGCGAGTGTCGTCTAAGAAAGGAAGGTTGATGAACGATGGGAAGCCAACAGCGATGAGACGAAAAGTTACGAGAAGGCGGAGTTTAACGCGCATGTATATGGTGAGAAAGGAAAGTTGGGCAAGATATGTGGATGTGTGGTCGAAGCGACGGCGACGAAAGAGCACTCGAACGGCGGTGTTGATTATTCGTTGTAGGGGTAGTATGATGAATTTTAGAGAATTGACGAAAAGGCTAAGGCAGTAATTGATTTTAGGAAAAAGAAACGATGAAAGAAGAAACCTACAAGAACGGAAGTCAATAAGGCGGATGTCACGAAGAATTAAGCTGAACGAGTGGACCTGTCACGGACGAAGGGTTTAAGGGAAAAGTGATAATCGAAATGGAAGCTTGAGAAAGTGAGATAGTGTACTACAAGGATGATCGATGATCCAAAAGATACAGTGGGAGGAGATATGTTTGGTTTACGGGAAGAATTCCCATTATTTAAGACTTGTCAGGGTTATAACGAGATGGAGATTGAAGAGACGTTTGTAGAAAGAAAAAATACAGTTCTAGACAGAAATGCCGATATCGTGTATACGATGTGCAGGTTGCATGAGCATATATGAGGATGTCATCGGCGTATTGCATGACGTTAAAGGAGTAAGGTTTGATAAACGGAGAGAGATCGCCAAGCAGAAGAGAGAAAAGCAGGGGACTTAGGACTGAACCTTGTAGGACCCCGCAAAAAATAGGGATAGGAGGGGAGGATGGTGAATTAGAACAGACGCGAAAGGAACGGTCGTCAGAATCGTAGTTCCAGGATTTGGTGTAGCAGACGAAATCGATGGATTGCTTGGTGATTAGTTTGAGGATGAGATCGGATTTATTGAGAATAGCTTGGTGATTGGTTGATGAGGCCGATGCGAATACCGTGTGTGGTGTTGATAGAGGCTAGTGGAGAAGACACATATGGGAGATGGAGCATCATCGAATTTTAGTACGGGTATGGACAACTTGAAAATTTCCGTCTATGTTTCGGATAAAGATAGATATTTCGCCGTTTTCCCCGCGACTGCGTTTTTCGATGCGGGCAGATAAGAGTAGAGCGAATTCGGAGAGGGGGTGCGATCTGGGAAAATGCGAGTGGCTGAAGAGGACATGAGTTTGAATCGTTGAGAGAAGACAGAAAACGCGTGAGAGCAATGCTTAAAAACAATTTTTGGGAGAGGGGGCTAGGACGGATTAGATTGAGAAGATTTGTTTAGGCAAATGAATACGACAGGAGACATGTTGTTAAAAAAGGATGGTTTATCCGCAGGAACAAAAGACTATAGGATGAATCTAAATCTGTAAACATCGTGGTCGAGAAGTGCCTGTGGAGATAAAGAGGTGGAGAGAAGGATGACGAGTAACGTGAGTTGGTGAGATCACGATAGGAGAGCTGAAAGTTGAGGATATCAAGAAAGGAGGTTTGACAGCGGAAGACGAAGAGGATATGGATAATATCCAGGGTGGTTCGCGATGTGAGGAAAGATTATGAGTGTAAGGATTATGGAGGTTGGTGGAGGTGATTTTGATTGAGGGATGTAGGTTATTGAGAAACGAGACAGAAGGGAAGAGACGGGGGTGTCGGGAAGTGAAGATATGGGATTAGAAGTGCATATAGTGACAGGATCAATAAGTTGATAAAGGACATCAGAAACGACTGGGTGGTTTGAGTGAAAACGTTGGAGGTTGATATTCTTTTATGGGAGAGGTCGCGTATGAGTTTGTTGGCACAAAGGCCACATATGAAGTTTTCTTTAGACTTACTGTTGTCGCATGCGATTGTAGTCCAGGCGCTGCAGTCCCGATAACATCTCCTGATAACACCGAATATTCTCAAAGCTTTGTAGCAAATTGCGTCATTGTTCATTTTCGTTTTCAAGTTGTTTGAAAGAATTATTCCCAAATCATTGATATAGTCAACAATAGGTAAAACGGCAGAACTGATGAAATTGCGAGTATCACCGAATTTATAGCCATGTGCATTGGGGTACATTTAGTTATGCTCCATTTAATAATATTGTCTCGTGCCCAGCTTGAAAGAGTATCCAAATCAGATTGAAAAAGGGATCTGTCCGGTTGAGATTTGATTTCACGCCGTAATTTAATATCATCGGCATACAAAAGAGAAGGTGACTTAAGAATACCCGAAAGATCATTTATTAAGATGTTAAAAAGCAACGGGCTAAGAACAGAACCTTGCGGGACTCCCTCGGAAACCTGTACCCAATCGGAAAGTGAATATCCTACACGGACGGCATATTTCCTATTCCAAAGATAAGATGAAATACAGGACACGATGTGTTGATCAAATTTATAAGCGGTAAGTTTTCCCATCAGTATGCTATGGTCTATCGTATCAAACGTTTTGGCAAGGTCGATAAACAAGATGTCACTATCGGAGCCGTTGTCTACCGACTGAAGCCAAGTGTGTAACAAGAAGATTTGTGGATGTTTATCTCCCAGAACGAAAACTATGTTATGACGGATGTAACAGTGACTTATCGCTTACGTGCACATTCATCCGTCGTAAAATTAATCCTTCGAGAACTTTACAGGAAATACACGACATGTTTATAGGCATGTAATTACATACCTGTTAACGATCACCTTTTTAAAAAACCGGGAAGACGATGGATCTTTTCTAATCTAAACCGGGAAGACGATGGATCTTTTTAAACCTTAAAAAAAGTTTGATATCTAATAAACATACAATCAATCCAGTTCCAGATCAATCCAGTTCCAGATCAATCCAGTTCCGCTTGCTCCGCATGCAGAATTCTTAGAGTTAACAAGAGGACGTAAGAAAACAACTAAGACCGACACCAACTATGGGCAACTGCAAGTACAGTGCTCGATACACGATTGCAGCGTCTGGACAACAATCGTCCGCGATAAGAATAAGTCTAAAGAAGACTTCGTATGTGGTTTTTCTGCCAACAAACTAATCCGCAATCATTCCAATAAGCACATATCAACATACAACACGCCAACTCAAACTACCCCGTCGTTTCTAATGTCCTTTCTCCACCCACCGACCCTGCTACCATATACACTTCCCATTCCATGTCATCTTCACTCCCCGACACCCCCCTGTCCCGACTTTCCCGTCTCGTTTGTCATTAACTTGCATCAATCAATGAAAATCACCTCCACCAACCTCCACGATCCTTCCACACTTAACATTTCCTCACATTGCTTGCCACCCTCTTTATTATCATTATACTCTTTGTCTCCCGTCATCAAACCAAATTCCTCCAAATCATTAACTAACAGCTCTCCTATCGTGATCTCACCTACTCACGTCAGTCGTCCTCCTTTACAAAAGCGCTTTCCTTCTCGCGATCGTTGCGTCATCGTCACTAATATCACTCCTTCCAACTCCTTATCTACACAAGCACGTCTCGACCACGATGTTTCCGCATTCAGATCCATCCTCTAGTCTATTGTTCCTGCGGATAAACCATCATTTTTCAAAGACATTTCTCCTGTCGCAATCATCCGTCTAAACAAATCGTCTCAATCTAATCCTTCCCAGCCTCCTCTTCTAAAAATTGTTTTCAAGCATTGCTCTCATGCGACTTATGTCCTCTCTCAACGATTTAAACTCACGTCATCTTCAACCACTCGAATTTCCCCCGATCGCACCCCCTCTCCGAATTCGCTCAACTCTCATCTGCCCGCATCGAAAAACGCAGTCGCGAGGAAAACGGCGAAACATCTTTCTTCATCCGAAACATAGACGGAAATTTTCAAGTTGTCAATACCCGTCCAAAAATTCGATGATGATCAATCTCCCCTATGTGTCTTCTCCACTAGACTCTTTCGCCATCACACACGGTTTCCGCCTCGGTCTCCTCAACACTAGATCTATTCTCAATAAATCCGATCTTATCATCAACCTCTTCACCAAGCAATCCATCGATCTCTTCTGCCTAACCGAATCTTGGCACTCAGATTCCGACAACCCTTACATTCGCGATCTGCTCTCTGCCGGTTGCACCCTAGTCGAATCCGTCCGCCTCATCAGCTCATACCCAGCTAAATTCTCTAATCATGGCAGCATTGTCGCATTCAACCGTCACCCCGCATCTATTCGCAAAATCACTTCCCCATCCAGTCCTTGCTCTTTTGAATTGCTCACTTGTCTTTTTCTAACACGATCACTCTAGATCTCGCCATTGTAAACCGTCCTAGTTCATCTGCTCCTACCTCCATATTTTTTACTGAACTCGCTGACTTTCTGTCCCACTGTTCTTTGTTCTCCATCCCTTCAATCGTTCTTGGCGACTTCAACATCCGCTTCGACTGCCCCTTTTCTACCGAGTCCATCCAGTTCATCAACATTCTATCCAACTATAACTACAAACTTATCTCCACTGCCCCAACACATATCCTTGGTAAGGCACTCGACATCATCGCTATCCCCGATCGTTTTGCTACCTACTCCTCACTGTTTATCTTCGATCCTGATCTATCCGATCACTTTCTCGTCACCCTTGATCTCACTCACAACCATACCCTTCCTCACACACTTACAATCCTGCGTCGCCATTGGAGAAATCTTGACCTCAACCTTCTCCGCTCTGCCTTTTTCAAATCGTCTCTATCCTATACCACAATAACATATCTCCTTACGATCTCGCCTTTCTTTTCGACTCTGAACTTACATCAATTCTCGATCTTCTCATGCACATCAAGCCTCACCCACACCGTCGCTTGCACCGTGCCCCATGGATTAACATCCAATGCCTACGCTCAAAGCGTCGACTACGTCATGCTTTTCGAGTATATCACTGCTATCTCAGACGAGATTTCCGCTCGATCAGTGTTTTTCCGTGATTCCGAATTGCTCTGCGCCGGTCTCATCTCAACCTACTACTTACCAAATGCAACTAATGGCAGCATAAAATCATCACTTTTAAATAACTAGCCGGACTAGTTAAATAATTATCACTAGCCAGACTTTTAAATAATTCTAAAAGTAAAGAAATAATAGGGTCAGATTTAAGTAAATATATTCCTAAAAAATGGTATAAACTCCTACCACCATTAGGACGAAAAATTTGTAATTATAATAAAGAATTAAAATCAATATGCAACGATAATATTAGAAACATAATGGAAACAGAATGCAATTGTAAAAGTCTTAGTTTTGATAAAATAAATGAACATATATGTACCCATAATCTAGAATTAATTGAAAATTGTGAATTAAGAAAGCTGCTATCAAAAGGGTATAAATATAGATTAAATAATAACAACGACAAAAATAAAATTTACAATTCGTTATATAATAACTTAAATGATTACTTTAGTAAGCTGATTAATAGTGAAAGCTCGAATATATCTAAGATAAAAATTTGGAAAGATTATATATTTGATAAAATTAAAAATAAAATGAAAATAACAAACAATTATAAAAGGAAAGATAAAATTAATAAAGATATGTATAAAGAACTTACTAAATTAAAGGATAACTATATAATAACAACTATTGATAAAGCTAGTAATAACTTTGTCTTCATATGCAAAAAGCTTTATTATGATATACTAATGAAAGAGGTTAATTCTAATGATTTAAATGTAAATCCAACATATGAACGTAGTGAGTTGAGTTTAGAAACAATTATTACAAGTCACTGTTCTATAATGGATAAAAAGGGTATAAAGGTTGAATTAGATAATAAAACTATACTTATATTATATTGGAATCCAAAATTACATAAAAATCCAATAAAACCTAGGTTCATATGTAGTGTGTTTAAATGTACATTAAAATTACTTTCTGTCTATATGAATAAAATACTTAAAGTAATTAAAGCACATTTTAAAAAATATTGCAAGGTAATCGAAATTAATACTGGTATAAAACACTATTTCAGTATTAATTCTACAAAAGAATTTTTAGAACAGACAAAAGGAATAAATTTTCAAAATATAAATACATACGATTTTAGTACGCTTTATACAAATCTAGATTTAGTAGATATTAAAGAAGCGTTAGTAAAATTAATTAACCTTATATTCGGAAAAAGATATACATATATATGTTATAATAATTATAACGCCTATCTAACAAAAATTAAACCATCAAATAAATATAAATATATGGATAAAATTGAATTAATAGAATCCTTAAATATTTTGATAAATCAAAATTATTTAAAAGTAGGGACATCTATATTTAGACAAGTAAAAGGTGTTCCAATGGGTGGTAATAGTAGCCCAATTATAGCTGACTTGTTTTTAAGCTTTATAGAATATGAATTTGTTCATAACTGTGTAAAAACTAAATCTAAACAATATAAATATATGAAATATATGTTTCGATACATTGATGATATATGTGTATTTAATTCTAATAATTTTTATTCAATTAGTGAGCACATTTATCCAGAAAGCCTTATTCTTAACAAAACCAATATTAATGATAAAGAAGGTGTATATCTAGATATGAACATTAAATTAACATTAACTAAAACTACTATTAATTTATATCGTAAAGATGACATATTTAAATTTACAAGAAACATATTTTTGCATGAGCATTCATGCATACCATATAATATAAAATATAATACATTAAATAATGAAATTTTAAGAATTGCAACAATATGTAATGATATTGGCTTTCTTCAAAATCATTTAAATAATTTAATAGATACATATTTTAAACTAGGTTACTATAAAAATAACATCAAGCAGAAAATAGTAAAATATATAAATCAACACAATAATATAAAGAATAAATTTAAACTCTTAAGTGGCAAATTTTTATGGATGGATAATAAATAATATACTTTGCATTAGAATAAGATACTAGATAGTTATTTCAGAGGAAATACATCATTAGCATGTATTTGGCCCCGCTGCTATGTTGGGTAGAGGAGTTAGGGGCCGAAACCTGATAGCATAGCAGTTCCTCCTGATGACCTCTAATTCTTATTCTGATACAACGTCTGCTATTTATTAGTCAATTCATAATAATAACGTTTATTTTAAATTTTATTTTTTATTTTATTTTTTTAACTTGATTTAAATTATAGAAAATCTGAAAACAATTTTTAATTTTATTATTTAATTATTAAATTTTGATTTAGCATTATTATGTTTTGTTTATTTTATAATTAAATACGTAGACTCAGTTAGCTGATTTAATTTATTCAACTCTAAGACTCTCTGGCATACTTTTAACTCAATCCTTGCTTGTTCCTCTTCTCCGTGCAACATCAATGCCCATGATTATTCGTGATTTCTCCAGACTAAAGTATCCACGTTGCTCTCTTACACCCGGTCTTCATCCTATCCAACTCTGCCCCGCCTAGCCACATCCTTCCGGAACTCTTTCATCTTCTCCCTGTCTCACCTACAGAAGTATCATCTGTCCTTATGTCCATGCCCAAAAAAACCTCACCTGCCGATCCCCTACCTACTCACATATTAAAATCTATATGCTCATCGATATCCCCATTCATCACAACCTTGTTTAAATCGTCCATCCGCAGTCGTATCTTCCCTTCACACTGGAAATCCGCAATCGTCCGTCCCCTCCTTAAAAAACAATCGCTCGACACCTCCCTTCCTTCTAGCTATCGCCCCATTTCACTACTCCCTACTCTTTCTAAGCTCTTAGAACGCCTCATCTTAATACAGATTAACGCTTATCTCTCTTTATCCAATCTGTACTCTCCTTTCCAATCCGCTTTCCGCTCTAATCACTCCACAGAAATCGCCTGCATGAAAGTTTACAACGACTTACTCATTTCTCGAGACAAGGCTCTTATATAGTGTTCTCATCTCCCTCGACCTCTCCTCCGCATTCGACATTGTCGACCACTCCATCCTCCTTTCTCTCCTTCGTTATGATTACGGAGTTTCTTCCTCCTCCGTAGCATGGTTTACCTCATATATATCCAAACATTCTTTTCGCGTCTGTTCTAATTCATCTCCCTCCCCTCTCATCCCTATTTTTTGCATAGTCCCACAAGTTTCAGTCCTAAGTCCCCTGCTTTTCTCTCTTCTGCCTGGCGATCTCTCTCCGTTTATCAAACCTTACTCCTTTAACGTAATGCAATACGCGGATGATATCCTCATATATGCTCATGCACCCGCACATCGCATACACTATATCGGCATTTCTGCCTCCAACTGTATTTCTTGTATCTACAAACGTCATTCCAATCTCCATCTCGTTCTAAACCCAGAAAAGTCCTAAATAATGTGGATTCTTCTCCGTAAACCAAACATATCTCCTCCCACTGTATCTTTTGGCTCATCGATCATCCTTGTAGTACACTATCTCACTTTCTTAAGCGTTCATTTCGATGATCACTTTTCCCTTAAACCCTTCGTCCGTGACAAGGTCCGCTCGTTCAGCTTAATTCTTCGCGACATCTGCCTTATCCGCCCCCTTATCGACTTCCGTTCTTGTAGGTTTCTTCTTTCATCGCTTCTTTTCCCTAAAATCGATAACTGCCTTAGCCTTTTCGCCAATTCTCCAAAATCCATAATCCTAGCCTTACAACGAATAATCAACACCGCCGTTCGAGTGCTCTTTCGTCTCCGTCGCTTTGACCACACATCCACATATTTTGCCCACTCTCCTGGCCCACCATCCACATCAAACTTCGCCTTCTTCTCGTTACTTTTCGTCTCATCGCTGTTGGCTTTCCATCGTTCATCAACCTTCCTTTCTTAGACGACACTCGTCCCACCTCGCTATCGCTGAGTTCCCGTCATACCCTCTTACTCCACGTTCCTAATTACTCCAACAACTACGGTATTTGATCCTTCCTTGTCGCCGCCTCATTCGCCTGGAATCAATTCCCTCTCGACGTTCGCCGCGCTCCCTCCTTTATCACATTCAAACACCTCCTCCGTTCACACCTTCTCGACACCTGATTCACAGTCTTGTTTTGTTGTGGTCATGTAAGCGTGCGCTGGCACGCATTTGCCACGTTAAAATAATTTTTTTTCTTATAATCACTGTTTATTTTATTCTATCCACTAGAAAATATGTCTCGCAAGACACATCGAAAAGATTCTCCATTGTTAGATTCTGAGTTACGCTTAACATTGAGGACCTATAATTCATCTTCAATCGCTACAAAGTTGTTGAGTGTCGTAATGATGTTTTTAAGCAGTCGAGAAATTTATTCAAATCATTGGAGGAAGTAACGGTGTGCATTTGAGAATGCATTAGCTGACCGGTGTAAATACGATTTAAATGTCCTTTTTCAGTACCTATCAAGTAGGGAGCTGTTGATTTTTCGATTTATCACTACTTCTATGACATTTCCGCGATTGACCTAGCTAAAGAATTGCGGCACTGCACTTCAGCAGATGCCGCAAATGAACATGAAACTTGTTTGGAATCTAGTGTGCTGAACACTTATTCTAACGCGTCTTGAGTTGAACTTTGACAATTTGATAACGCCGGCTAAAGTATATTCCAAATAACGACGTTTAAAAGCAAATAATTCAAGAGATTGTGACTTGCTACCTTCTATTTATCTACGCGGATTAGCAGGCTCAATTTGCGTTCCTCTCGGTGCAATTTTTCGGCAGTCAATCTTAGAAAGATCTCTTCCTAATGCGTGGAAGTAGTCAATTGTTCTTCCCTACTTCAAGAAGGGAGATCGCTCTTCCGTCGAAAATTATAGGCATGTAAGCTTTAGTTGCATTTGCTGTAGAGTGTTGGAGAGGTTTGTACATCGCTATATGGTTGAGTTTTTTCATGAAAAAAATTTTAGTCCCTAATCAGCACGGATTTTGAGAGGGTTATTCAACTGTTTCAAATTTGATTGATGCTCATCTTGATTAAATATCGAATAAGGTACGTTCTACTGATACATGCATTATATTCTTCGATTTTTCAAAAGCTTTTGATAGAGTAGATCATGGTCTACTTCAGAAACTTGTCAATACTTGACTCTCAAAGATACTTGTTGATTGGATTAGAGAATTTCTTCGTGATCGTTGCTTTCGCGTACTTGTCGATCGGTCATTGTCTGTGTCCTTAGAATGTCATCTTGAGTACCTCAAAGTTCAGTTTTGGGTCGACTTTTATTCATCATTTATGTTAACGATTTGCCTGGGTGCATTCACTTTCGATCAAGTTTGTATGCAGATGATTTAAAAATATGGCGGCCCATTCATTCATGTGATGATGTTGATAATTTGCAAACTGACATAGATAATGTGGAGTTGTGGGCGGCGTCTAACAAGCTTGTTGTAAATGTTTCGAAATGCAACCACATGCGTATTATTGGTAGTGCTAGTAAGCAACTAATATCTGTTTGTTACAAATATAAGGGCTGACTTGTTGGAAGTGTCGATAGTTTCAAAGATTTAGGAGTATGAGTTACCTCTAATTTAGCAACTAAAAAGCACATTGAGCAAGCTTGTATTAACTATAATAAAATGATAGATATGATTCGACGCTCGTTTGTTTGTGTTGATCCGACTGCTCTTCGGTCTCTGATTTTAACACACGCATTGAGTAGACTTTTATATGCAGCTCCGGTTGTATACCTACGTACTGTGCATGAACATAAGAAATCAGAAAGGGGACTTCGCAGGACAACAAAACTAGCACCAACGTTTGCGTCGCTGCGCCCCCATCACCCTCTTTGGGGGTAGGGTTCAATTACGTGGTTCAAATGTTCTTTGAGGCCATCTTTAATTGTTCAAAGAAGCAGGGTACAGAAATTGATCGCGATGCAGTTTGATTGAAGAATTTTTGAGCTTTGGAACAACCTTTATGTAGACACCGTTGGATGCAGTTCACTTAGTACTTTTGTATTGGATCAATTGTGAAATTGATCCAATAGATCTGGAGAGGATAGAGGTGATGCTATCATCTGTCCTTATGTCCTTATAATAGGTAATTCTTAAATTGATAAATATGTATCAGTCGTTTTCATTGTACTTTACATGGTTAGTATTTGCACATTGTAAGTAATTTGTATTATTTAAATGATTTTGTCAATCAGGTGAGATAAAAACAAAATTCACTTTAAAAAAGTTAGATCTAATATACACACAATCTAAAGTAAATACATTGCAGATTAACAAAAGTTTGATTACTAATAAACATACAATCTAAAGTAAATATAATACAAATTTAAACTAAGCTTAGAAGAATTAGTAAATTGATATCCAGTTCAGAAACGATAGTGAAAATGATAAAACAAGGCAGTAAAAAGAGTAAAACAAGTAAAAGCAGTATAACAAGGCACCGGGCAGTAAAAGGCAAACTTGCTGAACTCTTCAATCCTGAACTAGAACAGATGTCACGGGATGTTGAATCGCAAGTTGCTTGTAGTAACAGTGCGTGTGGCTGTTGGACGGTTGCCATTCATACTTTTGATGATAAATCCGTGAAGGACAAAAATTTCCTGTGGGGAATTTGTGCAAGTGAAGCTCTTGACCGTCTGAACTCTCAAATAAACAAGCTAACTGAGAGTGTAAATGGTTTGTATAGACGAATCTGTTCTGACGAACAAGAAAACGCGAGTAGTGCCACAAGTTTTTGTGTCCAGGCTGTCGAGAGGGTTCTTTGTGCCAAGCCAGACAAGATGCCATCTCGGTCCGTGCTTATTTCTGGAGAGTTGAATACCTGTCAAGTATTTGATACTGATAACGGGCTGAAGGAAAAAGTAGAATAACCATTGATGGTCAATGCTGTCAGTGACTCAGACGATACAATAAAATCAAACAATCCGTCTCATCACAGAACGGAAACGACTTCTCCTAACTCCTTCAGCTGCACCTGGATGATGGAGCATAGTCACAGCATCATGGTTATCAATATATCTCCCACCCCTGATATGCTTGACGTCACTACTGCTGATTTGCAGAGTTAGGTGTGTCGAACAAACCAATTCAAAAGTGATGAAATGTAAAGCGAAACTTGCGGAGTTACGAAATGCAGTATTGAACCAGATGGAAATGAGCAGTACCAGCCACGTGTAACATCGGTACCTACTTCAAACAAATTCCTTCACCAAGTATCGGTAGCAGAGCTTGCAAGAAAATAAAATTTCTGGTCGAGGATCACAAACAGACCATGCAACAATAGATCAATGCACTACAAAGAAGATCGTCCCAATTTCGGCAACTTATTCTGGAGCCTCTCCTACGGCAACTCGTCTGGAGCAGCGATCTATCCGGACCCCACGTTTGAGTAACATACGAGATAAAAGATCTGTTATAGATAGATCCAAATGTGTGATATTTGCCAACGTTTACGAGTCCCAATCCGACAGTGCTCAAAATCGTATTAATGATGATGTTGGCTCAGTGCGGCAGATCCTATCCGGCGTTTTCGTTGAGGGTGAGGAAGGTTTGGCAGAATCTCTACAGGTCTTATCCCTTCACAGAATCGGCAAAAGAGACGGAAATGGTAAGACTAGATTACTAAGATTAGTTTCTGTGTCTTCTAATCAAGCCGCTTCCATTCTTAATAGAGCTTACAGATTAGCGGGTATGTCTATGCGCATCTTCAAGGACCTTTCGATCGGGGATCACCGTCAATTGTATCTTGCTAGGAAGGAACTATATAGCAGGCGTCAATTAGGTGAGGAGGATTTATGTATCCGAAATTTTCGGGTGGTTCGACGCCGACCATTTCTACGGTGGGAGAAGTTAACTATAAAAACTCAACGAAGGGAGCTTTAGGAGACTTGGTTTCATTTCGTACCATCTTATCGAAAAGTCCGGTGAATTACGGTAGTCATCCTATCAGGATTGCATGTTCCAATGTTCGCAGCTTAGTCTCTAAATTTAATGAGTTCAACTTTTATTTATCAAACAGCGACGTGTCTATTTTCGCACTCACTGAGACCTGGCTGCACAGTGGTATTGATGACAATTGTGTTAACATCCCGGGCTTCTCACTATTAAGAACTGACCGAGGAAACACCCGCCGTGGTGGTGGGGTTGCGATCTATGTAGACAACAAAATGATTGTGACCAACGTCATGTCATATCGAGATGATGATCTACTGGAGTCGCTCTCTTTAACAGTGAAATTGGGTGATACGACAATGTCGATTTGCGTTTGCTATCGTACTCCGTGCACTTGCTGCTTGAAACATGGCATGATCAGTTATTTCACGAACGTGTCGAAACCGTCCAATTTCATCCTTCTTGGTGACTTTAATATTCCGAACCTAACTGGGAGCTCCCCTTTCGAATGTCCTCGCGGTGTAAGTCAGATGGATGTCGACTTATGGAATTTTCTTGTGGACGATTTAGCTCTTATACAACAAGTCATTTAGCTAACTAGGTTTATGGGAAATAGCTCTTCGTTACTGTGAAAAATTTAGTTTTCAGTGAAACATCTCTTGACATATGTGAAGTTCAATATGACCCTCCCATTGGACTCAGTGACCATCTTGTCATTAAGTTTTTTAATGGTTTCTGTGCCGAAGTCCCACCTAACGCAGTTAAGTACTTCAAACGCAAATGGAATAAGGTGGATACGGATGCCCTCCGTAAGCTTACAGTACGATTGGGTCTTCACAACAGTGTTGTCAGTGATATCGATGATTGGAAAACTTTGTCAGTTTCTCTCAACTATCTTACGGATTGCGTAGCCCCATTGAAAACCGTACAATCCTCTTCGAAACTTAAACCTCCGTGGTTTGATCATGAGTTACTTGACATTTTGAAGATGCGAAATAAACTATTTAAGTCATCTCTGAAAATTCAGGGTCTTCGGTCAGAATACCTTCAATATCGTCGTCGTTTCAGCTCTATAAACAAAATAAAAAGACAAAGGTATGAAACTTGAATAATATCATCATATCGAACTTCTTCCAAACCATTCTGGTGGTATGTGAATCAAAATAAAAAACGATTCAATCAATCACAGTGTTAAATCATGGGGGCAGAATTGTACGAGAACCTGATGAAATCGTGAGTGTGCTAGCGACAGCGTTTGAACTTGATTGTTCCACGCCATCTAAAGGCTTTCGTATAGCGCACATTCCTGAGGCATTCACGTCTTTTATGCCGCTTATTCACCCGGATGAGGTTTAGCGGGAACTCACGGATTGTCACCATATACTTCGGCCGGCCCAGACAGTATACACCCCTTTATCCTCCGAAATCTCCATGATCTATTAGCATCGCTACTATCAGAAATGTTTAACATGTTGATACATACTTCGCACATCCCTGATCACTGGAGACAATCTTACGTCATCCCCATTCATGAAAAGGGTAACAGAGACGATCCTTTCAATTATCGTGCAGTATGCCTGACGTGTATTGTATGCAAATGCCTCGAGAGGTTTGTGCATAAATACATTACCACTCACATGGAAAGAGGTACGCTACTACACCCATCTCAGCATGGCTTTCGTACCGGCAGGTCCTGCCTTAGCAATCTAATTACGGCACGTGAAAGTTGGACAGACATAGTTGCAAACGGGGATATGGTTGATGTGATTAACATTGACTTTAGTAGGGCGTTCGACCGAGTACCGCACGATCTTTTGCTCTTACTGTTGGCTCAATACGTTATTGATCCGAGTGTAGTTCGTTGGATCGAGTCGTTCCTGAAAGGTCGATCATATCAAGTTAGGTTAGGGAGTAGCCTTTCTCCTCCACGAAATACTTACGCAGGTGTTCCTCAGGGATCGGTCCTGGGACCCTTGTTATTCAATATTTTTCTTCAGGATCTACTTGTAAGATTAGAATGTGATGTACTAGCGTTTGCGGATGACCTGAAGTTATAGAAATGTGTTCGTTCATATTATAACTGTTTGGAGCTTCAAGATGACCTCGACACTATAAGCATATGGAGCCGGACGACGGGCTTGCTTTTTAATATCTCGAAGTGCAGTCACATGCACTTAGGAGTTAAGAAATTTTCTTATGTGTATAGTTTAGGTGGTGAGCCAATTGAGCAGGTACAGTGCACTAGAGACTTAGGGGTACTTGTGCACGAATCGTTGAAGAGTCGTCCACCACAGACAGGATTATTCAGTCGACCAGAAAATTGAGCTACATGCTTCGTAGGTGATTTCGTTACTCATCTGTGTTTTGTCTTAAAGTGATGTACAACTCAATAATTAGGCCCATTCTTTTATACTGTACACCAGCAACATTTCCGTGCACGCGAGGCGAGCTGAATGATTTAGAAAATGTTCTTCGCAGGTTGACGAGGTGCTGTCATCTTTCGAGTAGTTATTCTTATAGGGATCGCTTGCGAGAGATAGGCATACTGTCAGTTCGGTCTGCGATAGTTTGTAGCGACATCTTATGCGTCAGATATATGTTACTCGGACGTTATGGGTGGCCGGCAAACTGTATCCAGCGGAGCAAACGTGATACGAATCGGGGCCACTTTTTGACTGTGAAAACGCTGCACCATGGGAAGCTGTCTTAGAATCAGTCGCCTATCGCACCGGGCGGTGAGGATGTGGAACTTACTTCCGAAGGATATGGTCGCTATTCATAGTAGACAGCAGTTCATGCAGAGGATGGAGCAATGGCTGTGCGAGACAAACTCACAGTTTATACCGGATCGTTTTTCCATGTGATCAGACAAAACAGCCCTACGGCTACAGTCTTGTAATTGAATAAATAAATAAAAAAAACTTAACTCACTACGTTCATATGTTGGATTTACATTTAAATCATTAGAATTAACCTCTTTCATTAGTATTTCATAATAAAGCTTTTTGCATATGAAGACAAAGTTATTACTAGCTTTATCAATAGTTGTTATTATATAGTTATCCTTTAATTTAGTAAGTTCTTTATACATATCTCTATTTATTTTATCTTTCCTTTTGTAATTATTTGTTATTTTCATTTTATTTTTAATTTTATCAAATATATAATCTTTCTAAATGTTTATCTTAGATATATTCAAGCTTTCACTATTAATCAGCTTACTAAAGTAATCATTTAAGTTATTATATAACAAATTGTAAATTTTATGTCTATACCGAATCGTTATCCTTGGGAGGAATGTTGAATTTTTTCTTTTCAATTTTTTTCTTTTTTTTTCATGTGATCAGACAAAACAGCACTACGGCTACAGTCTTGTAATTGAATAAATAAATAAAATAAATTATGATTTATTATTCATATATCTCAAATTATTATTTACATTATTTCTAAAGTTTCTTATATATTCATGATTTGTTTAATCAAATATATAATATGCATTGTTAACTAATTTAGTTGATTGCATGTGTGGGTTACGAATGTAGAGTGTAATAAACATTTTGAACATTTTTATTTATTAAAATATGCTAGAAGTGTTTAGCGTCATATCAAAAATAATTGTTATTGAATCCATAAATAAACAAATAACCAATGATGGTAATGTTTGTTTTAGTAAATATTAATCAACCTTTATACAAGCACACCCTTTATCGTGAGCTATTGTAAAATATACAATTTGAAAATATTTTTTAACAAATGGTAATTTCGATAGCTTTAAATTTGAGTATAATTATTTTAGAATGAGCTTTTTCCCAATTCAGCATATACCAAAACCGACAGTTTCCCTTAAATTTGCAGGTGACGTTTGCTTTAAAAGATTACCTGAACAAGACGAGGATGATCAACTAAAGAAGATTGAAATGCTTGCTGAAGTAGGTCAAAACAATATATATGGGTCCAGCCTTATTAAACTTGGCACAGAATTATGTTCATGGACATATTCTGAAGGCAATGAAGATAATGTTGATGCCAGTACAAATTTGGATGAATCAGACGTGGAAATGTCAGGTAGCGATTCAAACGATATGTTCAATGTTCATTAACTGCGTACTTATAGAAACATTTAAAATGCGAATCAGTTTAAATTAAAATACAATTCTGAATATGATCTTTTAGCATTTTTATTAGATTTGAGGATCATAGAGTGTAATGATACTTACCTTTTGACTTGTTATTCTAGATGTATTAGAATAAAGCCTATTCTTCTCTGCTTGAATTTACTCGGTACAATTTATTCTAATACACTGTTACCATGGACAAGATCTTGAAGCCAAACATCTTGGAATTGCATCCTGATGACACGAATGCCGAGCGCACCTGGAGACATTGGCTCATACGTTTCAAGACATTCATTTCGTCCTTGGAGTCACCGTCCGATAGTGACAAATTTCACATTTTAACGAACCTGGTTTCAGCGGAGGTTTACGACCTTTTTCGAGAAACGGAAACTTACGAAGACGCGTTATCGACGTTATCTACTACGTACGTCAAATCGAAAACGGATTTGTTTCTGCGACATCAATTGCGTAATCAGCGCCAATTGTCCAACCAAACAATCGATCAATTCATAAGGCATATCGAATCTCTGGGTCGTGAATGTCCATTCGAGGCTGTAACAGCTCAAAATCATCGAGATTTATTTTTACGCGACACGTTCGTCGCAGGAATCAACTCACCGATAATTCGGCAACGCCTGCTTGAAGCTGCGGTACACAATAAAGCCAAGGCGTACGAGCTTGCACGAACTTTGGAAGACGCGCATACTCAAGCAAGCCATTTCACAGAACAATCAAACTTAAATATGGGTTGTGAATCGATGACCATAAATGAACTACATGAAAATATACAAGAAGAACTTCCTTGTCAAATACAATGTAACTCGGTAGAACGTCGCAAATGCTACTTTTGTGGAGATACAATTCACAAACGAGATCGATGTCCTGCTAAGAATATCACTTGTCGTACTTGCGGGAAGTTGGGTCATTTCGCACGGGTGTGTAAATCCAAACGACAAATTTCAACAGGTGTCCATTCCGTGCTAGGTAGCACTTCTTTCTTTCAAGATTCTGCCGCGACGCTACCAACAATTCAAATTTGTATAAAAGGGGTTTCGTTAAATGCGTTGATTGATACAGGTAGTGCACTCAATTTGATAAGACCTGATATTTCCACTTTGTGCAAACTGACATTGAACCCCTCAACTATACGTGTGTCTATGGCGAACACCGCATTCTCGACTAAATTACGACAATTCGTGGTAGCGGATATATCAGCTGATGGCAGACCTTACAAGAATATAAAATTCCATATTTTGTCGTCTTTATGTTCGGATGTTATACTTGGCCGGCCATTCCTTTCAAGACACACTTCGTTACTTATGAAATTCAACGGTTCCGATCCTTGTTTTACAATTGGAGCTGCAGAAGCTTTGACAGTTGAATCTCCTCAGCTATTCAAATTTCTGGACGAATCCATCCATCCTATCGCAACAAAATCTCGTAGAAGAAATCCGTACGATGAAAAGTTCATTGACAGCCAAATCAAACAACTATTATCCGACGAAATTATCGAACCAAGTCAATCGCCCTGGCGCGCTCAAGTACTCATTGTCAATCAGAACCAAAAGAGACGGATGGTTGTTGACTATTCGGAAACTGTCAATAAATTTACTCAGCTCGACGCCTTCCCACTTCCACGAATTGATGATTTTATCAACAAATTAGCTCCATATTCCTTTTACAGTTGTCTCGATCTTAAATCAGCTTACCATCAGATTTTGCTGCGCAGTGACGAGCGTCATTATACTGCTTTCGAGGCGAATGGATCCTTATATCACTTCAATCGTCTACCATTCGGTCTCACAAACGCCGTTCCTGCTTTTCAACGAGTTATCAATGGGATAATTAATAGAGAGAAGTTGACAGACACCTACGCTTATCTGGATGATGTCGTGATCGGCGGAAGAAGTAAAGAGCAACATGACAGTAACCTGAAGCGTTTTCTAAACGTAGCCACAAAATACAATATAACCTTGAACAATTCAAAGTGTGTGTTCGCGTCTTCGTGTATACGAATACTTGGTTACCAAATTTCTAAAGGAAAAATGTCCCCTGACCCCAATCGAGTGATTTCAGTTACTTCCCTTGAGGAACCCAAGAACGCAGCATCCTTAAAGCGTATTGTTGGTTTGTTCGCCTACTACAGTTCCTGGATTAAAGATTTCTCAAAGTTGATTCGTCCTCTAATTGATTCTCAGTCTTTCCCATTATCTCATTCTGCACTGAAAGCTTTCCATACTTTGAAGGAACGTATAGCTGAAGCCACTTTGTCAACCATCGACTTTGAATTGCCATTCACGATAGAGACAGACGCAAGTGAGCGATCGATTGGAGCTTGTTTGTCTCAAAATAGTAAGCCTGTCGCCTTCTTTTCAAGATCCCTCGACAAAAACGCGAAACGATTCACCGCCATTGAAAAGGAAGCGCTGGCTATTGTTGAAGCGTTAAGATACTGGAGACACTATTTGTACATCCAACCATTCAAGATTATTACGGATCAGCGTTCTGTTTCATACATGTTCAGTGCTCACAACAACAAAATAAAGAACGACAAGATATTAAGATGGCGTTTGGAGTTGTCCCAATTTAAATTTGATATCCAGTACCGAGCTGGGAAGCTCAATCATGCCGCTGACGCTCTTTCTCGCGACGCGTTCTGCAACTCTGTCTCATTCACCAATCATGATCTTCAGCATCTTCGTAAAGTCCATAGTCAATTATGCCACCCGGGAATTACTCGCCTTTGGCATTTCGTGCAAAAACGGAACCTCCCATTTTCCCTCTCGGATGTTAGGAATATTTCAAGCGAGTGCAAAAGCTGCGCTATATTGAAACCAAGATTTTTTCGTCCACCTGAGGCTAAACTCATAAAATCAAGTATGCCATTTGAACGCTTGTCTATAGATTTTAAGGGCCCAATTCCTACAAAGAACAATAAAAGGTATTTGTTAACCGTCATTGACGAGTATAGCAGATTCCCCTTTGCCTTTCCATGTTCTGATATGACTACACACTGTCATAGACTGTTTAACCCAGATCTTTTCAATTTTCGGTTCACCTGCTTCAATCCATTCTGATCACGGTACGGCTTTTACCTCTAAGGAAATCCAGTCATTCCTCTCTCATCACGGGGTGGCGATTACTCATTCAAGTTCATACAACCCTGCTGGCAATGGTCAAGTCGAGCGCCTTAATGGTGTACTATGGAAGGCAATATCATTGCGTTTACATGACCTCGGAAAGAAAACAGATGAGTGGCAAAGTGTATTACCACAATGTCTCAACGCTATTCGATCACTTCTGTGTACTGCCACGAACCACACACCACATGAACGACTCTTTACATTCAGCCGACGCTCTATAAATGGTCATGATCTTCCGTCTTGGTTATCAAACCCTGGCCCAGTCTTAATAAGACGCTTTAATAAAACGAACAAATACGAGAACCCTGTGGAAAAAGCTGAAATTGTGTACGCCAATCCCAATTTTGCTCTCGTGAAGTTACAAAACGGGAGGGAGATATATATATCAACTCGACATTTATCCCCGTATCCCAGAGTCGACGAAAACCTCAATATCAACTCGTCCGATGGAGACATTCCCTTTGACCTTGAAACTTTGAATTTATACGATGGCGATAAAATGTGTGATCAGGCATCAATAAATGACCATTCAACAGTAAATAGCAATTCTCATTCACGTTCAGATAAGCGTTGTGATGAAATCACTGTCAACCCTGAAAACTTGGATGCAACGAAGTATATCGATGAGACGGTCAATCACAACGAGGAAAACGAACTATCCAGACAGGATGAATCATTTCTCTTAAATACTGATAATACGTGCCAGAGCAACTACCCTACGAGATACTTCAATCGTTCTGAAAATGGGGAACTACGACCTCAAAGAAATCGAAGAAGTCCTGCGTACTTAAATGATTATGTCGTGGGGAGAATGTAATGATACTTACCTTTTGACTTGTTATTCTAGATGTATTAGAATAAAGCCTATTCTTCTCTGCTTGAATTTACTCGGTACATAGAGAAAATTAGTTTCATTTGTCTAATTGCACTTTTCGATTTGTTAGGAAATTTGAATTGAATAACTGACAATACTTTTCTATAATAATGTATATAATCCCAACGATAATTGATATGTTTGTTATGTAAAGTATATTATCCACACCAGAGATTATGATCCTTTTCAAATTAGTACACTCGTACAAAAATTTCAACGTATTTTGCAATAGACACGAAATAAACGGTAAAATTTTTTGCTTTTTCATCTTTCTTCTTCGAATCCACGATGTCTTTAGAAATCTTTAGATTGTAATTTATTATTACTGAGTACAAGACAAAGCCGCAAATGGCTATTCAGTCTGTTCACTGTTGATATTAAAAAAATAAAAAAATGAAATGTAGAATGTAATGATCTGCTGTTTTCTAAACTTGATTCCGATATTTTCTTACTGGACAAAGAGCCTCCGATTAGTTCAAGCGATCATGTGATAGTCAAGTTTCCGATTCCTCTTATGTCAAGCGGATCACTATTTAGAGAGAGTTGTGAAGCGTGTATGGAAAGCGATTCCAGAAAATGTGATAATTTAGTATGCTAGAAAGGTTCATGTTGTCGGTGATGATCGTGATGTTGAGAGCATTTGGCAGTCTATCAAAAGGAGGATGTTTCAAGTTCTCGATGAATTTGCTCCCATACGTAAATTTAGTAAGCGCAAAATGTCTTATAAAAACCATCGTGGTTCGATAGTGAACTAAAGCGTCTCATTCGATTAAGAAATATAGCGTGGAGTCGTAGTAAAAAGAGTGTAGATTTAAATAGTGAATACAAACGAATTCGTAATCAATGCAATCGCTTAAAATCGCAGAAGAGATATGTGTACGAGAATGATATTGTTATGTCTCTAAAACACACACCCAAACGATTTTGGAGTTACGTTAGTCGATCAAAGGTATAGAAATCTAGTGTTCGACGCATTCGTATGGGAAATGAATTTATAGACGACCCAATGAAAGTGGCTGAAGTGTTTGCTGATGTGTTTGCGCTAACTTCGAGTGAAGGCATTGCTTCTAGAGTCAATAGTTGTGATGGCTCATCCATATGTCAGAGTCCATACTAGTTGTGTCGACAGAGGAAGTTAAAATAGAGTTGTCGAAGTTATCTAAATAAGTGGCAGCTGGCCCTGACGATATCCCAGCTTACGTCCTTAATCTCTTAAAATGCATACTGTCGTACCTGCTATCAAAGTTATTTAACGTTTCTCTTAGCTCGTCAATTATTCCAAATGATTGGAAATCAGCGATTGTTGTACCACTTCCGAAAACAAAGAACGTTCTCGATATAGATGGATTTAGACCTATAAGTTTAACATATACTGTAAGCAAGGTACTTGAGAGAATTGTACACAGAAGGTTAGTTAGCGTATTAAACTCAAGAAACTACTTAAGTGACTCGCAACATGGTTTTCGAAATGGACGCTCATGCCTAACGAATACTTTATGTGCTCGTGAACAATAGGCTGACGCAATTGCAGGTGGTGGCATTGTGGATGTCGTCTATTTGGATTTATCCAAGGTATTTGACCGCGTTTCAAAAAGTGAGTTGATAAAAATTCTAGAGTCAATTAATCTAAAATATTACCTAAATCGCTGGATCAAGCACTTCCTGGATGGCTGGTAATTTTGTGTAAGAGTAAAAAAATATTTATTTTAATGTGGCAAATGCGTGCCAGCGCACGCTTACATGACCACAACAAAACCAAAAATGTAAAACATGTGTCGAGAAGCTGTGAACGGAGGAGGTGTTTGAATGTGACAAAGGAGGGAGCGTGGCGGACGTCGAGAGGAAGTTGTTTCCAGACGAGTGAGGCGGCGACGAGGAAGGATCGGAGACCGTAGTTGTTGGAGTAGTTGGGAACGTTGAGTAAGAGGGAATGACGGGAACGCAACGAATGCGAGGTGGGGCGAGTGTCGTCTAAGAAAGGAAGGTTGATTAACGATAGGGAGGCAACAGCGATGAGACAAAAAGTTTCGAGAAGAAGGCGGATTTTGATGCGGATGTGGATGGTGGGCCAGGAGAGTTGGGCAAAATATGTGGATGTGTAGTCGAAGCAACGGAGACGAAAGAGCACTCGAACGGCGGTGTTGATTATTCGTTGTAGGGGTAGGATTATGGATTTTGAAGAATTGGCGAAAAGGCTAAGGCAGTAATTGATTTTGGGGAAAAGAAGCGATGAATGAAGAACCACACAAGAACGGAAGTCGATAATGGGGCGGATACGGGGGATGTCACGGAGAATTAAGTTTGACGAGCGGACCTTGTCACTGACGAATACTTTATGTGCTCGTGAATAATGGCTGACGCAATTGCAAGTGGTGGCATTGTAGATGTCGTCTACTTGGATTTATCCAATGCGTTTGACCGCGTTCCACAAATTAAATTGATTAAAATTCTAGAGTCAATTAATGTAAATTATTACCTAACCCGCCGGATCAAGCACTTCCTGGATGGTCGGCGATTTTGTGTAAGAGTAGGAAATGTTTTGTCATCTCAACGCAAATTTAGTATATAAATGGATTTAGTATATAAATGGATTTAGTATATAAATGGAGTCTTATAGTCTTTCAGTTCCTCCTGATGACCTCTAATCCTTATTCTGATACAACGTCTGTTATTTATCAGTCAATTCATAAAAATGACGTTTATTTTAAATTTCAATTTTTATTTTAACTTGATTTAAACTATAAAAAATCTTTAAACAATTATTTATTTTATTATTTAATTATTAAATTTTGATTTGGCATTATGTTTTGTTTATTTTATAATTATATTAAATACGTAGACTCAGTTAGCTGATTTGATTAGTACAGGAGTATCCCTTTACTTGGGAAAGTGCAAGAATATGAGATTTTGTCGTGAATGCGAAAGTTACTATAACTACGTAATAGGTAGTTATACCTATTATTAGAAATCTTGGGATTCTGATTGATTCATCCTTAAGGGCATGACTTCATTATGATGTTCAGCTATGCAAGGCTAGAAAAATGATGCACACTATCAAAAATTGCTTTCTAAGGATAACTCCATCTTCGCTCAGGGTGTTGTTTAATTCGTTAGTGCAACTTATACTTGAGTATTGCTCTCCATCATGTTTTCCATGTACCCGAACTGAATTGAATGCCGTCGATTGGGTTCTTAGTAGTATCACGTGTCTATGCCTAGACTGTAAAAAATTACCTTATCCTTATCATTAGGTTTAAAGATAAACCTAACAAGGATAACCTGTCATCATACGAATACGAATTATGAATGCAAATTCGAGACCTAAAGAACCAAAGAACAAAAGAACAATAAAGGAGTTTGAAGACAGAAGGATTCATTCTCGAGAAACAATTTTTGATGCAATACAAGGTTCGAACTACATCACTGCAAGCAAAGTCCGCATTCAAACGTGTTTTGTGTTTTTAGTAACTTGTGTATTATTACACTCAAATCCTTTTGTTCCAACACAATAGTAAGTATCTTTCCTCCTATGTGGTAACTATGATCGATCCCAACGCTACCTATTCTCATACATACGCATGTACTTATATGCGTATGTACGAGATGTATATGCGCATGTACTTGACCTTGAAAAATGTTAGAGATCTAATATACATACACTAAAAATTGTCTTGATTGTTAAATACTCAAAACGATTGACTTCCAGACGATTGACTTCCAGACGATTGACTTTCAGACGATTGACTTTCAGACGATTGACTTTCAGACGATTGACTTTCAGACGATTGACTTTCAGACGCGGTCGCTTCGCTTGCGCGCCTTCGTTCCTACCGCCGCCGATCAAACTCTCACGACCCGAGGCAAGCCTTCGAGCTCCTTGTCAAGGAATCTGGGCAAAGATCAAAAATTCTGAGTAAACCTTTCTGATTACTGAAGCTTATTACAGTATAAACGTAAAGTAAACACAATAAAACACAGAGAATAACTACATGATGACTAAGGGCAAACCTCGTAACTCACCCAGATGCTGTGGATACAACGGACAGAACGCTATCTGCAAGGGCTATCTGCAAGGTATGGAAACGCTTTCCTTTTCGCGATCGTTGCGTCATCGTCACTAACATAACTCCTTCCACCTCATCTCCACAAGCACGTCTCGACCACGATATTTCCGCCTTCAGATCCATCATCTCGTCTCTTGTTCCTGCGGATAAACCATCCTTTTTCAACGACATCTCTCTTGTTGCATTTATTCGCATTAACAAATCTCAATCTAATCCTTCTCAGCTCCCTCTCCTAAAAAATGTCCTCTGTCCTCTCTCAACGATTTAAACTCATGTCCTCTTCTACCACTCGAATTTTCCCTGATCGCATACCTTCCGAAATCGCTCAACTCTCTTCTGCCCGCATTGAAAAATGCCGTCGCGAGGTAAACGGCGAAACATCTCTCTCCATCCAAAACATCGACGAAAATTGTCAAGTTGTCCACACACCCCCAACATCCGATGGCGCTCCATTTACCCTATGTATCTTCTCTGCTAGACCCTCTTACCACCACACACGGTTTCTGCCTGGCCTTCTCAACACTAGATATATTCTCCATAAATCCATGACAAGGCACGCTCGTCATACTTAATTCTCCTTTACATTCGCCGTATCCGCTCTTTTATTCACTACCGTTCCTGTATATCTTCTTTCATCGCTTCTTTTCCTTAAAATCGATTACTGCCTCAGCTTTTTCGCTAAGTCGCCAAAATCCATCATCATACCCCTACAATGCATCATCAAATCCGCCGTTCGAGTGATCCTATGTATCCGTCGCTTTGACCACACATCCACATATCTTGCTCAACTCTCATGGTCCACCATCCACATATAACTCCGCCTTCTTCACGTTACTTTTCGTCTCATCGCTGTCGGCTCCCTACCGTTCATCAACCTCCCTTTCTTAGATGACACTCGCTCAACTTCTCTATCACTGCGTTCCCGTAATTCCCTCTTACTCTACGCTCCCAATTACTATAGCAACTACAGTCTCCGATCCTTCCTCGTCGCCACCCCACTCGCCTAGAATCAGTCCTCACTCGACATCCATCGCGCTAGCTCCTATATTACATTCAAATACCGCCTCCGTACCTACCTCCTCAAAACATGATTTAGATTTTTGTTATTGTCGTTGTGGTCATGTAAGCGTGTGCCGGCACGCATTTGCCACGTTAAAATAAATCCTTTTTTAAATCATTTAATAAATTTAATGTTATTAAATCATTTAATGTCGTCTAATTAACAAAAAATTTTCTGTTGGTAAAAATTCCCACTCATATTCGTTGAATTGCAAGGTAGAGAATTCCCTACCTTGCAATTCTTCAACAAACATTTTTCTTTGTTTATCTCCCGATAGCAAATGTTGAGCAATTTGTATTTAAAATCATTTCGTCTCCATTTTAAGTCACGTGACCTGCTACTCTATCAGTTGCTTCCTAATTTTACGTGGTGTACCCTGATCGTTTTCTTTTTAGAGTGTGTTTTGTCTCCATAACATATTGACATTGACATTTTGTGCACGTTCCTGCATAAAACTAAACCGTGCGTTTTATAATTACAGGACGTTTTGTATTTTGGTAACATTCATGACTTTCTCTTCCTCATCTCCACTCACATAATACTTACACTTCTTATCATCAGATTCAAATGTGTGATTTTTGTTCTGTTTGTAGCGATGGAAAAATAATTTACTGCCTACTTATAAACGTGCTACATTTTAAACAAGCCGCCATTATTGTTTCCTTATGTACTTTGTTAATGCTCGAAATTTTGGACAATAATCCGTCAAGGTTGTCTTTTTTAAAAACACACGCTTTTTCTTCTACTCTTTATTAAATCTGATTGTTTTTACATATGCAGTGTCAATCTTATAATGTTCCGTCGTGAGTAACGCGAGTTTTTAACGCGTCTACCAGATGTTTCATGTAAACAAATCGTTGTGATGGTACAATCCACAGTTTTATCATCCTCTATCCCTTTCTGCTTAGAGCTTTAAGATCCATGCGAACTGTGACATTAACTGAACTGTTTCAAATGTCAATTGATAAATGCGAAATACCACCGGACTGGAAATGCGCAATTGTAGTTCCGGTTTTTAAGAAGGGTGCCATGCACAATTCTGAAAATTACAGACCAGTGAGCTTAACTAGTATTGTCAGTAAAATTTTCGAACGATAATCGATAGGTATGTTGTGAACTTATTGCGTCAATCAAATCAGATAAACCCATATCAACATGGATTCACCGTTGGACGATCGTGCTCAACTAATTTACCTTGTGCTAGGGAGGCGTGGGTTAATGGCGTGTCTAACGGGATAGCAGTTGACTGTGTCTTTATTGACTTTGGTATGCTTTCGATCGTATACGTCATGAAAATCTCATCGAAGTGCTTTTGGACTTTAAAATAAATCCGATTATTGTAAATTGGCCCCACGCATTCTTAACGCAACGATCTTATCGTGTTCGCATTAGATCAAGCTTATCATCACCACGTTCACTTACATTAGGTGTACCTCAAGGCACTGTCATTGGTCCACAACTTTTCAACATTTATCTAAACACATTGTTAAAACAGCTACACTGTCCGTATTTGGCTTTTGTCGATGATCTTAAAATCTATGATCTTAAAATCGATGATTTTCGATGATTTTCTTAATTATTATCGATGATTATCATCGATGATTATCGATGATTTTCTTAATCGATGATCTTAAAATCGCCGCCGAGTTGCCAATGTTTTTTCCTCTTTAATTCTAGAGGCATTGTGCTCAAATTCATCCAACGATTGGGAGCGTTTGCTGTGCTTTCCGAAGCTATGCCTACAGACTTCCTCAGGTCGGCACCATGCCGGAGACAACACTAGATCTAATATCAACGCGCTTATAGACAAATTCGAAAATGGAAGAGAGCGTGATTGCCTTTCCTCTTCGGGGCTTCGATCATCCAGGAAATTCAGAGGAACTAATGATAAGAAAAATGAATTTATGGAAGTCATCGAATTGGCGAGAAATGGCAATTTCGGAAAAGCGATGCGCCGCCTTACGTCGAATAGTGCATGCGAATTTTCAGAATCTTTACGCGGTAAACTGACAGAGCTACACCCCTTACATGATGTTCTCCAAAGTCCTGGACAGCCATCTTTGAATACCCCCTTGTCGGTTGACTCAGACATAGTTGAGGCCGCAGTATCATCATTCCCACCCTCTTCCTCTCCTGGCTGTTTAGGTTTGAGGGCAGAACATATTCGAGATATGCTGTCGGTAGATCACGGGGTTTTGCTTCAACGCCTAACATCACTAGTCAACAACATGATCGCTGGTACTCTCCCGAAAGACCTCGTGCCCTTTGTCGCCGGTGCTAATCTCATGGCATTGAACAAACCAGATGGAGGGATCCGCCCCATTGCCATTGGGGAGACATTACGTCGTCTTTGCGCTAAGTGTATTTGCTCCAAACTTCGACAGCGATTTGCCGAATCCCTCCATCCGCACCAGCTCGGTGTAGCGACGCCAAACGGAATGGAACAGATAGTACATCAAGCACGTCGGCTACAACAACTTCATGATCAAAATGTTAATTGGGTTTGGGCTAAAATCGACTTGGCTAATGCTTTTAACACGCTGAACCGGGATTCCTTCGTCAACGCGATCGATAAGAATTTTCCAGAAATTAGTCGTTGGACATCATGGTGCTACGGCACTACCTCAAGCCTTCGGTTCGGTAGCCTGAAACCTCTTCAGTCTCGAAGAGGGGTACAACAAGGAGATCCTCTTGGTCCAGTTCTATTTTGCCTGGCGATTGATCCGATTGTGGTCCAGATATCGGAGATTGAAGGTGTCAGCTTAAATAGGTGGTACCTCGACGACGGAATAATCGGCGGTACTCCTATTGCGGTGGGCGAGGCTCTGGCTCGTCTTGCTGCTAATTTTCCTGCGATTGGACTGTCTATTAACTGGAAAAAAAACCGAAGTAATTGGTAGGGAAGACAAGGTCGACTTGATAAAGAACAGATGCCCATGGATCACATTGGTCAACACCACAAAAAACTTTACAATTCTTGGAAGTCCCATCGGGTCTAAGGAACATTGTTCGGGATACCTTGTCGATGTTGTTCTACCATCCCTGCGTCAAACTCTGGACTCGCTCGAAAATCTCCCTGACCCACAAGTTGCTTTCATCCTGCTTCGTAGCTGCGCATCCGCTCCACGGGTAAACCATTTAATGCGCACTATAGACCCCGCCTTCGCCGAAGAGTTTTTCCGTTTGTTCGACCGCTTGATATTGAAGTGTTTTAGCAATATCACTTCTATTCAACCCGATAAGTGGGCGTGGATGCAAGCTTGCTTACCGCTGAAGATGGGAGGACTGGGCCTTCGAAGCTGCTTCCAACACTCTCAGGCAGCCTTCCTGTCTAGTGTAGACACTGTCGCTAGCCAATTAAATCTTGACCCTTTAACTTTCCCTGGGTACGAATTCGTTAAATCTATTATTCCGCAACATGTAGGCAATCCGCAAACAAATCAACGAGGATTATCTTGTCACATTGACGAAGTGTCGCGCAGCAGGCTATTGGAGAATGCCGATCGCTTCAATACTGCCCGATTATTGGCAGTTTCATGCCCACACGCGTGTGCTTGGTTACAGGCCGTCCCTAGCAA
Source organism: Pomphorhynchus laevis (assembly GCA_012934845.2). Taxonomy (NCBI): domain Eukaryota; kingdom Metazoa; phylum Acanthocephala; class Palaeacanthocephala; order Echinorhynchida; family Pomphorhynchidae; genus Pomphorhynchus; species Pomphorhynchus laevis. The sequence goes on along the minus strand of WNNJ02000599.1, from coordinate 56,657 downwards.
AGCCACACATATGAACTTGGCACCAAATGAATTCGTTGTGCTACTACGTCTTTGGTTAGGGTTGTCTCTCTGGAACAGTGATTATCGATGCAGACGCTGCCTTAGGATGGCAGACAAATTCGGCTTCCACGCCTTAACATGTCAGTTTGGAGGCCACCCTGGAATTCGACATGATAGCTTGAGGGATACAGTCTTTCAAGCAGCGGTTTCTGCTGGATTGAGGGTGGCAAAGGAGGTACCCAACCTTATTCGTGGTTTGCGAGAGAGACCGGCGGACATTCTATTTTATAAGGACCCTCCTTTAGCAGTTGATTTTGCCGTAACTAACCCTCAACAAAATGCTTATATTTCCATGGCTTCTGAGATCCCTGGCTATGCCGCAAGCAAGTATGCCACCTGTGTCAAGGAAAGGAAATATAAACGCAAATTAGAGGAGAATGGATACAGTTTTACGGCAGCAGTTGTTGAAACTTACGGAGGATGGAACCCCCAAGGGGAAAAGCTAATTCGTTTCATTGCTCGTTCTATGTCATGTAGAAACGGTACCCCGTATTGTAGCACAGCGGGTCAGTTATTTCAGCGCTTGTCCGTCGCACTGATGAGAGGAAATGCTAAAGCGATCCTCAAAAGTCTTGACGAGATGGGCCAACCCTTACTAGAGAAAAGTCTTGGATTTTGTGACGACCCATCTCCGCGACTCTTTTCTTTGAGCAACCTTGCACAGCCCGAGGCCCAGTCAGTTGAGATAGTTCATGACTCCAATATTCGGTCAGCTTCCGTCGTCAACGGCGACCATTCTGAGGTTGACATGCCTGTCCTGCAACTCATGTCTCCACGACGACCTTCGGCATATCACTCAACATCTAAACAATCAAATAATGCTTCTTTGTCACTTCAGCAATCACCAACAATTAAGGAGGGGTTGATATCGCTTCAACCGAATATTGATCAACATACCTATGGAACTGCAACATTATCCAGATTAACACTTGCACCATTTTTGAACCTTCCATTTGGAAATTCAAATTGTACTGAAATACAACAAAATATTTTTGGCACTATTTAGACAAATCCACATGCAGTTCAAAACCTTCTAAGTAATAATTTGGCTCAAAGACTTATGAGTAATCCTGCATTGCTTAGTTCAATTAAGCTTAACAATCCACAAATGCAAAGAGTGAGGGAGCAGAACCACGAGGTTTCACAATTCGTTAACAATCCGGATTTAATGTGTCAAACAATGGAAATGATTCGTATTCCTACAACTATACAGGAAATTACGAGAAACCATGACAGAGCCCTGATTAACCTTGAGAGATTACCGAGCGGATATAAAGTTCGACAGAGAATTTATCGCGATTTTCAAGAACCAATGCTTAATGTGGCACATGAGCAGTTTGGCGATAACCCTCTGAATACTTATTCTAGTTCATCTGGTACAGCTAACACTAGTCAAGTAGGAACTGAAAATACAAACCTCCTGCCAAACCCGGTGGCATCTCAGAATACTACATTTCAAATCGATTCGTCTAGTTCATATGTATCTAATTCAAACCGTTTAGAGTCGCCTTTGCAATCTACGTCAAGCGAAAACACTAATCGGTATTCTACGATGAACCCTCAACAATTATTAGTAGTCGATGCTGAAAATCCTCTCATGTTATTCGACATTATGCGGGCATCCAGTTTTAATCCAAATATGAATAATTCTCTTTGCGATCCTGGTATTCTACTTAATCTGCTTAAGATTCTTCTTAATCTGCTGCGTACATATGAATTTATACAGGACGAAGGACAAAGAGAACAAGTACATCGTGTAATTCATGAGTTTATGAGTCAGTGGCCAATACCTGAAATTTGTGCTCTATGCACAAATACTCGAGCATTGAGGACGATTGTACAAATTCTAAAGAATCTAATTCGTCTTAGGGACACATCCCCACAAGTATATTCACAGTTGATATCTTCAAATATAAGCGGTCTAGTCGATAATCAAATGAATAGTCAACCTACTTCATCTGATGTGGATTCTTTTCGATCACCAAGCAATAGACAAACAGCTTATGCAACAACAGTATTTCAAAATTTACAATACTCAAATCAAGATTATACTGCTTCGTTGTTTCAACCATTAGATCGTCTTCATCTCCAGCAACATCAGCCGACAAATCAACAACCAAACCAAACTCAAGAACATCTTTATGCATCCGAACTTGTACAAATGCAGACATTGGGATTCCATAGCCGTGATACTAATCTGGAAGAGCTTGCTGCATCTATGGGGGACGCAAAAATGGCTGTGGAACGTAATGAAGATTTTGATTGATTGACTATAGTTTTAATCTCTTAAAATCTTGTCTAAAATTACATCGAAAAGCGACATTACTGTATTAAAGCAAGATTTAAAAATTATTCACGAAGTAATAATAAATGTATGTAAATGTGTCCATTTACGTTTTGGTCGGAGTGACATACATGCTGATTACATGTTAGGCGATAACATTGTATCTAGAGCGAATCACACACATAACCTTGGCACAATTGTTCAGTCTTCTCTCAAGACTCATATGAACACAGACAGAATATGCTCGAACGGGCGAAGTGTTCTTTACTTATTGAAGAATTGCTTCAAATATTTTCAAGTAGAATGCTTTAAGCTACTGTACAACGCATTGGTTCGTCCGCACATTGAGTACAACATTCAATCATCATTTCCGTGCACTAACGAGGAAATCAATTCACTTGATAATATATTAAGGCGAGGGTCTCGATTATGTAAAGGAGTTGCACAGTTTGCTTACGCGGAGAGACTAAGAATGCTAGGCATGTGTTCTATCCGGTAACGTTTAATGTATTTAGATTTGGTAGCGTTGTATAAGATCGTTAAAGGTTATGACGGATACCAAATAAATTGTGTAAGTTTGAATCATCGTGCCTGCCATCGAGGACATTGTTTGCATCTTAAAACTCAATATCATGGAAGGTGCCTTCGAATATATCGTCTTTCGCATCGAGCTGTTAGCGTGTGGAATATGTTACCAGACTTTTTAATATCTATCCATGACATTGATATATTCAAACGAAAATTATTAGAATGGATACGACATTCTGATCAGCAAACTATCCAAATGGCATACCTGTCAGATCAACGATAATTTCAACAATTTAACCTCGTTTTTTTCTTTCCTTTATTTGTTTGTCTATCTTTCTATGTGAGCGGACTAAACATTTCACGGGCTTTGTCTTGTGTATGGATAATAATAGTATATTGAAGCACTGCAACTTCCCTGCAGTGCTTCAAACGACAAATCCGATCCCATCTGAACAATTTAACTGCTTGACTTTCTCATTTTTGTTTGTGGACTTGCAAGCGTACAGCTTGTACGCATTTGCCACATTAAATAAATTTGTATTATTGTATTATTATTATATAAACTAAGAATTAACATAAATGATATCAATATGATGACAAACAAGGATTTAAATACACCCGAGTTACTAATAAATTGCCTTCACCTGCATCGGGCATATTCGCGGAACGGTATTAATAAAAATATATTATTTTCTCCTGTTCGACCAAAGTATGTATTGAAGCAACCTAAGTCGAGCACTTCATACAAGAGACGATCCTAGGGTGTCAAATGATGTGCTATCGGGAATGAAAATGAAACGAGATCCCAGTATATAAGACATTTGTTGAAATTATCAATACAATGAATCGTGCTAGAAACAAATAATTGCGTTATTTTGGCGAACATCAATAAATCTTTTGCAGACAGTGTTCAGACCAGTATGGATGACGAAGTAGTTTCTATTTGTAAGGTCTTTTCAGATATATTCATGCAGGGTGAGGTGGATATTGCGCATAGTCTCAATGTCAAGAGCTTATTTTGTCTTAGTAAAAAAAGCAAACGATAAACCACGATTACTTAAAGTAGTATTTGATTCTGCAGAAAATACAAGATCAGTTTTAGCTAGAGGATATCGCTTGAAAGATAAGATGACAAAAATTTTTAGAGATCTTTCGGTTGAGGAAAGCTTATTGCTTAATAATGATCTAGCATTTTCTCACACTGGGCAAGTGTGAGTTTCTCTCAGTAATTGTATTACACTTACTAGATCCACTAGGTATTGCCGTGTGCTACAGGTCGCCGCAATCATCTGTATTGAATCATGAATTCTCTACACTATTTAGTCACTATTCTGAGCTTGAAGAATATCTACTAGTTGGCGATTTTAATATACCCTCAGCTGGTCACATCTGGAATTATGTTTTGGATAGTATTCTGCCAAGTCAGATGTGGATTTGTAGAATTTTCTTACAAATGATCTCATGTTAGAGCAACATGTGCAGTCGCCCACCAGATTCGCGCAAAACCAGGAATCTTGTCTAGATTTGGTATTTTCCAAATTAATTACAAGTGTGGGTAATATGAGCTATCAGAGTCCTATTGGATTGAGCGATCATTGCATGATCTTATTCGATTATTTTTCTAGGTGTATGATCCGAAAACTGGAAAATTTGATAGTGTCGAAAAGATCTTGGCAACAAATTGATGAAGACTCATTACGAGAAGCGGCACTAAGAACATCATTCAACTGTGCTAGTGAAGACATTGAGGTAAGGTGGCATGTTATTGAATCAGGTTTAGTAGCTCTTGCAGATAAGTTTGCACCACTCCGTAGAGTACCAAAAAGTAAAGCTAAATACCCTCATTGGTTTGACACTGGATTGCGATATGCTCTCAAACATAGGAATCGACTATTTGAACTAAGTCGTCATCAAAATAATTTTAAAAAGCGGTATACAATATTCCGTAATTTCGTCAATCGCCTTAAGATTACAAAAAGGCAAAGTTTTGAAGATCAAGTAGCTTTACAAATTGATACATAACCAAAAACGTATCGGGCTTGTGTGAAGGGATTCAGAGCTCTAGCTACCAGCTATTTAATCTTTAAGAGATAGTAACACTCGTGTGACATCGCCAGACAGCATACAATCAATGAATTTAAATCTAATATGAAGAGCTACATTCGCAATGAGAACAAGTAGTTGTTGCTGCAATACCCATCGTCCTTGTATATCTATATCCTCTTTTTTGCCATTAATCCCGTACAGAAACGGGGTCGGTTCTCAATGTACGCGTCTACAATTTCGAACTGTAGCGGGCCAGATCCGTGTGCAATCAAGAAGCTTGTAATTGCTTGTGTAGTGTGTCAAGCCATCGCTGCTTTGGCCGTTCTTTCGGACGGTTATCATCTACTTTAATACTCAGACATGCTTTCACCATTAAGTTACACGCAGAGTGTGACCGAACCATCGAAGACGGGATTTTCGCATTTTTTCCTTGACCGTACCGCTGTTAGATCTCGTCTTCGAGCACATAGTGGAGGCGAGTTACTCTACTCGTCCATCTCAGCATCTTAGTCTCCATGACAGCGATGCGATTTTCGTGGCTCTTCGTAATTGGCAAGCACTCGGTACTATATAAGGCAACAGGACGTATCACTTTTTTATTTATTTTGGATTTGATACGATTCTTCATACTTCGATCACACAGAACACCAGTCGTCGCACGCCACTTTGTCCATGCAGCAGTTTGTAAGGACGTTTTCATTAAGTTTAGTACACCCCGCAGTTGGTTTACTACAGGGAGTTTCCAGGGGCACCACGTGGAAGATTGGACACCTTCGTCCTTCTATATCTGTAATGAATGATTATTCTCTTTTATTATTTGCTTGTTGTGAGCGGTCAAAACAGCCTTATGGCTATGTCCTGTATTAATACAAAATGTTCAATTATAAAATGTCTCATGATTTGTTTCTTTTCGATATATAATGTTTCGTTTTATTCGTTTTTTTTCTAGATGATAATCACATTAGTTTAATGTCGAAAATTTGCATAAATACGATGTTTTCAATAATTCAACGTCGAAGAAACGTGTAATGTAAAATCAATTAACTGCAACATCTATGGTGTTGCAGTTAATTGATTCATCTATTCTTTTTATATTCTAATAAAAAGAATATTTTATAAATAGATTGATAATTGATAGTTTACAAATCAATTTGTTAACTATAACTATACATATTTTACTATTAAAAGTAATAAAATATTATATATTAATAAATTTTAATGATTAATTTATTTATATTAGTAATATAAAATATTATTAATTAATATATTATTTAATAATTACAATATTAATTCTTGAATGAAGTAATTTAAAGAATATTTTATAAAAAGCGATAAATAATAAATGATATAAACTATATAAGTAATTTAAATAAATGTATTGCCAGATTTTGATCCCGAATTCCCGGCAGCACGAAATATGCCAAACAGGTACTAACTTAAATGTGGTTGCTATGGGGTAAATACGAAAAAATTTCATTATTTACTGTTATTATAACAGTGTAAGCTAATATTTTGCAATTGATAATTGGATTTTCATGTAATTTAATTTAATTATGATTTACAAATATTTGTTTTTTAGTAAAAACATTAACAAAATGCAACAATGGAAATTTATTATTTCTTTGTATAAAAATAAAAACGCCAACGAACGGCAACATATAGTAAAAGAAAAAGTGCCCAACAATTTTACGAATAAAATTTGCAGTTCACGATAAAATTCAAAAATGTAAAAATAATATTAATTATAAAAATAATAGGTCAAGATAAAATTGTAACGCTAAAATTACACAATTGATTATTTTTAAAGGAGATTGCAGATTTTTCGACATACACGTATTTTATATCGTTGAATTGATGTAAAATAATATAATTCCTTAAAGCCGCTTTCTATGCCACCCGCATATTACCATGATTTTTTAAATACTTACACAAGATGAAAAACGCAATCTGGCTTTGTGGATTTTTGTGTGAATTGGATTAACGTTGCAGAAGCCGGAATGCCTGATTTAGCTTTCGTTTAGTTAATGATCGATTTGATTGAGGAAATGAATCAAATTCCTTGTCATCTGAGCTATGCTCCGTAACAAGAGCAGGAAATAATTCATTTATCGATTGTCTGTTAGCGAATGGTAATCTGTCGACGGTGTTGTCGAATGAATAATACGACTTTATGGACTTTTCTCCAAGGGAAGCATTTTCTTTTGATAGTGGAAACAGCTCATACGTTTTGTAGTCAACACAAGGCATCACCTGTTCACCGAGTTTGGTAAAAAAGCTATCGCTATCTGTGACACTAATATAGATAGCTTTCAGTGGACCTTGATAGTGGATATTAGGATTAGGTGTAGTGCAGGTGTTGGGACTGTGCAACAACGACGAACCGCTACAACTTGATACAAACTGTTGTTCATCTGACGCACGTAAAATAGCTTTTAATTTTTTACGTTGAAATTCGACTCGCATTGCACGACCTTGTATACGATGTCCGTCCAAAGCTTGAAGGGCTTGTTGTGCCTCGAACTCAGTGGAATATTGAATAAACGCATAGTGATACCATCGCTTACAGCACTCAACTACCACACCAAATTTGGAGAACAACTCATGTAGCATATTTTCGGTAACTTCAACTGCAAGATTACCAACGAACAGTGTTTTAGTTGGTTGACGTGGAGGTGTTTCATTCCGAACCTAATAACATAATGATGATAAGTTGACAATTGAAAACTAGATATTTTACTAAAGCTTTGTATTGCTAATTTTTTAATTAATTCGTTATATGAATTTGGCATTATCGTCTGATGCGGCATTATTCATAAATAAAAAAATGATTTTTTTACTTATTTTAATTACTTATCATGTGGATCAGTTCTTTTTTATTTTTATTAAATTTAATCACATGCGAGAGTGCTGTACATCTCCCTCTACTCTTATATTAATTTAGAAACAGAATTGGAATTAATTTGGAAATAAAATTGTTAACTTGTAATGAATTTAGGCAAATCCATATTGTTTCAATAACTGCTTTTGAAATACCAGTCGTATCATTGATCTTCGGAATAACTTACTTCCAGTATTCCATTTTAAAAACATGTGAAATCAAAATGACTTTAGTCCACAGTAATTACTATATGATCCAGTATCAGATTCAATCATAGCAGCATTAAACAGAATTTTGCTGCTGTAAAACTGCAACTTATTTTTAATAAAAAACTATTTTTATTGTAAAGTAATTTCAAGTTACTGATTTTTAAGCTTAATGAATGCATAGAGGTAAAGCTTATTTTGAAAATTAGCTTAATACCATTCAATGACAATACCTTAAAAATCAACATACATGTCAAAGTTGTACATTATAAAGGATTCGTTCCTATTCACTACTATAAATAGTTGGTTTAATTTTTAATTTTATAAATAGAGCATAAAGCTGAACTAATTTTGAATTAAGCTTTTACTCTTTTAAAGCAGCAACAGTAGAGCAAAACCCAAAAATTATCTATTATAAATAAAGATAAATTATTATAAATAATAAATAATTGTATAATATTTTATACAATTAATATTTATATAACGATTAAATTTATTATTCAAGTTATAAATTTGACTTTTATTTTAAATTTCAAATTTTAACTTGATAAAAATTATTTAAAATCTTAGAACAAATTTTTATAATTATTAATTATTTAATTATTAAATTTTGATTTATCATTATTATTTTTTATAATTTTATAATTATATTAAATACGTAGATTTAATTAGCTGATTTGATTTATGAATTGACTAATAAGTAGCCTACGATAAGATCAAATAACCGAATCAACGTATCAAATATATGTGTAAATTTAAAATAAAGATAAATTATTATAAATAATAAAATAAGATTTTATACAATTAATATTTATATATCGATTAAATTAATTATTAAAAATTTAAAATTAAATCAATTTATATGAATTGACTAATAGTACTTTATTTAATGAATAATGATTACCGATAATAATTACTGATTATTAAATTTATATTATCAATTAATAATGACTAGATATCAAACTATATATTAATTATTTTATAAATAAATTTTAAGTTACTTAATAACTTTGAACAATTAAATTTGTAAGAGCACTTCTCGAGAATTATTTGTTGATTTATAAACATTTAACGACACGACGAGTTTGTTGTATTACTCAACAAGATAAGTGATGATATGAGTTTGAGTTTGTTTATCGAGTTATGTAATAGAATAGATTTAAAGTCCAAAGTAAAGTAAAAATTAATAGCGTAATGTCTGCAAGTAATTATCGTAATATTTGAATATCTTTAAAGTCCAAATACATATCGTTAAGTTTATGGAATGAACAATCAGTACTCTAATTGAGTCTACGCATTTTAAATTATTTATAAATTAAAATTATTTAATAAAAATTAAATAATTAAATAATTATAATTTCTATGAAGTAAACATATGAAATTGAAATTTAAAATAAAAGTAATTTTTATGAATTAACTAATCAATAACAAACGTTGTATCAGAATAAGGATTAGAGGTCATCAGGAGGAACTGCTATGCTATCAGGTTTCGGCCCCTAACTCCTCTACCCAACATAGCAGCGGGGCCAAATACATGCTAATGATGTATTTCCTCTGGTAAAACTATCTAGTATCTTATTCTAATGCAAAGTATATTATTTATTATCCATCCATAAAAATTTGCCACTTAAGAGTTTAAATTTATTCTTTATATTATTGTGTTGATTTATATATTTTACTATTTTCTGCTTGATGTTATTTTTATAGTAACCTAGTTTTAAATGTGCATCTATTGAAATGATATTGTTCTAAAATCATCTATTTTATTTAAATAATTTTGAAGACAGCCAATATCATTACATATTATGGCAATTCTTAACATTTCATTATTTAATCTATTATATTTAATATTCGTTAAAACTAGTAATTTTCATTATAAATTAAAAGTGATTTTTATTGATTTTAATTTAGTGTTCATATCTAGATATATACCTTCTTTATCATTAATATTAGTTTTATTAAGAATGAGATTATTTGGATAAATTTGATCGTTAATTGAATAAAAATTGTTAGAGTTAACTCATCTATCATCAATATATTGAAACATTTATTTCATATCTTTATACAATTTACATTAATTTTTTACACAGTTATGAACAAAATTATATTCAATAAAACTTAAAAATAAGTTAGCTATAATTGAGATACGATGACCTCCCATTGGAACATCTTTTACTTATCTAAAGTAGATGTTCCTACTTTTAAATAATTTTGATTTATCAAAATATTTAAGGATTCTATAAATTCAATTTTATGAATTAAAATTGGATGTTTGTGTAATTTTGGATCCATAAAAAAGTGAATGTGTGGCATACTCGTTTTCGAAACATATTATTTGTTGGTAAAATACATATTAATATTGAATTGATGTTAAATTATGTAGTTTGCTAGCATTTAGTAAAATTTTATCGGATGCATTCAATCAAAAATGAATGAGCTCATTAATGAGCTCAAAAACGAATTTAACTCATTCGTTAATTGTTGCTACTTTTCGATCAAACAAATATGTAAAAATATTCCTTATATATAACCGTTTATCAAAACTTTTGAACATTTACGCTTGTACCGATATATGTAGACGTATATATACGTCTACATTTATTAATTTAGACGACTAATAATTGTTTTTATAACCAAAATAAATTTTATCAGTAAACTCGCATAATTTAATATTTTTGTATTAGTTTAATGTTGCAAGTTATAAATTAAACTGCCGTTGTTAGCATTCAAGATAATTTTCGATAAATGTGAATGTGGTTGGCGCATTCCGGGTTAAGCTTCCCGACGAGGGTTGTAAAAAAGCATGCAGGTTTATACTTTCCTGTTCGTGTTAATTAAAAAAAGTTGTATGAAATTCTTTCTTATTAATATACGCCACCATTAGTTTCAATTCATATATCCACTATATGTCGAGTGACGAATCTAAGCATCGGCGCTAGAGCTTTGCTCGTGCTATATTAGCTAGAGAGCTTTTGCTCGTGCATTGTGCTTCAGCGGTATACAATCGTGTTGCTTGTTCAGCAACCTTAGTAAGCTGTTGAAGGAAGCAACGATAGCACACGTGCTGTCCGGTGAAGCCACTGCTTACGCAAACCATACCAGTTGTAAGGCTGGTCACCGATGGAGGAGCGTGCGCTTAGTGAATTCCTTTAGAGATTTACTGAGGATTAAGTACTGTCAAAGTTGTGTAGCTACAGGACCCCACTGATGATAACACCCTGTAGTGATGAGTAGACTAAGATCGAAACGTATCATTGGAGGCTAGGCGTCTGTGGTTGGCGCATTCCGGGTTAAGTTTTCCGACGAAGGTTGTAAAACATCATGCAGGTTGATACTTTCCTGTTCGTGTTAATTAAAAAAAGTTGTATGAAATTCGTTCTTATTAATATACGTCACAAGTAGTTTCAAATGTGAATGCATTATTATATAATATATGTATATTATATGTATGTTATTAGCAGTGGGGCCAAATACGTTAGCATGTATTTGGCCCCGCTGCTATGTTGGGTAGAGGAGTTAGGGGCCGAAACCTGATAGCATAGCAGTTCCTCCTGATGACCTCTAATTCTTATTCTGATACAACGTCTGTTATTTATTAGTCAATTCATAAAAATGACGTTTATTTTAAATTTCAATTTTTTATTTTAACTTGATTTAAATTATAGAAAAATCTAAAAACAATTATTAATTTTATTATTTAATTATTAAATTTTGATTTAGCATTATTATGTTTTGTTTATTTTATAATTATATTAAATACGTAGACTCAGTTTGCTGATTTGATTATATGTATATTATATTATTATATAACATATATGCATAATTATAATTATAATATATTATTTAACATAATATAAATTAATTATTTATATTTTATAGATAGATTATCCTATAACATCTTAATTTTTAGTTTAACCATGTAAGTTATAAATTAAACTATCTTTTTAACATTAGATTAATTTTTCATAATTAAGTGTATATTATTATATAATATACATGTATCATATATTATTATTTAACATATATGTATTATAATATAATATAATTATAATATTTTATTATATATAATATTCAACTTTAAAAGTTATTTTTAAGTTTTATTGATAAATATTTTAAAGATAGATTATCATATAACATCTTAACTTCTATATACTTATATAGGTCACACTTTGACATTTTTATTTTACGTTAGAAAGTATACTAGTATATCAGGATGTTTGTTCGTACACGAAGATGATTAATATAAAGTCCTTAATTATATAGACGCCGTCACAATTCTTGGTATTTTCATAATAGGTTATAACTTAAAACATATTGGTGCATGAAACTGTTTGTTAAATTAAAAAGCGAGATTGCATCATTTACATCGAAAAAATATACTTACATTAACTGCAGAGCAGCTATGATGATGGTAGCCAGATGATGAGCCCGACGGGGAGGATGCATCATCAGCGATGGACAACAACTCGCTACTAAACGATTCGTAGTCTTCTTCTTCGTCATCACATCCACTGCTAGCACTGCTGCCGGCGGCACTATGGCAATAACCACTACTATTACTATTAGCAAGGCAAACATCATCGTATTTATGAGGGGGCAGAGTCGTCGCACTTTCAAGTGTGGCATCACTCGTTTTATTCTTAGTGTGGCAGCAATTGCAGCAACGCTTATGACGAAGAAATGTTGCAGAGAGGCCGTAACAACTACCAGCTAATTCATCTCCCCTGCAGGAACAAACAAAGCTGAAATAATGCACCTTTTCCGTTGGTATCGCAAATTTCAGACTCATATTCGAAATATTAATTCGTAACTACCATATACTGGGTATATTAGTAACAGCAGCTGATAATTTATCTGTTTACCAATAAACGATGAGTATTGAGCTGAACTATTCTTTATTCAGAGAACGAAACCGGCAAAGTTGCTACTGCTGCAGCTGTAGAACCTCCCACACTATCAATAATAATAGCATGACGGTCGATTGAGAGATATCATCGATGATCGATCTAGAAAATATACTAATTGTGATTTTGCTTCCGCTATACTAAATCATAACACGATATTCGCTTGATGAATAAGTGAGAGAGAAGCCAAACAGCATGGCCACCACTACAGAAAATGAAGCAGATTGCTAACCTATACTCTATGAAAACTAGCAAATGCGGCGCTATTTTCTCTGTATGAATTTTTCATTTTTCGTATAATATATAATAAAACAAATCAACAAACGTAATGGTGAAGCAAGCTAATTTTGTCCCTGCTGAGTACGGGTATTAAATGGATCGCCGCTTACATGTAATGGAGGACAACAATATCTGAGCAGCTTCTTCAGTCCTGTCTTTTGCGTGGCGATGATGCCAAGACCTTTACAACCAAAATCGAAAGCTTATATTCTCTATCTCACTCGATCGCGGTTGGCATTGTGTGAAATAAATAATTGCTAATATAAAGATGAGCAATAAAAAACTAACGTTCTCTGTAATGCAATTGCAGTAACGAAGCGAATTTCATCATAACGCTTGCTTACTTTGTGACAGTTATATACACCAACGGCGAAAAAGATCCATAACTGCGTAAAGCAGCTGTCCGCCGTTGGTGGTCGAACAGTAGCAAATGTCAAAGCTATCATCCTTGAGATTTTGTTAAATATTAATATCTGCAGATAGTAATCGGTCTTTTGTCTTTGAAAATAATAGCTAATAATCAAACTGTTGACAACAAAACTCGTGCCTAAGGCAACATCTATTCCATTTTAATTAAAAATGTCTACGTGTACTCCCCTGTTGCCCATACTTGTCATTTCAGTAATCGAACCCATGGGTTCGGATCCTACATCGCCCAATTAAAACTCAAATGATACAATCCCCTTATGCTAGAAAATATTATTTTACATTAAATGCATTAACTTTATATTATTGACAGTGTTTGGCTCCTTGGACAAAGTTGATATTCTACATGGGTTTAAATTTTATGTTAATTAAATGTAACTAAGCATTATGCACCAGTCGTTCGTGATCTATAAAATGCCTTTTCGAGTTTTAACATAAATACTTAAATTGTTCATAATTACATTCGGGTCAAATTTAATCTTTATATGATGAATTATCCTTAAGAAAAATACACATTTGAAAAACATTTGAAATGTTTTTCTATTGTTATTATTCACATGTTATTGCAGATTTGTTTCAGAATTTATAATTATTGAATCGTTAAAAAATACATTGTTTTTTTTGTAAACCAATATTTCGGCTATCCGAGCAACCCTCTTCAAGAAAAAAGTTATAATTGATCAATATAATTACAATCCTTTGAAGAGGGCTGCTTGGACAGCCGACATATTGATCAAAAACAATTTATGTATTTTTTCTTGGGGATAATTCGTCATGTAAGGATAAATACATATAGAAATAATTAAAACATGTAAAAATACCATCTCGATAGATTTTGCTACCTTTAATCTAAGCTAATCCGTAAACGGATAAAGGTTCTATAAAATATTATGTTGGTCACCTCATCGCTTTTCGTGCAGCTGCCGAAACAAAACCGATCTTCTTCATAATCTTTCCCGTCAGCATGCTCAATCATCTTGATCATTGCGTTCGCTGCCGTAATACTAAAAGTCTGTTTCTTCGATCGATAATTTATGAACGAAGAAATTCAATGAATGTATATATAATAGTTGTTGCTAATGTTGGGTACACAAGCAGTGTTCAATTTATATTCCCATTAGAAAGTGTATCGAGCGGCACTGCGCATATTGAACGATTCTATATACATGTAATCATGTGATTTTTTAATTAAATGCACTATACACTTGTGAAGGACCTAATTATTTCGAATTGGCGCCATTGAGAAATTATGTCAAGCTGGATGAAGTAACCAACTCTATGAAAATATACTATCTCGAAAATTAAGTATTGAAAAGTACTATCTACCTTGCCATCCTAAAAACCCGTATAAGTTTTGTGAAATTATAAAAGAACAAACCCTCGTATCTTATGTACGTGCCGATTTTTGAAATTGCGATATTGCCAGTCTTAATCACTCCTTTTATATAAACCATTTTGCATATCAATTTAGATCAAATTCGAAATATTTAGTTGATGTATTAGGTTCCAATACCTGCCCGCTATTAATACTAGCTACATATGCTACATCTATATATGTGCGTGAAAATGAAAATAAATCAATCTAACCTGGTATATAATGAATCTTTTTGAGTGTTTCTTGTATCTCTGCTCTTCTGGTTAGAGCAAAAGCATTAATTTAACAAAATAGAAAATATTGGATTTCTTTTTACGGCAAACACAATACCATGTATATATTTCGTTTATTTAACAACGAACAATAATAATACCCCGTCCATTTGAGATTAGGGAAACATCTGTGTGTGCTCATTTTGTTTTTATTATAAAAAGAACGTTAGATGAAAAAAATTGTGTTCAGAATAGAGCAAAATAATCTTGGATTTACAATATTCTTATGTCAGCACTTTATAACACGATAATTTTATATATGGAGAGAATATCCCCGTTAGAATTTAATACTTAGATCCGGATTATGTCAAAACTATGTCTGTCTATTATTAGAAACTAGATGGTAATTGCCCTGCGTTAATCGTTAGATTTTCTACCACAACAACAGCGATGTCATAATTTTTATCTCGTTGGAAATTGTATATCATAAATTGTTTTTGTTGTGAGATGTTGGATAATATTTACTTGAAAATTATGTATTTAAATGGTCTTATTGAAAACACAAATAATCTCAATTTAATAAAATTACCAGATCCGCAATCAATCAAAGTGACAGTTAATCCTTAAAAATTACATTTAGCATGTTAAAAATTTCACAAGAATTTAAAAATGATCAGACAAAGTCTCGATTTTTAACTCTAAATTGTTTGTCTAGGCATTTTTAAATGCTGGTAATATCAACATATTGTTACTAATAACTTCATATATCAGTTTTACTGCATTAAAACTGATACGCGTATCGTTTAGATAATTTGTTGAGACACAGAACTACCTTTATGTATAAACAATTGTTCATAATCTATAATACCATACAAAATAATTAAATAGTAATGATTGTAAGAAAAATGCATTCTATCTTATAACTCATTGACTACTCGTTATAAATATATGGCAATTTTGAATTTCAAACAGTTCAAGGTGAAACCCTCAAATGAATTAGGCAAATATCACCCTCTTGCAGTGTATGTTAAATTATAGGTTTAAATCTCCTTCACGCTACTGATGAGCCTCTTGAGAGCCAAACTCATAGTCTGGAGTTATTATTTGTTTAGCTACGTATGATTAACATATTGTTTAGCTACGTATGATTAGCATCGATGATTAACATAAACAAAACGCATTTAGACGTTATTTGAAACTTCAGAATATATATATATATATATATATATATATATATATATATATATATATATATGACATTTATTAATAAATGTTGAGATCCTCTTCAAACTTTAACATTTGTATATTTAAGTGATTTGTTGTTGAACCAAACAACAAATCAATATTGTTTATTATCTATTTAATATAGTTTTCAAAAGGGTTAATAAAATATGTCATAAGGTAAATATAAATTCACATATAAAGTCCCAGAGACATTTTCTATCAATCCTCGGCAAATATATTTATATATATTTATATATTTTTTATTATAAAATATATTGCATGATTATTTAAAATACATGATTTTGTAATCATTTTGAACTAAAACATAATCACTAATTTGGGTATTAAACATGCAAGAATGAAATTACGTAAGAAGGAAACAAACAAATTATAGGATTATTCCAGAGTTTTCAAATTACTCTCTCATTATAATTATGTTTAAATTCTACTGGATACTAGTTGTGCAATCTCATAACATAAAAATCCAGTAAAACCTAGGTTTGTTTTAGTGCGTTTAAATGTACATTAAAACCACTTTCTGTCTGTATGAATAAAATAATTAAAGTAATTAAAGCACCCTTCAAAAAATATTGCAAGGTAATCGAAATTAATACTGGTATAAAACACTATTTCAGTATTAATTCTACAAAAGAATTTTTAGAACAGACAAAAGGAATAAATTTTCAAAATATAAATACGTACGATTTTAGTACGCTTTATACAAATCTAGATTTAGTAGATATTAAAGAAGCGTCAGTAAAATTAATTAATCCTATATTCGGAAAAAGATATGCATATATATGTTATAATAATTATAACGCCTATCTAACAAAAATTAAACCATCAAATAAATATAAATATATGGATAAAATTGAATTAATAGAATCCTTAAATATTTTGATAAATCAAAATTATTTAAAAGTAGGAACATCTATATTTAGACAAGTAAAAGGTGTTCCAATGGGAGGTCATAGTATCTCAATTATAGCTAACTTATTTTTAAGTTTTATTGAATATAATTTTGTTCATAACTGTGTAAAAAATTAATGTAAATTGTATAAAGATATGAAATAAATGTTTCAATATATTGATGATATATGTGTATTTTATTCTAATAATTTTTATTCAATTAGTGAACAAATTTATCCAGGTAACCTCATTCTTAACACAAACAATATTAATGATAAAAAAAGGTATATATCTAGATATGAACATTAAATTAACATCAATTAAAACTACTTTTAATTTAAATCGTAAAGATGATATATTAAAATTTACAAGAAACATGTTTTTGAATGAGCATTCATGCATACCATATAATATAAAATATAATACATTAAATAATGAAATTTTTAGAATTACAACTATTTGTAACGATATTGTATTTATAAAGAATTATTGTATCTGGATCAAAGAAAAGAGAAAAGTTTTTGATATTTCGCTAACTTCTGTTAGCATATTCAGAAAATTACAATCGGAATTGTAATTTTCTGATGATGCAAACAGAAGATCTGTTTGAATCAAAAAATTTCCTCTTTTCTTTAATCCAGGTTCAATAATTCTTTATCAAGTCAAGTTTTATTTCTGACACTACAAATAATACGAGATCTATAAATTATTCAATAAAAATTAATAAAATTGATTCAAATGTCATGTCTTCTTGCGTTGGGCATCGTCCGTGGGTTCCTTGGGTTGCCCAGACAGCCGTCCTTGTTTGCTGCCATCGTATTCGAGGTCAAGACAACCTGGGTCATCGTCGTTTGATAAGACCGGAGATACGGTAGTTACGCCCGCTGACATTGATGCCGGCATGGGTAGTGTACATTCGCTCTCTGTCCCTCGTCGGCGCAAGATGGCGTTGACTTGATCCGACAATCTATGATGCTTGCGTTTCATCGAGTTGTGTGGAAAGTGTGGATTCCCATGTCGCATGTTCTATAGTTTCAGGGTGTGTATAATTCTGTACAACCGTTTGAGATCAATCTTTATGTCTTCAGAATTCATTTCCGTCAAAATCATCATTTCATTGCGTCCATACAAGTGTAAAGTAGTGAAGTCTGTGTCATCAGTCTCTTGTATTGATTGGCTGCAATGTCTATGCTTGTTAAATATCATCTCGAGCGGCTCTCCTGTATTCGGTGGAGTGTCCCAGTTTCAATTTAGGTGAGAAGACCCCAGAGAGGCCAATAAGGCACGAGCATTACCTCGCATAAGCGCCACGAAGGTGCGTTGAAACAGGCCGGAAACTGATTTACTGTAAGGAATTCCATGGACTCTACTGATGTTTCCAGCAATGCGCTTAATCAATTGCTCGCCATCATCGTTCCACGCGCCAAAGGTCTCTATGACAGGCACAGTAAACATGTATCCATGCGTCTCTATACAGGCCTGATATTTACAATCTTTCACATTGATCGCATATGAAGACGCGCAAAATTCTGAGTAGTCGATGATCCTCCGATAAAATCACTTTGTTGCGGATGTGTGACAGCAAAATCGATGGCTTTGGGAGGATCTTCATAAATGAGTATATCAGCGGGTCTTTCTTGTAAATAGGGCAGTAATCGTAGTGGTTCCATCGCTACGTGCATGCGACCACTTTGTGCTGCATGAAAAACTACGTCTCGAATGCCATATTGACGTAGACCTCGAGGCCATCCGTATTGACAAGTTAGTGCATGCAAACCGTATATATCCGACGGACGTAAACAGCGATCACACTTATGTTTATCCGGCAATATGTGCAATCACAACCATAAGCGTACAATAACGCAAAACTGCGAGGCGGCAAATCAGAGCGCTGATTTCGATTGAGAGAAACTTGTAGCCAGGCGGAAGCATGCCGGTTTGATACTGCGAGTAAGCGCGCTCTGTCAAACTCATTGACTTGCTCGAGCAAATTAGAGCGTGCTTCCCTTTCAATCATCGATGATAATCGAGATTGCGACACAATTCCCTTATGTTGAAACTTCTGCGGACACAAGCCGGCAATTGTTCCCAGGCGGCTTTATATTCCACGAAGTCCCTGGCTTCTGCATGTCGCTATTGGATACTGATGATATACTTGCAACGTAAGCGCAAGGGGCGTGGATTCCGGTGTTAGAAAGCCCAAAACCACCAAGGTTGAGAGGAAGTGCAAGTTGTTGCTGAGCGTGCCTATTTAACTGAACAGCTGTAACCGTTTCGAAGGCGTGCACGACCTCGATATCAAACCTTTGCAAAAATCCCGTTACTACATGTAGTGGAATTGTTCGCATCAAATGAGTAATCCTAGAACCGGATACACAATGACGTAATAGTAGATACGCAACTTGCGAATCCAGAAGTGCAGCAACTGCATCTATCGACGCCTTCAACTTCGGGAAAACTTGCTGATGTAGGTATTCTGTAATCAAGGTATCGCTACCAATAGGTAATCTAAGAATTTGGAAATTCGACGTTGCATTGCTGTTAGATTTTCCGTCACAAGCCCCGAGGCAGCAGTGATAGATCACCTATTATCTCAGTATTTGCCCAATTTATCCGCAAATTCAAATTCTGAAAGATGCATTGTAACCTGTTAAGGACATTGGTAATTGCTACATGAGATCCACCCACTATCCCATCGTCGAGTTACTACGAATTCACCTAAATGTCATCGTCAGCACTCAACTCCTTTATTACATCTTGAATTGTGAGAGCAACAAGAAATGGACACAGTGAGTCTCCTTGTTGCACACCCTGGTTCGATATTAAAGCATCCAGTCCACCAAATCGGAGTTTGGACGGTCCTTGATAGCACAATTTCACCAATGGAAGCACCTCCGAAATCATAGTCGAAACCCTGTCCAACATTGCTGTTCGGTCGACTGTGTTGAACGCATTTGACAAGTCCACCTTGGCCCATACCCAATCCGTTCTATCTCGATACAATGCATGTAACCTGCGTACCTTGTGTACTATTTTCTCAATGGCGTTTGGTGTTGTGACTCCCAATTGCCTATTAATTAGACTATTAATTTTGTATTTATTATTTTTGTTAAGATAAAATTATACCAAATACACAACTTTGTACAATGTCATTTGAAGTTTTGAAGCAATTTGTTAGTACAAAACCCGTTTAATTTACAATTTAAAAGCAATACATAGTAAATAAATAGACAATTAAAAACGTTATATTATGTCTTAATGAACAATACGAACCACATTCGCAGTATTTTATTGTACTCCCTTAAAATCCATAACTTGGCTATGTTAGAAACCTTGCTGGATTATAAAATTGGGATATATTTTTTCTTTTACACGAGAAGTAAAATTTCTGCGAAGTTTTTAATATTTTTTTATGAATCAAGAAGAAAATTCTTGTATTACTCAACTATAGCATTAATTTTTGAATTTAGTACTTTTCATAATAAAGACAACAAAATAATGCTTTTTCTTAACAATGACTTAATTAAGGATGCAAAATCCTGAAAGATTATCCGCATAAAAAATTTGGATTACGTGATAAGTGATGATATATGAGTTTGAGTCTGTTTTTCTAGTTTAATGTTTATTTAATCAAACATCTATAGCTTATTAATATTAAATATTTTGTGCGCCAAATGTATATATATGTGCGATATATATCCATATTTTTGTATTTTGTAAAACTTAAAATCTAACGATGATGGCGGTAGCCATTGAAAGTGTTTTCTAAAAAATCAATTTTGTTGGTTTCTTTAAAGTTATAGTTTTATGCTGAAAATTGACCTGTGATTTATATTAATTAGTGCACAAAACATTTTAATATTAATGCGCTATATCATAAATGACGATATAATTTACTTGTTTTCTTTTCTTCCGGTGTTCGACGAAAATAAAATATAAAAAATCAAAGAAAGCAACTCAATCAATGTCATCGGCGAGATAAGTATATAATATTTATTTAAGATGTTGGGAAATTTGTTATAAGTGGAGTGGTTATACAAAAGTGTGAAGCTATGAGCTGGATCAATCTTTAATATTTGTAGTCCAAAGTTATACGCTCAAATTATTCCCCGAAACCTCCCAGTGATTAGTTAATGTGCAAGGGTATTTAAATCAGCTAACTGAGTCTACGTATTTAATATAATTATAAACAAAACAAAACATAATAATGCTAAATCAAAATTTAATAATTAAATATTAAAATTAATAATTGTTTTTAGATTTTCTATAATTTATATCAAGTTAAAATAAAAAATTGAAATTTAAAAAGTCATTTTTATGAATTGACTAATAAAAAACAGACGTTGTATCAGAATAAGAATTAGGTCATCAATAGGAACTGCTATGCTATCGGGTTTCGGCCCCTAACTCCTCTACCCAACATAGCAGCGGGGCCAAATACATGCTAATGATGTATTTCCTCTGAAAATAACTATCTAGTATCTTATTCTAATACAAAGTATATTATTTATTATCCATCCATAAAAATTTGCCACTTAAGAGTTTAAATTTATTCTTTATATTATTGTGTTGATTTATATATTTTACTATTTTCTGCTTGATGTTATTTTTATAGTAACCTAGTTTAAAATATGTATCTATTAAATTATTTAAATGATTTTGAAGAAAGCCAATATCATTACATATTGTTGCAATTCTTAAAATTTCATTATTTAATGTATTATATTTTATATTATATGGTATGCATGAATGCTCATGCAAAAATATGTTTCTTGTAAATTTAAATATGTCATCTTTACGATATAAATTAATAGTAGTTTTAGTTAATGTTAATTTAATGTTCATATCTAGATATACACCTTCTTTATCATAAATATTGGTTTTGTTAAGAATAAGGCTTTCTGGATAAATGTGCTCACTAATTGAATAAAAATTATTAGAATTAAATACACATATACTTAATTCCATGTACCCATTAGGATTGAATGACGTGGTACAAGGAATTGGCAGTAGTATAATACATAATAAACAACTATATTATAATAATCCGGTTAAACGCAAACCAAGAAGTCATGGTGATAAAAGGAATAGGAAAAATAGAGTTAAAAATATTAAAAAAGATATGTATATAAATGAACAATTAGAAATGTTAAAACAACTTTTAAGTGATAATAAGCTAAAAGATCTTTATGTAAATATAAGAAGTTTTTCTAAAGATATCATATGTTCAATAAATCAAAAATTAATTAACGACTATGATAGGCTAAGTTGTATAATAGACAGTTATTGTAATACAAAATACTATAATCATACAATAAATGTAAATAATAACAATAGAAAATATACATTAACCATAAACTTCATTAATAAATGTATAGATAACATAAATATAGCCGGACTTTTAAATAATTCTAAAAGTAAAGAAATAATAGGGTCAGATTTAAGTAAATATATTCCTAAAATAAGGTATAAACTCCTACCACCATTAGGACGAAAAATTTGTAATTATAATAAAGAATTAAAATCAATATGTAACGATAATATTAGAAACATAATGGAAACAGAATGCAATTGTAAAAGTCTTAGTTTTGATAAAATAAATGAACATATATGTACCCATAATCTAGAATTAATTGAAAATTGTGAATTAAGAAAGCTGCTATCAAAAGGGTATAAATATAGATTAAATAATAACAACGACAAAAATAAAATTTACAGTTCGTTATATAATAACTTAAATGATTACTTTAGTAAGCTGATTAATAGTGAAAGCTCGAATATATCTAAGATAAAAATTTGGAAAGATTATATATTTGATAAAATTAAAAATAAAATGAAAATAACAAACAATTATAAAAGGAAAGATAAAATTAATAAAGATATGTATAAAGAACTTACTAAATTAAAGGATAACTATATAATAACAACTATTGATAAAGCTAGTAATAACTTTGTCTTCATATGCAAAAAGCTTTATTATGATATACTAATGAAAGAGGTTAATTCTAATGATTTAAATGTAAATCCAACATATGAACGTAGTGAGTTGAGTTTAGAAACAATTATTACAAGTCACTGTTCTATAATGGATAAAAAGGGTATAAAGGTTGAATTAGATAATAAAACTATACCTATATTATATTGGAATCCAAAATTACATAAAAATCCAATAAAACCTAGGTTCATATGTAGTGCGTTTAAATGTACATTAAAACCACTTTCTGTCTATATGAATAAAATACTTAAAGTAATTAAAGCACATTTTAAAAAATATTGCAAGGTAATCGAAATTAATACTGGTATAAAACACTATTTCAGTATTAATTCTACAAAAGAATTTTTAGAACAGACAAAAGGAATAAATTTTCAAAATATAAATACATACGATTTTAGTACGCTTTATACAAATCTAGATTTAGTAGATATTAAAGAAGCGTTAGTAAAATTAATTAACCTTTTATTCGGAAAAAGATATACATATATATGTTATAATAATTATAACGCCTATCTAACAAAAATTAAACCATCAAATAAATATAAATATATGGATACAATTGAATTAATAGAATCCTTAAATATTTTGATAAATCAAAATTATTTAAAAGTAGGGACATCTATATTTAGACAAGTAAAAGGTGTTCCAATGGGTGGTAATAGTAGCCCAATTATAGCTGACTTGTTTTTAAGCTTTATAGAATATGAATTTGTTCATAACTGTGTAAAAAATAAATCTAAACAATATAAATATATGAAATATATGTTTCGATACATTGATGATATATGTGTATTTAATTCTAATAATTTTTATTCAATTAGTGAGCACATTTATCCAGAAAGCCTTATTCTTAACAAAACCAATATTAATGATAAAGAAGGTGTATATCTAGATATGAACATTAAATTAACATTAACTAAAACTACTATTAATTTATATCGTAAAGATGACATATTTAAATTTACAAGAAACATATTTTTGCATGAGCATTCATGCATACCATATAATATAAAATATAATACATAAAATAATGAAATTTTAAGAATTGCAACAATATGTAATGATATTGGCTTTCTTCAAAATCATTTAAATAATTTAATAGATACATATTTTAAACTAGGTTACTATAAAAATAACATCAAGCAGAAAATAGTAAAATATATAAATCAACACAATAATATAAAGAATAAATTTAAACTCTTAAGTGGCAAATTTTTATGGATGGATAATAAATAATATACTTTGCATTAGAATAAGATACTAGATAGTTATTTCAGAGGAAATACATCATTAGCATGTATTTGGCCCCGCTGCTATGTTGGGTAGAGGAGTTAGGGGCCGAAACCTGATAGCATAGCAGTTCCTCCTGATGACCTCTAATTCTTATTCTGATACAACGTCTGTTATTTATTAGTCAATTCATAAAAATGACGTTTATTTTAAATTTTATTTTTATTTTTTATTTTTATTTTTTAACTTGATTTAAATTATAGAAAATCTAAAAACAATTATTAATTTTATTATTTAATTATTAAATTTTGATTTAGCATTATTATGTTTTGTTTATTTTATAATTATATAACAATACGTAGACTCAGTTAGCTGAACTAATTATCATTGTATCGAAAAATATATTTCATATATTTATATTATTTAGATTTGGTTTTTACACAGTTATGAACAAATTCATATTCTATAAAGCTTAAAAACAAGTCAGCTATAATTGGGCTACTATTACCACCTATTGGAACACCTTTTACTTGTCTAAATATAGATGTCCCTACTTTTAAATAATTTTGATTTATCAAAATATTTAAGGATTCTATTAATTCAATTTTATCCATATATTTATATTTATTTAATGGTTTAATTTTTGTTAGATAGGCGTTATAATTATTATAACATATATATGTATATATTTTTCCGAATATAAGGTTAATTAATTTTACTAACGCTTCTTTTAATATCTACTAAATCTAGATTTGTATAAAGCGTACTAAAATCGTATGTATTTATATTTTGAAAATTTATTCCTTTTGTCTATTCTAAAAATTCTTTTGTAGAATTAATACTGAAATAGTGTTTTATACCAGTATTAATTTCGATTACCTTGCAATATTTTTTAAAATGTGCTTTAATTACTTTAAGTATTTTATTCATATAGACAGAAAGTGGTTTTAATGTACATTTAAACGCACTACATATGAACCTAGGTTTTATTGGATTTTTATGTAATTTTGGATTCCAATATAATATAGGTATAGTTTTATTATCTAATTCAACCTTTATATACTTTTTATCCATTATAGAAAAGTGACTTGTAATAATTGTTTCTAAACTCAACTCACTACGTTCATATGTTAGATTTACATTTAAATCATTAGAATTAATTTCTTTCATTAGTATATCATAATAAAGCTTTTTGTATATGAAGACAAAGTTATTACTAGCTTTATCAATAGTTGTTATTATATAGTTATCCTTTAATTTAGTAAGTTCTTTATACATATCTTTATTAATTTTATCTTTTCTTTTATAATTGTTTGTTATTTTCATTTTATTTTTAATTTTATCAAATATATAATCTTTCCAAATTTTTATCTTAGATATATTCGAGCTTTCACTATTAATCAGCTTACTAAAGTAATCATTTAAGTTATTATATAACGAATTGTAAATTTTATTTTTGTCGTTGTTATTATTTAATCTATATTTATACCCTTTTGATAGCAGCTTTCTTAATTCACAATTTTCAATTAATTCTAAATTATGGGTACATATATGTTCATTTATTTTATCAAAACTAAGACTTTTACAATTGCATTCTGTTTCCATTATGTTTCTAATATTATCGTTACATATTGATTTTAATTCTTTATTATAATTACAAATTTTTCGTCCTAATGGTGGTAAGGAGTTTATACCTTATTTTAGGAATATATTTACTTAAATCTGACCCTATTATTTCTTTACTTTTAGAATTATTTAAAAGTCCGGCTATATTTATGTTATCTATACATTTATTGAATGAAGTTTATGGTTAATGTATATTTTCTATTGTTATTATTAACATTTATTGTACGATTATAGTATTTTGTATTACAATAACTGTCTATTATACAACTTAGCATATCATACTCGTTAATTAATTTTTGATTTATTGAACATATGATATCTTTAGAAAAACTTCTTATATTTACATAAAGATCTTTTAGCTTATTATCACTTAAAAGTTGTTTTAATATTTCTAATTGTTCATTTATATACATATCTTTTTTAATATTTTTAACTCTATTTTTCCTATTCCTTTTATCACCATGACTTCTTGGTTTGCGTTTAATCCGGATTATTATAATATAGTTGTTTATTATGTATTATACTACTTCTGCCAATTCCTTGTACCACGTCATTCAATCCTAATGGGTACATGGAATAAAGCGTTTTAATCCAAAAATCTTCTTTTTCTAATAGTTTTTGATTTAATATTGAAATGTTCTCTTCAATAATATGTTCTTAAATAAATAATTTATAGTTTTTAATATAATGTTTTATTAATCTCATATGTTTATGAAATATTGTTTGACTATTATGCTGTATATTATATATGTGTTGCCTAAACCTAGTTTTTAACATTTGATATGTTTTTCCTATATATTGCAATCCACATGTACATTGTATAAGATACACTACACCTGCGGTATTGCAGTTACAATTATTATTAATATTTAATGAAAAACATTTGTTTGTCGTATTACTTACGATACAATTATTATTATTTATAACATCACAAACTATACAATTTTTTCTGTTACATTTAAAAGATCTAAAATTGAAATCATTAGTACTTACGTATTTTTCCAATATGGTTGAGTACATGTAACTTTTAAGTCATAATTTTTAACGTTGCTTTTTCGGTGTCGCCACCTAGTTTAGTTGACTCAGACTAAACTTACAACGGGCCATCCAGCAGCATCTGACAGGGGGCTGCCCTGCTTAAGGCGGTTGCAGGCTGGAACAAGATCTATAAAGATCTACCACCTTCACTCCACGCGCTACGCGACCTAGCTATTGGCCATTACCTGGTCTCTTAAACGTGATCACGTGAAGCAGTTTACATTTTAAAGTGTAAACACCTTGGGATGCAAACTTCTCCCTTTTTTAAGAATTAATAATTCATGCTTGTTTGAAAATAAGAAAAAATAATAGTAAAGTCGTAACCAATAATACATAGTTTCAGTATTTCTGACAGAGGTCATATTTCCGGGTAACAAAGTCCACAGGTCAATAATATCATGTCAGTAGAACAAATTAAATCAGCTAACTGAGTCTACGTATTTAATATAATTATAAAATAAATTAAGTCAAATTAAATCAGCTAAGTGAGTCTACGTTTTTTTATATAATTATAAAATAAACAAAACATAATAATGCTAAATCAATAATTTAATAATTAAATAATAAAATTAATAATTGTTTTTAGATTTTCTATAATTTTAATCAAGTTAAAAAATAAAAATAAAAAATAACGTCATTTTTATGAATTGACTAATAAATAACAGACGTTGTATCAGAATAAGAATTAGAGGTCATCAGGAGGAACTGCTATGCTATCAGGTTTCGGCCCCTAACTCCTCTACCCAACATAGCAGCGGGGCCAAATACATGCTAATGATGTATTTCCTCTGAAATAACTATCTAGTATCTTATTCTAATGCAAAGTATATTATTTATTATCCATCCATAAAAATTTGCCACTTAAGAGTTTAAATTTATTCTTTATATTATTGTGTTGATTTATATATTTTACTATTTTCTGCTTGATGTTATTTTTATAGTAACCTAGTTTAAAATATGTATCTATTAAATTATTTAAATGATTTTGAAGAAAGCCAATATCATTACATATTGTTGCAATTCTTAAAATTTCATTATTTAATGTATTATATTTTATATTATATGGTATGCATGAATGCTCATGCAAAAATATGTTTCTTGTAAATTTAAATATGTCATCTTTACGATATAAATTAATAGTAGTTTTAGTTAATGTTAATTTAATGTTCATATCTAGATATACACCTTCTTTATCATTAATATTGGTTTTGTTAAGAATAAGGCTTTCTGGATAAATGTGCTCACTAATTGAATAAAAATTATTAGAATTAAATACACATATATCATCAATGTATCGAAACATATATTTCATATATTTATATTGTTTAGATTTAGTTTTTACACAGTTATGAACAAATTCATATTCTATAAAGCTTAAAAACAAGTCAGCTATAATTGGGCTACTATTACCACCCATTGGAACACCTTTTACCTGTCTAAATATAGATGTCCCTACTTTTAAATAATTTTGATTTATCAAAATATTTAAGGATTCTATTAATTCAATTTATCCATATATTTATATTTATTTGATGGTTTAATTTTTGTTAGATAGGCGTTATAATTATTATAACATATATATGTATATCTTTTTCCGAATAAAATGTTAATTAATTTTACTAACGCTTCTTTAATATCTACTAAATCTAGATTTGTATAAAGCGTACTAAAATCGGTTGTATTTATATTTTGAAAATTTATTCCTTTTGTCTGTTCTAAAAATTCTTTTGTAGAATTAATACTGAAATAGTGTTTTATACCAGTATTAATTTCGATTACCTTGCAATATTTTTTAAAATGTGCTTTAATTACTTAAAGTATTTTATTCATATAGATAGAAAGTAATTTTAATGTACATTTTAACGCACTACATATGAACCTAGGTTTTATTGGATTTTTATGTAATTTTGGATTCCAATATAATATAGGTATAGTTTTATTATCTAATTCAACCTTTATTCCCTTTTTATCCATTATAGAACAGTGACTTGTAATAATTGTTTCTAAACTCAACTCACTACGTTCATATGT
The DNA here is from genome assembly GCA_012934845.2 of Pomphorhynchus laevis. NCBI lineage: Eukaryota > Metazoa > Acanthocephala > Palaeacanthocephala > Echinorhynchida > Pomphorhynchidae > Pomphorhynchus > Pomphorhynchus laevis. The sequence continues at coordinate 27,406 of WNNJ02000599.1, read as the reverse complement.
TGGATTTACATTTAAATCATTAGAATTAACCTCTTTCATTAGTATATCATAATAAAGCTTTTTGTTTATGAAGACAAAGTTATTACTAGCTTTATCAATAGTTGTTATTATATAGTTATCCTTTAATTTAGTAAGTTCTTTATACATATCTTTATTAATTTTATCTTTCCTTTTATAATTGTTTGTTATTTTCATTTTATTTTTAATTTTATTAAATATATAATCTTTCCAAATTTTTATCTTAGATATATTCGAGCTTTCACTATTAATCAACTCTCTAAAGTAATCATTTAAGTTATTATATAACGAATTGTAAATTTTATTTTTGTCGTTGTTATTATTTAATCTATATTTATATCCTTTTGATAGCAGCTTTCTTAATTCACAATTTTCAATTAATTCTAGATTATGGGTACATATATGTTCATTTATTTTATCAAAACCAAGACTTTTACAATTGCATTCTGTTTCCATTATGTTTCTAATATTATCGTTACATATTGATTTTAATTCTTTATTATAATTACAAATTTTTCGTCCTAATGGTGGTAGGAGTTTATACCTTATTTTAGGAATATATTTACTTAAATCTGACCCTATTATTTCTTTACTTTTAGAATTATTTAAAAGTCCGGCTATATTTATGTTATCTATACATTTATTAATGAAGTTTATGGTTAATGTATATTTTCTATTGTTATTATTTACATTTATTGTACGATTATAGTATTTTGTATTACAATAACTGTCTATTATACAACTTAGCCTATCATAGTCGTTAATTAATTTTTGATTTATTCAACATATGATATCTTTAGAATTAGAATTTCTTATATTTACATAAAGATCTTTTAGCTTATTATCACTTAAAAGTTGTTTTAATATTTCTAATTGTTCATTTATATACATATCTTTTTTAATATTTTTAACTCTATTTTTCCTATTCCTTTTATCACCATGACTTCTTGGTTTGCGTTTAACCGGATTATTATAATATAGTTGTTTATTATGTATTATACTACTTCTGCCAATTCCTGGTACCACGTCATTCAATCCTAATGGGTACATGGAATAAAGCGTTTTAATCCAAAAATCTTCTTTTTCTAATAGTTTTTGATTTAATATTGATATGTTTTCTTCGATAATATGTTCTAAAATAAATAATTTACAGTTTTTAATATCATGTCCTATTAATCTAAATAGGACAAAATTGAATAAAAACATTATTTAAATGTTTAATTAAAGCATTATTGTTTTTTTTAATCAAAACATAATAATGCTTAATCAAAATTTAATAATTAAATATTAAAATTAATAATTGTTTTTAGATATTCTGTAATTTAAATCAAGTTAAAATAAAAAATTGAAATTTAAAAAGTCATTTTTGTGAATTGAATAATAAAAAACTATAATATTCAGTTTATTAAATTTACGTTATCAATAAATGATTATTATTAAATTAATTGTTCTCTTGATCTCATTGCTCTCTTGTGACGTACGAGGTTTGCAACTGCAAATATTCGCCCATCTGCATTATACGCTGGTGATCCTAGCGCGTTGTGCTACAAAATACACACCAGTTGGCTACTGGATAATAAAATTTATCACTAGGATGCACTCCCGCTATTCATCAATATGTCAGTAAATTTCCTCAAATGGAAAAAAAACTATTCGTGAAATTATTAAAATCATTATGCCAGCACCACGATAGTAATACAACAGATATTGTCGCAAATGACAGTCACCGTTTGAACTAATTGACTCTCATCAGTAGCTGTACTCTGCGCAACTGCATTGAAGTCGGAGAAAGCTAGATGCTGATTTAAGGCAACGATAGCTTCTTGTTCTCTTTCAAAGACTGGGTTTGCACCTGCAAATATTCGCCCATCTATATTATGCGCTGTAGAACCTAGCCTGTCGTGCTACAAATAATAGTAGTTTCTATATAAGTTAATTTTATGCTCATATCTAGATATGTCAATACTTTATCATCAATATTAGCTGTATTAATAAGTCTACCTGGATAAATTTATATTCACTGAATACGATACAGTTTTATATTATGTACTCCTAGTTCAAGAAGCCATCTGTTTACACTCCCATACGTATTTAATACTGAAATTGTGTTTTATACTAGTATTAATTTCGATTACCTTACAATATTTCTTGAATTGTGTTTTAATTACTTTAAGTTTTTTTTCATATAAACAGAAAGTGGTTTTACTGTACTATTCCAATTATAGCTGACTTATTTTAAACTTTATAGAATATAAATTTATTTATAACTATGTAAAAAAATCTAAATAGTATAAAGATATGAAATATATGTTTCGATTCATTTAAAACCACAAAAAGTGGTTTTACTGTACTATTTCAATATTAATTCTAAAAAAGAATTGTTAGAGCACACAAAACGAATAAATTTTCAGAATATAAATACGTACGTTTTTAGTACGCTTTATACAAAGATGCGTTAAAAAAATTAATTAATTTTATATTCGAAAAAAGATATACATATATATATTATAACAATTATAACGCCTATCTAACAAAAATTAAACCATCAAGTAAATATAAATATATGGATAAAATTGAATTAATAGAATCCTTAAATATTTTGATAAATCAAAATTATTTAAAAGTAGGACATCTATATTTAGACAAGTAAAAGGTGTTCCAATGGGAGGTAATAGTAGCCCAATTATAGCTGACTTGTTTTTAAGCTTTATAGAATATGAATTTGTTCATAACTGTGTAAAAACTAAATCTAAATGAAAAATTTAGATTTTTTCATTTAGATAATGAAAAAATTTAGATAATGTGTACTAAATTTAATACACATTAAAATTTAATGTGTATTAAATTCTAATAATTTTTATTCAATTAGTGAACAAATTTATCCAGAAAGCCTTATTCTTAACAAAACCAATATTGATGATAAAGAAGGTGTATATATAGATATGAACATTAAATTAACATTAACTAAAGCTAATATTGATTTATATAGTAAAGATGACATATTTAAATTTACAAGAAACATATTTTTGCATGAGCATTCATGCATACCATATAATATAAAATATAATACATTAAATAATGAAATTTTTAGAATTGCAACAATTTGTAATGATATTGGTTTTCTTCAAAATCATTTAAATAATTTAATAGATACATATTTTAAACTAGGTTACTATAAAAATAACATCAAGTAGAAAATAGTAAAATATATAAATCAACACAATTACATAAAGAATAAATTTAAACTCTTAAGTGGCAAATTTTTATGGCTGGATAATAAATAATATATTTTGTATTAGAATAAGATGCTAGATAGTTTTATCAGAGGAAATACATCATTAGCATGTATTAAAGCTACTATTAATTTATATCGTAAACATGACATATTTAAATTTACAAAAATATACTTTACTTTTGAAATTTAAAATAAAAATTAATTGTTATGAATTGAATAATAAATAATAGACGATGTATCAGAATAAGAGGTCATCAGGAAAAACTGCTATGCTATTAGTTTAAATTTAAAACTAATATAATAAAAATTAAATAATTAGATAATAATTAATAATTATAAGATTTTATATAATTTCCTCAAAATCATTTAAATAATTTAATAGATACATATTTTAAACTAGGTTACTATAAAAATAACATCAAGCAGAAAATAGTAAAATATATAAATCAACCATAATATTAAAAATAAATTTAAAATCATTATCGGAAATTTTTTATGGATGGATAATAAATAATATCTTTTGTATTATCTTTTATATTATCTTTTATCTTTTATATTATCTTTCGTATTTCACAAGAAATACGCCATTAGCACGTGTTTGGCCCCGCTGCTATGTTGTGTTGAGGAATATGGGCGAACCCTGATATTATTGCAGTTCCTCTTGATTATTTTAAATCCTTATTCTGATACAACGTTCGTTATTTATTAGTTAATTCATAATAATTGACTTTTTTTTAAATTTCAATTTTTTATTTTTACTTCATATAAGTCTTATAACAATTATTTATTCTCTAAATATTATCAATTTTTTTATTATTTTATTATTTTATCAATTATCAATAATATTTATTATCAATTATTTATTATCTAAATATTATAATGTTTTATTGATTTTGCATTATTATTTTCTTAATTTATTTTTATTTATTTATTATTTTATAATTTTATTAAATACTTAGACTCCATTAGCTGAATTGACTTGTCCACTCGGATTACTTTTTTGTTTTCGTTTGAACAAGATAAAATTTTATTTTAATGTGCAACTTCACTCTTGCTCTTACCAACAAACGATTTGCGTCTGGCTCTTTTGATCGCCTAATCAGGTTTTCTTTTATGACTTCATCGTTACGAAATTGCACTACATATGACTATTCGGCACTACTTACGTGGTTCCAAAATCGGCTTTATTTACGTCGTTCTAAAATCGGCACTTTCTGACTATATGACTGCATTTTTACGGAAAACAACTAAACTGACTCACAATCTTAATGGAAAACAATCGGATATATAATAAATAGGCAGTTCAGATAGCTATTTGAACTTTCTATTTATTGTTTACAGTTGTTTTCCTTGTAAATTGTGAGTCTTTGCCCCAACAAAATATCGGAAACGAATTTGATTAATAAAAATGTCTTCTCGTCTTTGAAGACTAAGAATATTCCAAAGAGCTGATAAGGATGTATTATTGATAAATAATTATTGGAGCTGGTACAAAGAAAAGAGGAAATTTTTTGATATTTCGCTAACTTCTGTTAGCATCTTCGGAAAATTTAAATTTTTTATTTCTAGTTTTTTTTTACTTTTCAATAATTTTCTGAAGATGCTAACAGAATTTAGCGAAATATCAAATAAAATTTTCCTTTCCTTGATCCAGCTCCAATAATTCTTTAATAAATTTCATGTTTTTAGTTAAAAATAATTAATCTCATAGCAAATTGCTTACAATTCAATACAATATATAGGTTTTATCCTAACTAGCCATATTCACGTAATGCCATTGTCAAGGCAATCATTGTCGATACATTATGATTAAAACGCTCTATAATGTTTAAAGTAAATCAGCTAACTGGGTCTATGTATTTAAAAAAATTATAAAATAAACAAAAGAGGTCATCAGAAGGAACTGCTATGCTATCAGGTTTCGGCCCCTAACTCCTCTACCCAACATAGCAGCGGGGACAAATACATGTTGATGATATATTTCCACTGATGAAATTTGATTATATAGTATCTTATTCTAATACAAAGTATATTATTTATTATCTAAAGTAAAATAATGCTCTAATTAGGCTTTATAAAAGGAAATAAGCTCCGTACTGTACAAAGCGAAAACAATTACTGAAATAGCAAATTAATCGAACGTAATCAGCATTAATTATGTTTTCAACAAATTTGATTGCTAGGTGCGATAATTAGAACACAATACTTATACACTTAGTTTATAGATATCAAACCATTAACATCGTGCATACAAAATTTGGGTTGTGTGAAATCTTATTTTTCATAAATATAACACATGATTACCGATTGCCATTAATAAACCCATAATTTATAACCCTTAATTTTCTATTTAAAAGAGATATTGAATCCATAACTTTTTAAGCTCCACTTATCAAGGATCATTTAGATAAAATACTTTTATTGTTGATGAATATTTACTTGTAAATATTTATTTACACATTCTTATAGGCTTGAATATTCTTTTGTTATATATAATATGGATTCTTTAACGTTATGGAAACGATAATAGAATTATCAACCTTTCCGTCATCCAGTGGAAAGGTTAAATGATTTTGTGATAAATTAAAAATGTATTATTTTGTAAGCTTTTTTTATTTAATTTGATTATTTTGCTGTTTCTAAAACAATATTGAGGATAATGTTTCAAATAATATTGGATACAGGAATGCTTTGATTCTAAGTGATCAGATAGACCACCATAATTATCGTATTGGCATTTTTTTATGATTAAGCTATTAACATTCTTTGATAATTAAAAACTTGCTTTATTATTTATATTTTTATTAGATTATTCTGTATTAAAAGCAAATGCTCGAGCGCACTCCATATTAATGCTTGCAATTATAATGTTTTGCGATTTGCTAAAGTTATTGCTGGTTATATAAAGGCTGTTCTTACCGAATCTAAGTTTTATATTTTTTAACTTTTGCTATTTAAGTGAACGGATACACACATTTGCAAATATGCATTAGTACAATATGTCAAATTCGTTTTATAAATTATCTAAATATTATCTAATTATCTATATTACAGAAAATCTTAAGATTAAAATATTAATTATTATTTAATATATTAGATATATTATAATTATATAATATAATATATAAAATAATTATAATATAATATAATATATTATAGTCCTCCATATTACTTCGCTCAAACAATCAGTTCCTGCTTCACATTCCTCGTTATCAGTAGAAGTTTGGCCTCCGTTCCTATCTCATTTTTATGCCTCTCATTTGGAATTCCCTTTCCAATAATTGTCAGCGTAACCTCACTACGTTTCAAAACATGTTTCACCCCTTTCTTCCGAGTAATCAGGTTTTGCAACTCAGCTAGCAATGAGATCCAAATTTTTCATTGTTTCCACGTCGGCTACGTGGGATGGATTTCAATCACATCATTTTTTAAATTTTTGTTTATTTCAATGGACTTATAAACGGCCTGTCTGCATGAGCCACTTAAAAAATTAATAAATATATCTAATCTATCAAATGTTCTTATTCGAATAGGGATATTCCTTATTTGAATACATCGTTAATTATTTATTAGTCAATTTATAAAAATTGTTTTTTTTTAAATTTTAACTTTAGGTAAATTATATAAAATCTTATATAATTATTTATAATTATTAATCTTTTTTATTTATATGTTGACCAGGAAGTTCCCCCCTTTCGATGACATAAAAGACTAACAGTCATGCACGGTAAGGCTAAGAGTCATGCGCGGTTGCTAGGCGTAGTTGTAAATGAATCTGGGGCGTTTCTGAGGACGCGGCCCATTTCAGCTGTTGGCACTAGGATTGACGAGTGATCTTTTGCACTCCGTCTCTGCATTCAGTTCAGAAAGACGGTAATACTCTAGCACCGTTGGTGCTAGAGTATTCACGCATGATATTATTCACGACATTAAATTATGAAGCACTTGATGTCGTGTCCAGTGGCAGTGTAGCTGATTCAGCAGAGCTCCGGAAGCGTGAAAACTATAGGGAATTAGATAATCAACAATTCTTTTTCATGCCGATTGCCATTGAGACTTTGGGGTTTTTTGGGAAGATACGGCTTTCTTCATCAAGATGATTGGAAACGACATCAAAAGAGCGACTGGAGAAGCACGCGCCACATCTTTTCTTCGGCAACGTCTCAGTGCAGCAATTCGAGGGAACACTGTGTGCATTATGGAGTGCTTGATTGACCCAGCTATGGACCAGGTTTTATTTGATTGACCGGCTGAACCTTTGTAGGAAACATCAGACATGCCTTGACTTGTAACTGTTCTTTGCCTTTAAAATAAATTAATTTTTATATAGCGTACAAAATGTGTAGACTCAGAAATCTGATCTGATTATCTACATTATACATTAAATATTGTGATATTATAATATAATAATATGATATAATAAATTTTCATTATATAAATTATATTTGTATTTTTTTACAATAATCATATATTATAATATTAAGTTATTATGTTACCATGTAATTCATCGTTTGCGTGTACATTCGCATTTAAAATATGTGTTACTCAAATTTTAAATTAATTTTAATTTTCATCTTTAATTTTTAAAATAGATATCGTTTAAGTATCTATTATCTATTAACCTATTCACAACAATTGAATTTTAAATTTTTTTACTTTATATAAATTTAACTTATAGAAAATCTTAAGATTAAAATATTTTTTTATTATTTTTTAATTATCTATATAGTTCAAAATATGTGAACTTAGTTATCTGATCTGATTATTTACACATGCAATATGAACATACATTTACAATATATAGATAATCAGATCAGCTTACTGAGTATACGTATTTATAAATTAAAAAATAATGCAAAATAAAAATAAATTTATAATTATTTTTTTTAAATAATTAAAATTTACATTTTTTAAAATGTTCATATTCATTTTCAAATGTAATTATAAATAATTACACTATACACACATGCTTTTGGTACATTTAATGTACCATTACACTATGCCCCAATGCTTTGGTACAACGCTATATACCAATGCTTTGGTACATAGTTTAATCATTTTGAAATGATTTGCGTATTTTAATTTTAATCTTTTCAGGTTTACACGTCAAAAGACTATCATAATAGTCGAATATTTATGAAATAAATAATTTTATTTTTATTTCTCGATTGATACACGCCACAATCAAAAAATACACCATCGATTGCAATACTAGAAATTAATTTACAAGAAATTTTAAATTTACAAGAAACATTTTTGCATGAGCATTCATGAGCATTCATTTTTTGGTTTTCTTCAAAAAATTTTAAATAATTTAATGCATGCATACTTTAAACTAAGTTACTATAAAAATAACTTGTAAAACATGTAAGCCAGACGCGAAAGAATGACGAATGCCGTTTCGTCATCACAATGACTCATCAGTGCCAGATCCCTCCCACTACTGGATGCAGAGGAGGACTGGCAGACGGCAATCAATGAATGAATCAATGTGAATGATGTACTAGAAAATTTTCTAGTAACATGATAGAATTTTCTAATAACATCATATTTGCCAGTGCTTTTGCTAATGATCCTTTTTGGTGAAGCTGTAGTACTGATTTAGTACTCTATGATGTTACTAGAAAATTTTCTAGTACATCATTCACATTGATTCATTCATTGATTGCCGTCTGCCAGTCCTCCTATGCATTCAGTAGTGGGAGGGATCTGGCACTGATGAGTCATTGTGATGACGAAACGGCATTCGTCATTCTTTCGCGTCTTGCTTACATGTTTTACAAGAAATTCACGCGGAATGGTCTCACTCTCCTTATATAAAAATAACATCAAGCAGAAAATAGTAAAATACATAAATCAACACAATAATATAAAGAATAAATTTAAACTCTTAAGTGGCAAATTTTTATGGATGGAAAATAAATAATATACTTTGTATTAGAATAAGATACTAGATAGTTATTTCAGAGGAAATACATCATTAGCATGTATTTGGCCCCGCTGCTATGTTGGGTAGAGGAGTTAGGGGCCGAAACCTGATAGCATAGCAGTTCCTCCTGATGACCTCTAATTCTTATTCTGATACAACGTCTGTTATTTATTAGTCAATTCATAAAAATGACGTTTATTTTAAATTTTATTTTTTATTTTAACTTGATTTAAATTATAAAAAATCTAAAAACAATTATTAATTTTATTATTTAATTATTAAATTTTGATTTAGCATTATTATGTTTTGTTTATTTTATAATTATATTAAATACGTAGACTCAGTTAGCTGATTTGATTGTATTGACGACCACTTGATCATATAATCATTCATCAATGATTATAACTTATGATTTTGTTGCTACTTTCAATATGAACTTATTTGCTTATATATTTTACAGATAGGGTAGAAGAAGTTTTTACTGGCTTTATATTTAAGATTAATTTAAGTCTGGCGAATTTGAATAAAAATTACTTAATTCGTTTAATTGTTGTAACACAAAATCTTTTAAAATAGCCGATAAAATAAGGGTTCAAAGATAAAATGTCAAAAATCTTGAGTGATGAGGTCAGTTGTACTATAGTTTACACATCTTCGTTAGTGTTGGTAAAAATTCCCGCTCATATTTGTTGAAGAATTGCAAGGTAGGGAATTTATTTGAAATTTTTTACAAATTTTCAGTCGCTCCTAGCGACCTTCTTCAGACAAAAAAAAATCAAAAATTTTGATTTTTTTCTGAAAATTTGTAAAATTTTTGGTAACATAAACTTTAAAATCGCCTACAAAATATTATACAAAATATTCTACCTAAAAACGGCGGGTTACTCTTTGAGTGTTACCGACCATACTGTAATGTATTTTGAGATTTGATGACTTGATGATAACATCCGGAATTTTATATTAAAAATGATTAGATATTCGTATATAATATTGCATATTCATATATTAAATATGCAATATTTTATATTATATGCAATATCAATAATAATTTAATAGAATAATAAAATTATTTAATTAGGTATCTAATTAAACATGAAGTATCAATATCAATAAATTCCACGAATTATATTTTTATTTCTTTAGGCAATATAAAACGTTTTATTTAAGCAACAAAATACTTTTGCAGGTATCACCGAGAATAATTTTGGTGTTCCTATGCATTTTAACACTGATATTTAGCATTTAAATATTCTAGTGGATTATGCATTTATAAAAATAGCATATGGATGTAACTAAATTAAGAATAGCTAATTTGAATAAGAAAATTACTTTTGATTCTCGAAGCAATTTCATTCTAAACTTAAATAATCATTTATTTGTTTGAATTCATGAATTTCATTCATACTTATATATCCATTTTTTGCCAATCCTGAATTATTATTTTTACGTTTGTTACAAATTTAGCAACAAATATTTCCAGAAAACGAAAACAAAACGATTTTCAATTTCAATTTTTTAATTTTAATTTTTATTTTATCGACGCTAAAAGTGATAATTAAAAGTCTAATTTTATTTTTGTTATTTGAATATCTATAAATTCATTTAATTGTACAGTCTATAAATTTAATTGTATATTTGTTAATCGAAGCGCATACTTTTATTGTGTCACGATATTATGATACTAGTCGTCAGAGAAAAGATTTATTTTATGATTTTATTAATTTATATTTTACCAAAAGTTCTACCATTGAGTTTATACAAAACTCAATGCTGAGATTATAACACCTGAAAAAGACTATTTCAATAGTCGAAAAATTGTGAACAATAATTTTATATTTTATTATCCCTCTTGATGTTTAAACGTCTGAACAATTTAAGATCACATCGAAATTATCATTGAATAATATATTATAACACAGAGTTTGTTATAACAGAGTATTTTATAACACAAAGTATGTTTGTCCGTACATTTTCTTATATTTAACAGATAAGTGACTTGGACAACGAGACCATATATAGCGATATATGGTGACTGTTTTTGGGAACAATAAAATTGGATTCATCTTTAATATTACTGTATTAATAATTTAATACGTTAAATTACGCATTTGATCACGAATCTTATCTCGAATACAACTTTCAATCTGACCGATATCTAAACAGTTAACAATTTAAGTTTATAGTTTACTGTATTGCTGAGTGAATTAGTGCAGGGGATTTTTATGGTTAGATAGTAAATAATATACTTTCTATTAGAATGGAATACTAGTCAAATATCATCATTATAAATACATTATTATGTAGGTGACACATCTGTTATCTTGAGTTGAAGAGTAGGAGTCGAAACCTTGATGACATTACAGTTTGTTATTTCTCATCCTTATTTTAATACTTTGAAATATTTTAATAAAATAACTTTTACTAATTTTATTTATTAATCAAATCATAAAAATTGAATTTAGAAAATTCTTCCGTATAATCTGAATTTTGAAAAATTTTAAGATTAAAGTATTTTCCCATGATACGTTCGATGTGCTCATCAATTGTTCAGGGCGTTTAAACATCGAGATAAATAGAAAAAGAAAATTATTGTTAATTCATTTTCGACTATTGTAATAATCCTACTTAAGTGTTATGCTTTTTAAAGATAACATAAGACTTGAGAATGACTATTGCAGAGTCGAAAATTTGTGAACAATAATTTATTATCTAATTATTCCTCACAAACAGCTGATACTTCATCAGCATTAATCAATCATTGTCTGAATTATAACAACGAACCTGATTAAAATATTAATTTACAAAATATAAATCAACAAAATCTTTTTAAAAATAAATTTAAACTAAGCGAAAAATATTTAAAAATAATGTCCAATGATACGTTCGATGTGCTCTTCAATTGTTCAGGGCGTTTAAACATCGAGAGGAATAGAAAAATAAAATTTGTGAGCAATAACTTATTATTTTATTATTCCTCTTGATGTTTAAGATGCAATAAAATAAGAGTAAAAATAACTTTTGAAAAGGACTATTTCAATAGTCGAACATTTTTGATTTATTTTATTTAAAATTAATTTATTTTATTATTCATCTCGATGTTTAAACGCCCTGATCAATAAAAGTATTTATTTTTAATTTATATATAGTACAAAATACGAAAACTCACTTTTAACAACATCAATATCGTCAATAACTTGAGGTTTAGAAAGGTCAAATAATCGTCATTTGAATATGGATTCATATGGATTTTTTTCTTGTCAAGAAATTGTTGTTGTTAATATTTGTTCTTATTGACATTTAATTAATGAACATGGCAGTTACTAAACAAAATTCAATTTTGACATCAACCATAATATAACAATTATAAATCAGATCAGTTAACTGAGTCTGAGTATTTTAAATTATTTATAAATTAAAAATAATGCTAAATAAAAATTTAAATAATTTTTTTTGTAAAACATGTAAGCCAGACGCGAAAGAATGACGAATGCCGTTTCGTCATCACAATGACTCATCAGTGTTAGATCTCTCCCACTACTGGATGCAAACAGCTGATATTCATCAGCATTAATCAATCATTGTCTGAATTATAACAACGAACCTGATTTTTTACAGTTCCATTGTCTTGGAAAATGAAGACAGCCTATCTAGACGACTGATAAGAGAAAGTGTACATATTCATAGTTATTTGAACACGATGGATTTGTTTTATCATTCTTCTCGATGCTTAAACCTCCTGTACAATATAAAAGCATATCGACTGTATAATTGGATAAAAATCAACAAATAGTGTGACTACAATAGTATAAAAATGTGCTGTTTATAGGACATCTCTTAAAAATAGTTAACACAATTTTTTAATCGATTTTTGCTTCAGATACATTTTTGATTTCTGTGTAATTTATTTTATACAAAAGAAATAAATTTAATAAATTTATGAATTTAGCAACAAATATTGGAAAATATATTAAGATTCATATCTTTAATATTTCGGATGTTTATAAACTTACTTTGCCACTATTGTAATTGCCTCGATTTCCGATGTGGAATCTTTGATTTGCCAGGAATAAGGCTGGATTGTTATCGAGTTCAACATTATCATTAATCTGTAGATTGGACAGAGAATGACTCTCGTCAGAATAAGAGAACGTATTCATTAATATTTAATTACTTTATTGTATTCATTATTGCCAGCGCCATTACAGCTATAACTGCTGCAACTTTTCATTTAAACGTTATTTTACTTTCAAAATCTGACCACTTGTTTTAAATTTTTCGTTTTGTTATTACAAACATCGGTACTTTGCTATTGCTTGTGAACAACAAAGCGTCAAATTACTTTGAAGCTGCATTTCGGAATGCATAATGAAAATGTAATATATATGATCCGTTATTTAAGAAATTCCTTATTATTATATGATCTAGATTTCGGGAAAACTTACGCAAATGTAGAATTTGATTTAGTATTCAAAACTAAATCAATGTGATTTATTCAAGTAATTTTGTAATATTTTTTTATTAATTTAATTGTTATTAATTTTTTGAATTAATCATTTGCTTAATCGATAAAAAATATATTAAACTTTAAATAAATGAATTTGTAGATGAACGCTTTGTTATGGTAGATACCAACAGGTTATCTTCCATAAAGAATCTATCTTCCCATTATAGTCTACTAGACTATATGATATTAGATATATATATAATTGCTCAATGATTTTTTGGGGATTTGCTGAAGAAAATCTTGTGAGGATGCACTCAGTCCCTTAATTCCACATAACTTTAAGGTTATAAGCAGCGGTACGATTAGAAAAATGATTATAGTCAGGTATATCATCTGTATATTTTAAATCCGTAATAAAAATTTAAATTTGCTATTTCAAATTGTCATAAATTTGAAATAGCAAATTATAGAAATAATTACAGAAACAATTTAATATTATTGTTTTAGTTTTTATAAATGAAAAATATGTATCTTCATGTTTTCTAAATGTGCTTGTTTGTAACACAATTTAGATACTTAATAATTAATAATTCAAAATAAACATTATTATTTTTAAATGAATGTTTAATATTTATTTGTCGTTTAGAGCGGTCCTCTCTATTTTTAAAATGTAGGATTTTTAACCAAGATAGATAGATCTTTTCAAAATGTTGAGGGTAAATGATTTTTATCAAAAGTAATTAATGTTTGAAATAAATTATCAATTTAATTTATAAATTAAATATTATTAATTTTGTAAATTTTAAATTTTGTCAACTTTTAAAATGTAATCAATTAATTAATAATTATTAATAATTATTAATAAGCTATTAATATTATTAATGATTAATAATAAAAGTTAATTTTACAAATGATTCGGTAATCATGCTTTTTGAATAATTTAAATCTATAAGGAATAAGTTCAAGGCCCTGGAACGTTTTAAGCAACGCCAATTTGAGAAGCGTCTTATGCAACAATGATAGCACAATACACACGCATTTTTTGGCTACATAAACTTTAAATACTGTAGTGGATCAATTTATTAACTCTGGATAGTTAATTAGTTAGTTAGTTTTTATTTCAAGTAAGTTATTTTTTAAATTCCCATCACAAATACGATTGGGTAAGAATAAAATACAACTCAACATATTTATGTTGATATGACATAAATTTTGACATCTAAATTTTCTTAAGATTACCATACTGCTAAAATAATCAGAAAACAATTATAAAATCTATCCTGATTTGTTTCTTTTCAATAAGTCAAAGTTGATGTAACGTATAATTTTATTTTCGGTCAAATAAGTTAACTTTAATTCATTAAAAATATAGTGATGGTTATCCTGCCGACTCTGCAAAACAAGCCGCGTTTCCTCGTTGCACCGCAGCGCTAATTCGATGCATGAGGGAACTCATTGCTTGTGAGTAAATTTTTCCCAGAAGCTGCAACAAAGCCGATGCGCTGGTGCCAACTAAGCCGCTATATTTGGTACGCTTCACAAGTTCAGCATGATCAACAACGGAACTTGCAGAATGTACTGTGCGCGCAATGTGACTGGTTGCAAGCGTGTTTGGGTATATAAAGTCACAAGCAAGCACTCGCTACGCCTCCCACGGCAGTAACGAAGCTCCGTCGGGCCGCTCGCCGTCGTCTCTAGTCAAACCGACAGGTTCCAGTCGGGATGGAATTCCTGCGTAGCGACAAGTTATTCTCACAATTTCATTGACCGTTGAATGGCGTGAATTTCAGCCTTTTGTTTTGTGGCAGTCTAGCGTATGGGCGCTGTTTTTCCGGACCGCTTCTCCGCATATACACCGACGTGGTTGAACACATTGAACGCCAAGTCTGAGTGCAACTGCGGTGGACAATGATTGGTCATCAAGCCGGGTGCCAACGGAAGCTATCGGTAATTCTTCAAGAAAAGCCTCGGACCATATTGAAACGGTAGCAATGAGGCGAGCACGAAATTCGGGACTAGTTACTTTGTCGAAAAGCTTTAGATGGCACGCATCATAATAGTCCCACATCCATCGTTTTTGAAGGGTTAGCTCCGATGGGATGGTTGTCTAAAATTCATAGTGCCATTGACATGAAGCTTTTCCAAAGTCTGGGTCTGGTAAGAGTGGATGAAGTGACGGGCTGTTTCTAAGCAGTCTCTTGGTTAGCTGTCTTGCTAAGCATACGGAAGAGCCGAATATAGGTATTACGACTTCTAGCACTTGTCAGACACCAAGACCTTTTAGTCTGATCAGCAAGGTAGTCTGCCGCCACGCATCATCAGGAAGTGCCACATTCAGTACAATGCTCAGTAGATTGCGGACTTCTGCGTCAAATGAGTGTAGTTCCTTGCCCCCCCCACCAAGCAGGGGAACATCTAAGGAGGAAAGCTATTTTCGGAAGGCAGAGCGAGCTTTGTAGAAGTTGAAAAGTGTCATGAGTACTTTAATCGATAAGTCTTTGTCCTGTGTTATGAAGCTCGTTTACGGCTTTACACATAGCTCCATCAATATTAGCCTGGCCTCAGAGGAGCCCCAATAGCGTAGCGTCTTTAAGCGAAACTGTCTGGCACCCAGATAGTTGGCATATTATGTCTCGGCTGAGATCTGGGTTGTCTGTGATTACCTCACATTTTTCGGAATTTAGCTCCAATCCGATTTCAAGCCCAGCTGCCTGAATTTTCCGGATATCTGAGAAGATGGTGGCTGCAATACCGACCAGAACGCAGTCATCCAAGTACTAAATATTGATGCAAGACTCTAGACTGTGTGTTAAAACGTTAACTGCCAGGCAGAAAAGCACTGTGCCCAGTGAATCACCCTGTTGGATGCCTTCGCAGGATATAGTGTGCTCACTAACAAATATAAGAATACTCAGGGGGCGTAGCAAACAAATGATGATACTCGCTCGTGTATGCAATTGTTCATTCTATTTACCTGGCAGATTCCGGTTTCCTGTCAAAGAAAATTCAAAAGAATTTTCTATATAAAATTATATATAGAAAATATAGAAAAAGATATTTTCTATATTTGCTATATATATTATATATTATACACGATTATAATAGTGTATAAAGAAGGGGAACGCATCGGACTGCTCAAGTCCCCGTCCAATTCGACTGCTCTCGCAAACGATGAAAATATTTGAACGAATTCTAGATAAGCGTATCCGTGACATTGTTGATATCACCGTAAACCAAACAAGATTCGTAAAAAACTGTGGCAGCACTGACGCTATCCACGCAGCACGACTGCTCCTAGAAAACCACTTGGAGAAAAATCAGCCGCTCCACGTTGTATTCTTGGATTTGGAAAAGGCTTTTGATCGTGTACCACATGAATTAATATGGTATGCGCTGCGTCAGCATCAAGTCCCGGAACATCTAATCCGATGGGTGATGCTGCTCTACGAGAATACCGAAAGTCGGGTTCTAAGCGTAGCTGGAATGTCACAGCCATTTTAAATATCAGTGGGGGTCATCAAGGAAGTGCTCTCTCACCGGCATCATTCAACACAGTTATGAACGCTATAACGCGTGATATCCAAAAGTCGATTCCATATACCATTCTTTACGCTGACGATGTCTGGCTGGCGGTGGACAACAAAAAGGACCTAGAGGAATCAACTACTGTATGGAATAACCGACTCGCATAATACGGACTACGACTTAATATAGACAAGACCGAATACCTCACAACAGACCCACATGAAAGTGGCACCATCAATATTAATGGCTTTGACCTGAGACGAACAGACCGGTTAAAGTACCTCGGACAGGTGTAACAACAAATTATATTTTATATATTTGCACACTTTTAAGTGTCCCTGTTAAACAGCATTTCTATTAAAAAGAATTTAGTGCCTGATGCATGGTTAAACTGTAATAGTCACTGCCATGCACAGAGCTTATGCTAAATCCCCCTCGATGATTCAGATTAAGGGTAGTTCTGCTTTTCGAGCATTAAACACTGTTTAAGCGTGTGTTAAGGTGCCTATAGATGATTATAGAAATCACGGTACTGATGAGCTCTGTTAGAGCGAAACGCGTATACCGTTGTGAAGTTTGTCGTCACACATAGGATGACTGGGCATACGTAGCGACTTTGAATAATGCAAGAATAATTCGGTTCTATTTCTTAGTCTGATGAGGATATATAGAATGCTGCCTGGTGTTTATGCCTCTTAATGAGGAAAACATAGTGATATATTTATGAGTACACCAGTGAGTGTCCCAGGGCAGGTGTAACAACAAATTATATTTTATATATTTGCACACTTTTAAGTGTCTCTGTTAAACAGCATTTCTATTAAAAAGAATTTAGTGCCTGATGCATGGTTAAACTGTAATAGTCACTGCCATGCACAGAGCTTATGCTAAATCCCCCTCGATGATTCAGATTAAGGGTAGTTCTGCTTTTCGAGCATTAAACACTGTTTAAGCGTGTGTTAAGGTGCCTATAGATGATTATAGAAATCACGGTACTGATGAGCTCTGTTAGAGCGAAACGCGTATACCGTTGTGAAGTTTGTCGTCACACATAGGATGACTGGGCATACGTAGCGACTTTAAATAATGCAAGAATAATTCGGTTCTATTTCTTAGTCTGATGAGGATATATAGAATGCTGCCTGGTGTTTATGCCTCTTCATGAGGAAAACATAGTGATATATATATATATATATATATATATATATATATATATATATATATATATATATATATATAATAAAAGTTATTGTTAGAAACCGGTAAAAGACAAGCAACTTTTTATTTAAGAAACGTTTCGGACAGTTTGTCCTTCTTCAGTCTTTACAATAATGTGCAATTTTTGGCTAGCGTATACGTTTATATAAAGAAAGCTGTCACGGAAGAATCGACACACGTCCGCGGCGTCCACATAGCGAACTGTTAAATAACTCAAAAAATGGATGATCGTACGTGTTTAGTGATTCATCTGACATTAATTGACCAATCCAAAACTTTTCTTTTATTTTGCGCATATTGGAATCGGATATTGGGCCATCGATAATTGTCGTAATCATGGAATGATCTGGATTTTCAATCATGTGTGATACGTATCCATCTGCAGTTGTTTTCAATTCTTTTAAATCTCTTCGCCGATTATTTGCTCGAATATTGTATCGTGTCCCTGTCTGACCGACATACTGAGCTGCACAAACCTGACACCTAGATTGGTAAATAATTCCTTCAGATTTGCACGTGAAGTGCTGTTTAATTGGATAACTTAGGTCCGTGACTGTGCTGCTGAACTGAGTTGTCTCGACCATATCTGAACAATTTTTGCAACGTTTGTCACCGCACCTGTAACTCCCATATGTTGCCTTTTTGTTCGTTTTATTGCGGTTTATCATATGCGCGAAACTTGTCGGAATCTTGAATCTGACTCTTGGTCGAATCATTAGTTTTTTTGTCGCCTCGTTTACCGATGTGAATATTGAATCGAATTGCTTTTGTATGTAGCGGTAGGCAGGATTGTATGTTAGTACAACATTAATCTCTTTCGGCTTGTCTTCTTGTTTTTCCCGAGGATAGTGCCATAGCAGGCTTCCTCGATCTGTCTTCTGAGCGTAAAGGAATTGCCTTTGTATCTGCTTTAGAGAATATCCTCTTTCTGAAAACCGTTTTGATAAGTCAGAGAGCGCATCCTTGAAATCTGAGTCTAATGAGCAAATTTTTCGCATGCGGTATGCTTCATTTCGCAATATCAGCCTTTTCGTTGGATTGGGATGACCACTTCTTGCATGTACATACGACTTCATCCCGCTAAACTTTGTGTACATCTTTGTGTGCCATTCGCCTGGTCTCGGTCGGTATATTAGTGTGTCAAGGAATGGTATCTGCTGGTTTTTAGGTAAGTCAAGACTAAACTTTAGCTCCGAACTGGTATTTAAGGACTCGCAGAACTCTACAAGACGTGATTTGTCGGATGGCCAACATATAAGAATATCATCGACATAGCGTTTCCAAATTGATGGTCGATGTGAGCATTGTTGTAGGAATCGTTCTTCTACAAAAGTGACGTATAAGCTGGCGTATGTGGGGCCTACGGGCGTTCCCATGGCCGTTCCTCTTATTTGAAGATAAAGGCGGCCATTGAATTCAAAAATATTCGAATTTAGCACTATTTTCAGTAGTTCACATACGCGTTCAATTTTACATTCGTCCCACTGTTTGTTGCTCAAGATAGTTCGTATGGCCTGAACTCCTCTTTTAGTCTCAATACTTGTGAAGAGTGACTCCACGTCCATCGTTGCCACTTTTTGGTTGTTGATTGTTCCTTTTACTCGTTCGAAAAAACGAAGGAATTCATCTGTACTCCCGATAAATGATGGCGATTCCTTTAAAATTGGGTGCAGTTGTTCATGCAACCACCTGGAAAGTTTTTCCGTTGCTGTTCTACGGTTGCTAATGATCGGACGTCCAGGGGTAGGTTTAATCATCTTATGTATTTTCGGAAGCATATAAAATCTTCCTGGTCTAGGGTTATCTACCTTCAACTTTTTGGCAAGGTCGTCATTTTTGAATATTAAGTCGATAGTGTCGTTCACTTTTCGTATTATTTCTTCTTGTTGAACATCTGAGATTTGAGTGTATGCGTCTGAATTCAGGTGGCGCTGTGCTTCGGCTTGGTAGTCGGCTTTGCTCCATATCACTATTTTACCACCTTTGTCAGCCTTGCATACTACTATGTCTTGATTGATACTTAGATCCTGTATCGCCTTCTTGGAAACTCGATTTACATTGCGACCGCAGTATGAATTAGGATGCATATTTAGGTACGGGCGAATGATTTTCTTATTGAATAAGTCAGTAAGGGTATCTATTTCATTTTTATCCTTTATTTGCTTCATACAGCACAGAGCAGCTTCCTTTAATTTGCTAATTAGTTCGTATCGTGGAAATTCCCGTTCAAATGGTACAAAATTGAGGCCTAGTGATAGTGCTCTTGCCGTAGTAGAATTCAATGGTGTATCTATAAGACTCACAATGTTTGAGCAATCTGTTGTTCGACTATTAGCTATGGGTTTATTGAAACGCCGTAAACGTTTTAGAGGCAGCATATTGAGATCCGTTGTCGACAACTTTTTAATTCCTAATTTTTGCAACTTGGAGAGTTTGACGTGCGTGCATCGTTGATATTCAAATTCATGAGCTTGCACCTTATTTTTACGCTCAGCATAGCTATAGAAATCACGGAGTACTCGTGCTAGCGCCATTGAGGCATTATTCAGGATTGACTGCCATCGATGTTGCAACCTTTGCGATGTTGATCGTGGTAGCATATTGCAGTTGACTTCCATTGACTTCTTTAATCTTAGTCCAAGTGGTACGATATTATTTACGCAGCAGAATTGCAGAAATTGGCGGTGTGAGCATATTCTTGCCTTTTGTAACGCGAGGTCATAGTTAGAGTTAGACGCAGCCATAATATTTCGCTGTGTTTTGAAATCGCGTACCGGGGTCAATTTAGACGCATTCATAATAATAAAAGTTATTGTTAGAAACCGGTAAAAGACAAGCAACTTTTTATTTAAGAAACGTTTCGGACAGTTTGTCCTTCTTCAGTCTTTACAATAATGTGCAATTTTTGGCTAGCGTATACGTTTATATAAAGAAAGCTGTCACGGAAGAATCGACACACGTCCGCGGCGTCCACATAGCGAACTGTTAAATAACTCAAAAAATGGATGATCGTACGTGTTTAGTGATTCATCTGACATTAATTGACCAATCCAAAACTTTTCTTTTATTTTGCGCATATTGGAATCGGATATTGGGCCATCGATAATTGTCGTAATCATGGAATGATCTGGATTTTCAATCATGTGTGATACGTATCCATCTGCAGTTGTTTTCAATTCTTTTAAATCTCTTCGCCGATTATTTGCTCGAATATTGTATCGTGTCCCTGTCTGACCGACATACTGAGCTGCACAAACCTGACACCTAGATTGGTAAATAATTCCTTCAGATTTGCACGTGAAGTGCTGTTTAATTGGATAACTTAGGTCCGTGACTGTGCTGCTGAACTGAGTTGTCTCGACCATATCTGAACAATTTTTGCAACGTTTGTCACCGCACCTGTAACTCCCATATGTTGCCTTTTTGTTCGTTTTATTGCGGTTTATCATATGCGCGAAACTTGTCGGAATCTTGAATCTGACTCTTGGTCGAATCATTAGTTTTTTTGTCGCCTCGTTTACCGATGTGAATATTGAATCGAATTGCTTTTGTATGTAGCGGTAGGCAGGATTGTATGTTAGTACAACATTAATCTCTTTCGGCTTGTCTTCTTGTTTTTCCCGAGGATAGTGCCATAGCAGGCTTCCTCGATCTGTCTTCTGAGCGTAAAGGAATTGCCTTTGTATCTGCTTTAGAGAATATCCTCTTTCTGAAAACCGTTTTGATAAGTCAGAGAGCGCATCCTTGAAATCTGAGTCTAATGAGCAAATTTTTCGCATGCGGTATGCTTCATTTCGCAATATCAGCCTTTTCGTTGGATTGGGATGACCACTTCTTGCATGTACATACGACTTCATCCCGCTAAACTTTGTGTACATCTTTGTGTGCCATTCGCCTGGTCTCGGTCGGTATATTAGTGTGTCAAGGAATGGTATCTGCTGGTTTTTAGGTAAGTCAAGACTAAACTTTAGCTCCGAACTGGTATTTAAGGACTCGCAGAACTCTACAAGACGTGATTTGTCGGATGGCCAACATATAAGAATATCATCGACATAGCGTTTCCAAATTGATGGTCGATGTGAGCATTGTTGTAGGAATCGTTCTTCTACAAAAGTGACGTATAAGCTGGCGTATGTGGGGCCTACGGGCGTTCCCATGGCCGTTCCTCTTATTTGAAGATAAAGGCGGCCATTGAATTCAAAAATATTCGAATTTAGCACTATTTTCAGTAGTTCACATACGCGTTCAATTTTACATTCGTCCCACTGTTTGTTGCTCAAGATAGTTCGTATGGCCTGAACTCCTCTTTTAGTCTCAATACTTGTGAAGAGTGACTCCACGTCCATCGTTGCCACTTTTTGGTTGTTGATTGTTCCTTTTACTCGTTCGAAAAAACGAAGGTTCTTAATTCACAATTTTCAATTAATTCTAGATTATGGGTACATATATATTCATTTATTTTATCAAAACTAAGACTTTTACAATTGCATTCTGTTTCCATTATGTTTCTAATATTATCGTTACATATTGATTTTAATTCTTTATTATAATTACAATTTTTTCGTCCTAATGGTGGTAGGAGTTTATACCTTATTTTAGGAATATATTTACTTAAATCTGACCCTATTATTTCTTTACTTTTAGAATTATTAAAAAGTCCGGCTATATTTATGTTATCTATACATTTATTAATGAAGTTAATGTATATTTTCTATTGTTATTATTTACATTTATTGTACGATTATAGTATTTTGTATTACAATAACTGTCTATTATACAACTTAGCCTATCATAGTCGTTAATTAATTTTTGATTTATTCAACATATGATATCTTTAGAATTAGAACTTCTTATATTTACCTAAAGATCTTTTAACTTATTATCACTCAAAAGTTTTTTTAATATTTCTAATTGTTCATTTATATACATAACTTTTTTAATATTTTTAACTCTATTTTTCTATTCCTTTTATCATCATGACTTCTTGGTTTGCGTTTAACCAGATTATTATAATATAGTTGTTTATTATGTATTATACTACTTCTGCCAATTCCTTGTACCACGTCATTCAATCCTAATGGGTACATGGAATTAAGCGTTTTAATCCAAAAATCTTCTTTTTCTAATAGTTTTTGATTTAATATTGAAATGTTTTCTTCGATAATATGTTCTAAAATAAATAATTTACAGTTTTTAATATCATGTCCTATTAATCTCATATGTTTATGAAATATAGTTTGACTATTATGCTGTATATTATATATGTGTTGCCTAAACCTAGTTTTTAACATTTGATATGTTTTTCCTATATATTGCAATCCACATGTACATTGTATTAGATACACTACACCTGCGGTATTGCAGTTACAATTATTATTAATATTTAATGAAAAACATTTGTTTGTCGTATTACTTACGATACAATTATTATTTATAACATCACAAACTATACAATTTTTCTGTTACATTTAAAAGATCTAAAATTGAAATCATTAGTACTTACGTATTTTTCCAATATGGTTGAGTACATGTAACTTTTAAGTCATAATTTTTAACGTTGCTTTTTCGGTGTCGCCACCTAGTTTAGTTGACTCAGACTAAACTTACAACGGGCCATCCAGCAGCATCTGACAGGGGGCTGCCCTGCTTAAGGCGGTTGCAGGCTGGAACAAGATCTATAAAGATCTACCACCTTCACTCCACGCGCTACGCGACCTAGCTATTGGCCATTACCTGGTCTCTTAAACGTGATCACGTGAAGCAGTTTACATTTTAAAGTGTAAACACCTTGGGATGCAAACTTCTCCCTTTTTTAAGAATTAATAATTCATGCTTGTTTGAAAATAAGAAAAAATAATAGTAAAGTCGTAACCAATAATACATAGTTTCAGTATTTCTGACAGAGGTCATATTACCGGGAAAACAAAGTCCACAGGTCAATAATAACATGTCAGTAGAACAAATTAAATCAGCTAACTGAGTCTACGTATTTAATATAATTATAAAATAAACAAAACATAATAATGCTAAATCAAAATTTAATAATTAAATAATAAAATTAATAATTGTTTTTAGATTTTCTATAATTTAAATCAAGTTAAAAAAATTTAAAATAAACGTCATTTTTATGAATTGACTAATAAATAACAGACGTTGTATCAGAATAAGAATTAGAGGTCATCAGGAGGAACTGCTATGCTATCAGGTTTCGGCCCCTAACTCCTCTACCCAACATAGCAGCGGGGCCAAATACATGCTAATGATGTATTTCCTCTGAAATAACTATCTAGTATCTTATTCTAATGCAAAGTATATTATTTATTATCCATCCATAAAAATTTGTCACTTAAGAGTTTAAATTTATTCTTTATATTATTGTGTTGATTTATATATTTTACTATTTTCTGCTTGATGTTATTTTTATAGTAACCTAGTTTAAAATATGTATCTATTAAATTATTTAAATGATTTTGAAGAAAGCCAATATCATTACATATTGTTGCAATTCTTAAAATTTCATTATTTAATGTATTATATTTTATATTATATGGTATGCATGAATGCTCATGCAAAAATATGTTTCTTGTAAATTTAAATATGTCATCTTTACGATATAAATTAATAGTAGTTTTAGTTAATGTTAATTTAATGTTCATATCTAGATATACACCTTCTTTATCATTAATATTGGTTTTGT
The DNA here is from genome assembly GCA_012934845.2 of Pomphorhynchus laevis. Taxonomy (NCBI): domain Eukaryota; kingdom Metazoa; phylum Acanthocephala; class Palaeacanthocephala; order Echinorhynchida; family Pomphorhynchidae; genus Pomphorhynchus; species Pomphorhynchus laevis. The sequence continues at coordinate 2,340 of WNNJ02000599.1, read as the reverse complement.
TAAGAATAAGGCTTTCTGGATAAATGTGCTCACTAATTGAATAAAAATTATTAGAATTAAATACACATATATCATCAATGTATCGAAACATATATTTCATATATTTATATTGTTTAGATTTAGTTTTTACACAGTTATGAACAAATTCATATTCTATAAAGCTTAAAAACAAGTCAGCTATAATTGGGCTACTATTACCACCCATTGGAACACCTTTTACTTGTCTAAATATAGATGTCCCTACTTTTAAATAATTTTGATTTATCAAAATATTTAAGGATTCTATTAATTCAATTTTATCCATATATTTATATTTATTTGATGGTTTAATTTTTGTTAGATAGGCGTTATAATTATTATAACATATATATGTATATCTTTTTCCGAATATAAGATTAATTAATTTTACTAACGCTTCTTTAATATCTACTAAATCTAGATTTGTATAAAGCGTACTAAAATCGTATGTATTTATATTTTGAAAATTTATTCCTTTTGTCTGTTCTAAAAATTCTTTTGTAGAATTAATACTGAAATAGTGTTTTATACCAGTATTAATTTCGATTACCTTGCAATATTTTTTAAAATGTGCTTTAATTACTTTAAGTATTTTATTCATATAGACAGAAAGTGGTTTTAATGTACATTTAAACGCACTACATATGAACCTAGGTTTTATTGGATTTTTATGTAATTTTGGATTCCAATATAATATAGGTATAGTTTTATTATCTAATTCAACCTTTATACCCTTTTTATCCATTATAGAACAGTGACTTGTAATAATTGTTTCTAAACTCAACTCACTACGTTCATATGTTGGATTTACATTTAAATCATTAGAATTAACCTCTTTCATTAGTATATCATAATAAAGCTTTTTGCATATGAAGACAAAGTTATTACTAGCTTTATCAATAGTTGTTATTATTTAGTTATCCTTTAATTTAGTAAGTACTTTATACATATCTTTACTAATTTTATCTTTCCTTTTATAATTGTTTGTTATTTTCATTTTATTTTTAATTTTATCAAATATATAATCTTTCCAAATTTTTATCTTAGATATATTCGAGCTTTCACTATTAATCAGCTTACTAAAGTAATCATTTAAGTTATTATATAACGAATTGTAAATTTTATTTTTGTCGTTGTTATTATTTAATCTATATTTATACCCTTTTGATAGCAGCTTTCTTAATTCACAATTTTCAATTAATTCTAGATTATGGGTACATATATATTCATTTATTTTATCAAAACTAAGACTTTTACAATTGCATTCTGTTTCCATTATGTTTCTAATATTATCGTTACATATTGATTTTAATTCTTTATTATAATTACTAATTTTTCGTCCTAATGGTGGTAGGAGTTTATACCTTATTTTAGGAATATATTTACTTAAATCTGACCCTATTATTTCTTTACTTTTAGAATTATTTAAAAGTCCGGCTATATTTATGTTATCTATACATTTATTAATGAAGTTAATGTATATTTTCTATTGTTATTATTTACATTTATTGTACGATTATAGTATTTTGTATTACAATAACTGTCTATTATACAACTTAGCCTATCATAGTCGTTAATTAATTTTTGATTTATTCAACATATGATATCTTTAGAATTAGAACTTCTTATATTTACCTAAAGATCTTTTAGCTTATTATCACTCAAAAGTTGTTTTAATATTTCTAATTGTTCATTTATATACATATCTTTTTTAATATTTTTAACTCTATTTTTTGTATTCCTTTTATCATCATGACTTCTTGGTTTGCGTTTAACCAGATTATTATAATATAGTTGTTTATTATGTATTATACTACTTCTGCCAATTCCTGGTACCACGTCATTCAATCCTAATGGGTACATGGAATTAAGCGTTTTAATCCAAAAATCTTCTTTTTCTAATAGTTTTTGATTTAATATTGAAATGTTTTCTTCGATAATATGTTCTAAAATAAATAATTTACAGTTTTTAATATCATGTCCTATTAATCTCATATGTTTATGAAATATAGTTTGACTATTATGCTGTATATTATATATGTGTTGCCTAAACCTAGTTTTTAACATTTGATATGTTTTTCCTATATATTGCAATCCACATGTACATTGTATTAGATACACTACACCTGCGGTATTGCAGTTACAATTATTATTAATATTTAATGAAAAACATTTGTTTGTCGTATTACTTACGATACAATTGTTATTATTTATAACATCACAAACTATACAATTTTTTCTGTTACATTTAAAAGATCTAAAATTGAAATCATTAGTACTTACGTATTTTTCCAATATGGTTGAGTACATGTAACTTTTAAG